>CM029522.1:53398287-53560567 GCA_017140615.1 Eucalyptus cladocalyx | reverse complement strand
AGTTCATAACATTTGGAGCTATGAGATTCCACAAAAATCGTTTCGAAATATGGTTTGAATGAAATGAATTTTTGAAGTTTCGCAAGTAAGTTAAATGTAAGTGACAATATGCATGACGGACAAAGATAATTGTTCACTATAAACAAATTTCTTCTTGAACGAATAGGAGTCGATTGGATGAAGAATAAATATAGTTTAATTTAATTATTCATTAGAAATTAATTTACTTGGATTTTGATATTTATTTTTGACTCATTGATAGGAATATGAGTTAATTGATTTAAGTAATAAGCTGGTTTTAAGCTTTCCAAGTCAATCTTAGTTGAAGGCAAGATTGATTAATCTGGGTTGAATGCGAGACCGTGTCAAGAGAAACAAGAAAGGAGTCAAATCAAGGATCAAGAATCAAAAGAGATGCTTCTCATCTTCTTTTCCTTTTCTTTCTTTAAAGAAGGTCTGGAGGTACTAATCATTCCATAAAGGAGGAGAAATTCTTCGCTAAACCCTGGCCCGACACGTAGATGAATAGAAAGAGATGCTTCTTGAGAAAGTTCAGAGGCCTATGAAAAAGATTTTAAAGATCGACCTTCATGCATGTGAATGAAAGGATTATTAAAGAAACGTAAAAAGGAAATAAAAAAAAGATGTAAAACTGGAGACGAAAGAATAATTTTAAAAGGGGAGAGAGGAAAAAAAGGAATGACATTCAATTTTTAAAGCCGCTGTAAAAGAATTTTCTTGAATTATAGAGTAGCTTTGTTCAAGAGATAACTTAAGAGTTTATTAATTAAATTGTACACAAAATAATCTCATTGAGAGTTCATGTTTCAAAGTTAATAACTAGCTTTCAAGACTTAAAAGACCTAGAAACCCACGCAAAGCATCATGGGTTATTATTGAATATGGAAAAATTTGTATAGAGCTTTAAATATCACTTTTTAAAGGCCCTTAGAGAGTAAATATCGATTTTTAGAAACATGGGAAGAAGACGATGCGCAGAGGAGAAAAACTAGGAAGAACTATCCTAGGCTCTTGATTTCACCTCCTCCATGTTTTTATATTCCAATTCACTTTATGTGTATGGAAAAATTTAATTCATTCCCATGCAAAAAAGTGTTTCTTTCATTTGTGGTCAACCAAGATACGTTGGTCAACAAGATTTCTTCACTCTTCATTTGTTCTTCCTTTTTTTTTTTTTTTAAATTTCCATTTGATATATGTAGGTGGCAAAATAGTTTCATTCAAATAAAAAGAAATCTTTTTTACTATATTATATGAGTAGCTAAAGGTCTGGGTAGAACAAATATATATCCAAGCAAAAACTAGCATTCTTGGAGAGAGATCCCATGGATTTTTTGTACAATGCCCACCTTCCCCCTATAAATTAAATTGTACGCACAAGAATCCTTAGGAGAGCTCATCCTTGATAGCTAGTTATTTTTTTGATAGACTTGGAAGGTTTATGAACTAGCAATACCATCGCATATCACCGATGTGGGATAGTTTATATATAATCTTTTAACATCACTTTTCAGAGGCACTCTAATGAGGAAATATTCGACCATTCGACGTCAAAATCTTCTCGAGTCTCAAATATTGGTACGTGTTAATGGCATCAGTTAGTAACCATGGTCGGTTCCCAAAACCATAAATTTTATTTATTTATCAATAATCAAAATCGCCTAGCCCACCAACAAGCACTAGTGAAGCACTTTTCTTCGCTCTTCTTTTGTCCACCCCCATGATATTATTACTACAATAAAGTCTTGGCAGAAAATATACTAATGGGCACAGCTCGGCGCAAAATCCTATAAAATTTGGGCCTTAACGACTTAGCCCACTTTCACTTGTTCCTCACCAGGTGTGCATGTGAGAGTAAGAAGGTAAAGAAGCAACCGGCAACGAAAGCAAGAAAAAAGAGGAATGGAGAAAAGAGAGAGAAATTTTTGCCTACACGCTCCAAATGTTCCCATAAACCGAATCAATTTCATTTTGTAATGCCTGGTAAGAATTCAGGCTGTTTATTCATCTAATCAAAGTAATCTTTAAAATTACTCCCTACATCCAGAGTTGTGTGAACTTTGAATTGCAAGGTTTGATTTAAAAGTTGTGAACAGATGAAGTTTTGAGAAATTGATAGTTCATAACGTTTTGGAGATATGAGATTCCACGAAAATCGATTGCGAAATATGGTTTGAACGAAATGAATTTTTAAAGTTTCGCATGTAAGTTACATGTAATTTATAATATGCATGTCGGACAAAGATAATTGTTTACTATAAACAAATTTCTTCTTCAACGAATAGCAGTCGATTGGATGATGAATAAATATAGTTTAATTTAATTATACATTAGAATATTAATTTACTTGGATTTTGATATTTATTTTTGATTCATTGATAGGAATAGGAGTTAATTGATTCACGTAATAAGCTGGTTTTAAGCTTTCCAAGTCAATCTTAGTTGAAGGCAAGATTGATTAATCTGGGTTGAATGCGAGACCGAGTCAAGAGAAACAAGAAAGGAGTCAAATCAAGGATCAAGAATCAAAAGAGATGCTTCTCATCTCCTTTTTCTTTTCTTTCTTTAAAGATGGTCTGGAGGTACTAATCATTCCGTAAAGGAGGAGAAATTCTTGGCTAAACCCAGCCCGACACGTAGATGAATAGAATGAGATGCTTCTTGACTAAGTTCAGAGGGCTATCAAAAAGATTTTAAAGATCGACCTTCCCACATGTGAATGAAAGGATTATTAAAGAAACGTAAAAAAGGAAAAAAAAAAAAAAAGATGTAAAACTGGAGACGAAGGAATAATTTTAAAAGGGGAGAGAGGAAAAAAAGGAATGACATTCAATTTTTAAAGCCGCTGTAAAAGAATAGTCCATGAATTAAAGAGTAGCTTTGTTCAAGAGAGAACTTAAGAGTTTATAAATTAAATTGTACACAAAATAATCTCATTGAGAGTTCATGTTTCAAAGTTAATAACTAGCTTTCAAGACTTAAAAGACCTACAAACCCACGCAAAGCATCATGGGTTATTATTGAATATGGAACAATTTGTATAGAACTTTAAATATCACTTTTTAAAGGCCATTTAGAGAGTAAATATCGATTTTTAGAAATATGGGAAGAAGACGATGCGCAGAGGAGAAAAACTGGTGAAGAACTATCCTTGGCTCTTGATTTCACCTCCTCCATGTTTTTATATTCCAATTCACTTTATGTGTATGGAAAAATTTAATTCATTCCCATGCAAAAAAGAGTTTCTTTCATTTGTGGTCCACCAAGAAACGCTGGTCAACAAGATTTCTTCACTCTTCATTTGTGCTTCCTTTTTTTTTTTTTTAAAAAAAAATTTCTATTTGATATATGTAGGTGGAAAAATAATTTCATTCACATAAGAAGAAATCTTTTTTACCATATTATATGACTAGCTAAAAGTCTGGGTAGAACAAATATATATCCAAGCAAAAGTTAGCTTTCTTGGAGAGAGAACCCATGGATTTCGTTTTGTACAATGCCCACCTTCCCCCAATAAATTAAATTGTACGCACAAGAATCCTTAGGAGAGCTCATCCTTGAAAGCTAGTTATTTTGTTGATAGACTTGGAAGGTTTATCAACTAGCACATACCATCGCATATCACCGATGTGGGATAGCTTATATATAATCATTTAACATCACTTTTTAGAGGCACTCTAACGAGGAAATATTCGACCATTCGACGTCAAAATCTTCTCGAGTCTCAAATATTGGTACGTGTTAATGGCATTAGTTAGTAACCATGGTCGGTTCCCAAAACCATAAATTTTATTTATTTATCAATAATCAAAATCAACTAGCCCACCAACAAACACTAGTGAAGCACTTTTCTTCGCTCTTCTTTTGTCCACCCCCATGATATTATTACTACAATAAAGTGTTGGCAGAAAATATACTAATGGGCACAGCTCGGCGCAAAACCCTATAAAATTTGGGCCTTAACGACTTAGCCCACTTTCACTTGTTCCTCACCAGGTGTGCATGTGAGAGTAAGAAGGTAAAGAAGCAACCGGCAACGAAAGCAAGAAAAAAAGAGGAATGGAGAAAAGAGAGAGAAATTTTTGCCTACACGCTCCAAACGTTCCGATAAGCCGAATCAATTTCATTTTGTAACGCCTGGTAAGAATTCAGGCTGTTTATTCATCTAATCAAAGTAATCTTTAAAATTACTCCCTAAATCCAGAGTTGTGTGAACTTTGAATTGCAAGGTTTGATTTAAAAGTTGTGAACAGATGAAGTTTTGAGAAATTGATAGTTCATAACGTTTTGGAGCTATGAGATTCCACGAAAATCGATTGCGAAATATGGTTTGAACGAAATGAATTTTTAAAGTTTCGCATGTAAGTTACATGTAATTGATAATATGCATGACGACAAAGATAATTGTTTACTATAAATAAATTTCTTCTTCAACGAATAGCAGTCGATTGGATGATGAATAAATATAGTTTAATTTAATTATTCATTAGAATATTAATTTACTTGGATTTTGATATTTATTTTTGATTCATTGATAGGAATAGGAGTTAATTGATTCACGTAATAAGCTGGTTTTAAGCTTTCCAAGTCAATCTTAGTTGAAGGCAAGATTGATTAATCTGGGTTGAATGCGAGACCGAGTCAAGAGAAACAAGAAAGGAGTCAAATCAAGGATCAAGAATCAAAAGAGATGCTTCTCATCTCCTTTTTCTTTTCTTTCTTTAAAGATGGTCTGGAGGTACTAATCATTCCGTAAAGGAGGAGAAATTCTTGGCTAAACCCAGCCCCGACACGTAGATGAATAGAATGAGATGCTTCTTGACTAAGTTCAGAGGGCTATCAAAAAGATTTTAAAGATCGACCTTCCCACATGTGAATGCGAGGATTATTAAAGAAACGTAAAAAAGGAAAAAAAAAAAAAGATGTAAAACTGGAGACGAAGGAATAATTTTAAAAGGGGAGAGAGGAAAAAAAAGGAATGACATTCAATTTTTAAAGCCGCTGTAAAAGAATAGTCCATGAATTAAAGAGTAGCTTTGTTCAAGAGAGAACTTAAGAGTTTATAAATTAAATTGTACACAAAATAATCTCATTGAGAGTTCATGTTTCAAAGTTAATAACTAGCTTTCAAGACTTAAAAGACCTACAAACCCACGCAAAGCATCATGGGTTATTATTGAATATGGAACAATTTGTATAGAACTTTAAATATCACTTTTTAAAGGCCATTTAGAGAGTAAATATCGATTTTTAGAAATATGGGAAGAAGACGATGCGCAGAGGAGAAAAACTGGTGAAGAACTATCCTTGGCTCTTGATTTCACCTCCTCCATGTTTTTATATTCCAATTCACTTTATGTGTATGGAAAAATTTAATTCATTCCCATGCAAAAAAGAGTTTCTTTCATTTGTGGTCCACCAAGAAACGCTGGTCAACAAGATTTCTTCACTCTTCATTTGTGCTTCCTTTTTTTTAAAAAAAAATTTCTATTTGATATATGTAGGTGGAAAAATAATTTCATTCACATAAGAAGAAATCTTTTTTACCATATTATATGACTAGCTAAAAGTCTGGGTAGAACAAATATATATCCAAGCAAAACTAGCTTTCTTGGAGAGAGAACCCATGGATTTCGTTTTGTACAATGCCCACCTTCCCCCAATAAATTAAATTGTACGCACAAGAATCCTTAGGAGAGCTCATCCTTGAAAGCGAGTTATTTTGTTGATAGACTTGGAAGGTTTATCAACTAGCACATACCATCGCATATCACCGATGTGGGATAGCTTATATATAATCATTTAACATCACTTTTTAGAGGCACTCTAACGAGGAAATATTCGACCATTCGACGTCAAAATCTTCTCGAGTCTCAAATATTGGTACGTGTTAATGGCATTAGTTAGTAACCATGGTCGGTTCCCGAAACCATAAATTTTATTTATTTATCAATAATCAAAATCAACTAGCCCACCAACAAACACTAGTGAAGCACTTTTCTTCGCTCTTCTTTTGTCCACCCCCATGATATTATTACTACAATAAAGTGTTGGCAGAAAATATACTAATGGGCACAGCTCGGCGCAAAACCCTATAAAATTTGGGCCTTAACGACTTAGCCCACTTTCACTTGTTCCTCACCAGGTGTGCATGTGAGAGTAAGAAGGTAAAGAAGCAACCGGCAACGAAAGCAAGAAAAAAGAGGAATGGAGAAAAGAGAGAGAAATTTTTGCCTACACGCTCCAAACGTTCCGATAAGCCGAATCAATTTCATTTTGTAACGCCTGGTAAGAATTCAGGCTGTTTATTCATCTAATCAAAGTAATCTTTAAAATTACTCCCTAAATCCAGAGTTGTGTGAACTTTGAATTGCAAGGTTTGATTTAAAAGTTGTGAACAGATGAAGTTTTGAGAAATTGATAGTTCATAACGTTTTGGAGCTATGAGATTCCACGAAAATCGATTGCGAAATATGGTTTGAACGAAATGAATTTTTAAAGTTTCGCATGTAAGTTACATGTAATTGATAATATGCATGACGCACAAAGATAATTGTTTACTATAAATAAATTTCTTCTTCAACGAATAGCAGTCGATTGGATGATGAATAAATATAGTTTAATTTAATTATTCATTAGAATATTAATTTACTTGGATTTTGATATTTATTTTTGATTCATTGATAGGAATATGAGTTAATTGATTCAAGTAATAAGCTGGTTTTAAGCTTTCCAAGTCAATCTTATTTGAAGGCAAGATTGATTAATCTGGGTTGAATGCGAGACCGTGTCAAGAGAAACAAGAAATGAGTCAAATCAAGGATCAAGAATCAAAAGAGATGCTTCTCATCTCCTTTTTCTTTTCTTTCTTTAAAGATGGTCTGGAGGTAGTAATCATTCCGTAAAGGAGGAGAAATTTTTGGCTAAACCCTGGCCCGACACGTAGATGAATAGAAAGAGATGCTTCTTGACTAAGTTCAGAGGGCTATCAAAAAGATTTTAAAGATCGACCTTCACGCATGTGAATGAAAGGATTATTAAAGAAACGTAAAAAAGGAAATAAACAAAAATATGTAAAACTTGAGACAAAGGAATAATTTTATAAGGGGAGAGAGGAAAAAAAAAGAATGACATTCAATTTTTAAAGCCGCTGTAAGAGAATATTCATTGAATTAAAGAGTAGCTTTGTTCAAGAGAGAACTTAAGAGTTTATTAATTAAATTGTACACAAAATAATCTCGTTGAGAGTTCATGTTTCAAAGTTAATAAGTAGCTTTCAAGACTTGAAAGACCTACATACCCACGCAAAGCATCATGGGTTATTATTGAATATGGAACAATTTGTGTAGAACTTTAAATGTCACTTTTTAAAGGCCCTTTAGAGTGTAAATATCGATTTTTCGAAACATGGGAAGAAGACGATGCGCAGTGGAGAAAAATTAGTGAAGAACTATCCTAGGCTCTTGATTTCACCTCCTCCATGTTTTTATATTCCAATTCACTTTATGTGTATGGAAAAATTTAATTCATTCCCATGCAAAAAAGAGTTTCTTTCATTTGTGGTCCACCAAGAAATGCTGGTCAACAAGATTTCTTCACTCTTCATTTGTGCTTTTTTTTTAATTATAAAATTTCCATTTGATATATGTAGGTGGCAAAATAATTTCATTCACAAAAAACGAAATCTTTTTTACTGTATTATATGACTAGCTAAAAGTCTGGGTAGAACAAATATATATCCAAGCAAAAACTAGCTTTCTTGGAGAGAGAACCCATGGATTTTGTTTTGTACAATGCCCACCTTCCCCCCAATAAATTAAATTGTACACACAAGGATCCTTAGGAGAGCTCATCCTTGAAAGCTAGTTATTTTGTTGATAGACTTGGAAGGTTTATGAACTAGCACATGCCATCGCATATCACCGATGTGGGATAGCTTATATATAATCTTTTAACATCACTTTTTAGAGGCACTCTAACGAGGAAATATTCGACCATTCGACGTCAAAATCTTCTCGAGTTTCAAATATTGGTACGTGTTAACGGCATTAGTTAGTAACCATGGTCAGTTCCCAAAACCATACATTTTATTTATTTATCAAGAATCAAAATCTCGTAGTCCTCCAACAAACACTAGTGAAGCACTTTTCTTCGCTCTTCTTTTGTCCTCCCCCATGATATTATTACTACAATAAAGTCTTGGCAGAAACTATACTAATGGGCACAGCTCGGCGCAAAAGCCTATAAAATTTAGGCCTTAACGACTTAGCCCACATTCACTTGTTCCTCACCAGGTGTGCATGTGAGAGTAAGAAGGAAAAGAAGCAACCGGCGACGAAAGCAAGAAAAAAGAGGAATGGAGAAAAGAGAAAATTTTGCCAACACCCTCCAAACGTCCCGACAAGTCGAATCAATTTCATTTTGTGACGCCTGGTAAGAATTCAGGCTGTTCATTCATCTAACCAAAGTAATTTATAAAATTACTCTCTAAATCCAGTGTTGTGTGAACTTTGAATTGCGAGGTTTGATTTAAAAGTTGTGAACAGATGAAGTTTTGAGAAATTGATAGTTCATAATATTTTGGAGCTATGAGATTCCACGAAAATCGATTCCGAAATATGGTTTGAACGAAATGAATTTTTGAAGTTTCGCATGTAAGTTACATGTAATTGACAATATGCATGACGGACAAAGATAATTGTTCACCATAAACAAATTTCTTCTTCAACGAATAGGAGTCGATTGGATGATGAATAAATATAGTTTAATTTAATTATTCATTAGAGTATTAATTTACTTGGATTTTGTTATTTATTTTTGACTCATTGATAGGAATATGAGTTAATTGATTCAAGTAATAAGCTGGTTTTAAGCTTTCCAAGTCAATCTTAGTTGAAGGCAAGATTGATTAATCTGGGTTTTTGCGAGACCGTGTCAAGAGAAACAAGAAAGGTGTCAAATCAAGGATCAAGAATCAAAGGAGATGCTTCTCATCTTCTTTTTCTTTTCTTTCTTTAAAGTAGGTCTGGAGGTACTAATCATTCCGTAAAGGAGGAGAAATTTTTGGCTAAACCCTGGCCCGACACGTAGATGAATAGAAAGAGATGCTTCTTGACTAAGTTCAGAGGGCTATCAAAAAGATTTTAAAGATCGACCTTCACGCATGTGAATGAAAGGATTATTAAAGAAACGTAAAAAAGGAAATAAACAAAAATATGTAAAACTTGAGACAAAGGAATAATTTTATAAGGGGAGAGAGGAAAAAAAAGAATGACATTCAATTTTTAAAGCCGCTGTAAGAGAATATTCATTGAATTAAAGAGTAACTTTGTTCAAGAGAGAACTTAAGAGTTTATTAATTAAATTGTACACAAAATAATCCCGTTGAGATTTCATGTTTCAAAGTTAATAAGTAGCTTTCAAGACTTGAAAGACCTACAAACCCACGCAAAGCATCATGGGTTATTATTGAATATGGAACAATTTGTATAGAACTTTAAATATCACTTTTTAAAGGCCCTTTAGAGGGTAAATATCGATTTTTAGAAACACGGGAAGAATACGATGCGCAGAGGAGAATAACTAGTGAAGAACTATCCTTGGCTCTTGATTTCACCTCCTCCATGTTTTTATATTCCAATTCACTTTATGTGTATGGAAAAATTTAATTCATTCCCACGCAAAGAAGAGTTTCTTTCATTTGTGGTCCACCAAGAAACGCTGGTCAACAAGATTTGTTCCCTCTTCATTTGTGCTTCTTTATGTGTATGGAAAAATTTAATTCATTCCCACGCAAAGAAGAGTTTTTTTTTTTTTTTAATTTCTATTTGATATATGTAGGTGGAAAAATAATTTCATTCACATAAAAAGAAATCTTTTTTACTATATTATATGACTAGCTAAAAGTCTGGGTAGAACAAATATATATCCAAGCAAAAACTAACTTTCTTGGAGAGAGAACCTATGGATTTCGTTTTGTATAATGCCCACCTACCACCAAATAAATTAAATTGTACGCACAAGAATCCTTAGGAGAGCTCATCCTTGAAAGCTAGTTATTTTGTTAATAGACTTGGAAGGTTTATGAACTAGCACATACCATAGCATATCACCGATGTGGGATATCTTATATATAATCTTTTAACATTACTTTTTAGAGGCACGCTAACGAGGAAGTATTTGACCATTCGATGTCAAAATCTGCTCAAGTCTCAAATATTGGTACGCGTTAATGGCATTAGTTAGTAACCATGGTCCGTTCCCAAAACTATAAATTTTATTTATTTATCAAGAATCAAAATCTCCTTGTCCACCAACAAAAACTAGTGAAGCATTTTTCTTGGCTCTTCTTTTGTCCTCCCCCATGATATTATTACTACAATAAAGTCTTGGTAGAAAATATACTAATGCGCACAGCTCGGCGCAAAAGCCTATAAAATTTAGGCCTTAACGACTTAGCCCACTTTCACTTGTTCCTCACCAGGTGTGCATGTGAGAGTAAGAAGGAAAAGAGGCAACCGGCGACGAAAGCAAGAAAAAGAGGAATGGAGAAAAGAGAGACAAATTTTTCCTTACACGCTCCAAGCGTCCCGACAAGCCGAATCAATTTCATTTTGTAACGCCTGGTAAGAGTTCAGGCTGTTTATTCATCTAATGAAAGTAATCTATAAAATTACTCCCTAAATCCAGAGTTGTGTGAACTTTGAATTGCGACGTTTGATTTAAAAGTTGTGAACATATGAAGTTTTCAGAAATTGATAGTTCATAACGTTTTGGAGCTATGAGATTGCACGAAAATCGATTCCGAAATATGGTTTGAATGAAATGAATTTTTGAAGTTTCGCATGTAAGTTAGATGTAATTGACAATATGCATGACGGACAAAGATAATGGTTCACTATAAACAAATTTCTTCTTCAACGAATAGGAGTCGATTGGATGATGAATAAATATAGTTTAGTTTAATTATTCATTAGAATATTAATTTACTTGGATTTTGAAATTTATTTTTGATTCATTGATAGGAATATGAGTTAATTGATTCAAGTAATAAGCTGGTTTTAAGCTTTCCAATTCAATCTTAGTTGAAGGCAAGATTGATTAATCTGGGATGAATGCGAGACCGTGTCAAGAGAAACAACAAAGGACTCAAATCACGGATCAAGAATCAAAAGACATGCTTCTCATCTTCTTTTTATTTTCTTTCTTTAAAGAAGGTATGGAGGTACTAATCATTCTGTAAAGGAGGAGAAATTCTTGGCTAAACCCTGGCCCGACACGTTGATGAATAGAAAGAGATGCTTCCTGACTCAGTTCAGAGGGCTATCAAAAAGATTTTAAAGATCGACCTTCACACATGTGAATGAAAGGATTATTAAAGAAACGTAAAAAAGGAAATAAAAAAAAAAGATGTAAAACTTGAGACGAAAGAATAATTTTAAAAGGGGACAGAGGAAAAAAGAGAGAATAACATTCAATTTTAAAAGCCGCTGTAAAAGAATAATCATTGAATTAAAGAGTAGCTTTGTTCAAGAGAGAACTTAAGAGTTTATTAATTAAATTGTACACAAAATAATCTCGTTGAGAGTTCATGTTTCAAAGTTAATAAGTAGCTTTCAAGACTTGAAAGACCTACGAACCCACACAAAGCATCATGGGTTATTATTGAATATGGAACAATTTGTATAGAACTTTAAATATCACTTTTTCAAGGCCCTTTAGAGAGTAAATATCGATTTTTAGAAACATGGGAAGAAGACGATGTGTAGAGGAGAAAATTAGCGAAGAACTATCCTAGGCTCTTGATTTCACCTCCTCCATGTTTTTATATTCCAATTCACTTTATGTGTAGGGAAAAATTTAATTCATTCCCATGCAAAAAAGAGTTTCTCTCATTTGTGGTCCACCAAGAAACGCTGGTCAACAAGATTTCTTCACTCTTCATTTGTGCTTCCTTTTTCTTTTTTTTTAAATTTCTATTTGATATATGTAGGTGGCAAAATAATTTAATTCAAAGCAAAAGAAATCTTTTTTACTATATTATATGACTAGCTAAAAGTCTGGGTAGAACAAATATATATCCAAGCAAAAACTAGCTTTGTTGGAGAGAGAACCCATGGATTTCGTTTTGTACAATGCCACCTTCCCCGCAATAAATTAAATTGTACGCACAAGAATCCTTAGGAGAGCTCATCCTTGAAAGCTAGTTATTTTGTTGATAGACTTGGAAGGTTTATGAACTAGCACATAGCATCGCATATCACCGATGTGGGATAGCTTATATATAATCTTTTAACATCACTTTTTAGAGGAACTCTAACGAGGAAATATCGACCATTCGACGTCAAAATCTTCTCGAGTCTCAAATATTGGTACGTGTTAATGGCATTAGTTAGTAACCATGGTCGGTTCCCAAAACCATAAATTTTTTTTATTTATCAAGAATCAAAATCTCCTAGTCCACCAACAAACACTAGTGAAGCACTTTTCTTCGCTCTTCTTTTGTCCTCCCCAATGATATTATTACTACAATAAAGTCTTGGCAGAAAATATACTAATGGGGACAGCTCCGCGCAAAACCCTATAAAATTTAGGCCTTAACGACTTAGCCCACATTCACTTGTTCCTCACCAGGTGTGCATGTGAGAGTAGGAAGGAAAAGAAGCAACCGGCGACGAAAGCAAGAAAAAAGAGGAATGGAGAAAAGAGAGAGAAATTTTTGCCAACACCCTCCAAACGTCCCGACAAGCCGAATCAATTTCATTTTGTAACGCCTGGTAAGAATTCAGGCTATTTATTCATCTAATCAAAGTAATCTTTAAAATTACTCCCTAAATACAGTGTTGTGTGAACTTTGAATTGCGAGGTTTCATTTAAAAGTTTTGAACAGATGAAGTTTTGAGAAATTGACAGTTCATAACGTTTTGGAGCTATGAGATTCCACGAAAATCGATTCCGAAATATAGTTTGAACGAAATGAATTTTTGAAGTTTCGCATGTAAGTTACATGTAATTGACAATATGCATGACGGAAAAAGATAATTGTCCACTATAAACAAATTTCTTCTTCAACAAATAGGAGTCGATTGGATGATGAATAAATATAGTTTGATTTAATTATTTGTTAGAATATTAATTTACTTTGATTTTGATATTTATTTTTGATTCATTGCTAGGAATATGAGTTAATTGATTCAAGTAATAAGCTGGTTTTAAGCTTTCCAAGTCAATCTTAGTTGAAGGCAAGATTAATTAGTCTGGGTTGAATGCAAGACCGTGTAAAGAGAAACAAGAAAGGACTCAAATCAAGGATCAAGAATCAAAGGAGATGCTTCTCATCTTCTTTTTCTTTTCTTTCTTTAAAGAAGGTCTGGAGGTACTAATCATTCCGTAAAGGAGGAGAAATTCTTGGCTAAACCCTGGCCCGACCCGGAGATGAATAGAAAGAGATGCTTCTTGACTAAGTTCATTGGGCTATCAAAAAGATTTTAAAGATCGACCTTCCCGCATGTGACTGAAAGGATTATTAAAGAAATGTAAAAAAGGAAATAAAAAAAGAAGAAGTAAAACTCGAGACGAAAGAATAATTTTAGAAGGGGAGAGAGAAAAAAAAAGGAATGACATGCAATTTTTAAAGCCGCTGTAAAAGAATATTCCTTAAATTAAAGAGTAGGTTTCTTCAAGAGAGAACTTAAGAGTTTATTAATTAAATGGTACACAAAATAATCTCATTGAGAGTTCATGTTTCAAAGTTAATAAGTAGCTTTCAAGACTTAAAAGACCTACAAACCCACGCAAAGCATCATGCCTTATTATTGAATATGGAACAATTTGTATAGAACTTTAAATATCACTTTTTAAAGGCCCTTTAGAGAGTAAATATCATTTTTTAGAAACGTGGGAAGAAGACAGTGCGCAGACGAGAAAAACTAGTGAACAACTATCCTTGGCTCTTGATTTCACCTCCACCATGTTTTTATATTCCAATTCTCCTTATGTGGATGGAAAAATTTCATTCATTCCCATGAAAAAAAGAGTTTCTTTCATTTGTGGTCCACCAAGAAACGGTGGTCAACAAGATTTCTTCACTCTTCATTTGTGCTTCCTTTTTTTTTTTTTTTAAATTTCTATTTGATATATGTTGGTGGCAAAATAATTTCATTCAAAGAAAAAGAAATCTTTTTTACTATATTATATGACTAGCTAAAAGTCTGGGTTGAACAAATATATATCCAAGCAAAAACTAGCTTTCTTGGAGAGAGAACCCATGGATTTCGTTTTGTACAATGCCCACCTTCCCCCTAATAAATAAAATTGTACGCACAAGAATCCTTAAGAGAGCTCATCCTTGAAAGCTAGTTATTTTGTTGATAGACTTGGAAGGTTTATCAACTAGCACATACCATCGCATATCACCGATGTGGGATAGCTTATATATAACCTTTTAACATCACTTTTTAGAGGCGCTCTAATGAGGAAATATTCGACCATTAGACGTCAAAATCTTCTCGAGTCTCAAATATTGGTACGTGTTAATGGCATTAGTTAGTAACCATGCTCGGTTCCCAAAACCATAAATTTTATTTATTTATCAAGAATGAAAATCTCCTAGCCCACCAACAAACACTAGTGAAGCACTTTTCTTCGCTCTTCTTTTGTTCACCCCCATGATATTATTACTACAATAAAGTCTTGGGAAAAAATATACTAATGCGCACAGCTCAGCACAAAACCCTATGAAATTTAGGCCTTATCGACTTAGCCCACTTTCACTTGTTCCTCACCAGGTGTGCAAGTTAGAGTAAGTAAGAAAAGAAGCAACCGACGACGAAAGCAAGAAAAAAGAGGAATGGAGAAAAGAGAGAAATTTTTGCCTACACCCTCCAAAAGTCCCGACAAGCAAAAACAATTTCATTTTGTAACGCCCGGAAAGAATTCACGCTGTTTATTCATATAATCAAAGTAATCGATAAAATTACCCTCTAAATCCAGAGTTGTGTGAACTTTGAATTACGAGGTTTCATTTAAAAGTTGTGAACACATGAAGTTTTGAGAAATTGATAGTTCATAACGTTTTGGAGCTATGAGATTCCACGAAAATCGATTCCGAAATATTGTTTGAACGAAATGAATTTTTGAAGTTTCACATGTAAGTTACATGTAATTGACAATATGGACGACGGACAAAGATAATTGTTCACTATAAACAAATTTCTTATTCAACGAATAGGAGTCGATAATTGTTCATTAGAATATTAATTTATTCGGATTTTGATATTTATTTTTGATTCATTGATAGGAATATGAGTTAATTGATTCAAGTAATAAGCTGGTTTTAAGCTTTCGAAGTCAATCTTAGTTGAAGGCAAGATTGATTAATCTGGGTTGAATGCGAGACCGTGTCAACAGAAACAAGAAAGGACTCAAATCAAGGATCAAGAATCAAAAGAGATGCTTCTCATCTTCTTTTTCTTTTCTTTCTTTAAAGAAGGTCTAGAGGTACTAATCATTCCGTAAAGGAGGAGAAATTCTTGGCTAAACCCTGGCCCGACACGTAGATGAATAGAAAGAGATGCTTCTTGACTAAGTTCAGAGGCTATCAAAAAGATTTTAAAGATCGACCTTCGCGCATGTGAATGAAAGGATTATTAAAGAAAAGTAAAAAAGGAAATAAATAAAAAATGATGTAAAACTAGAGACGAAGGATTAATTTTAGAAGGGGAGAGAGGAAAAAAAAGGAATGACATTCAATTTTTAAAGCTGCTGTAAAAGAATATTCATTGAATTAAAGAGTAGCTTTGTTCAAGAGAGAACTTAAGAGTTTATTAATTAAATTGTACTCAAAATAATCTCATTGAGAGTTCATGTTTCAAATTTAATAACTAGCTTTCAAGACATAAAAGACCTACAAACCCACGCAAAGCATCATGGGTTATTATTGAATATGGAACAATTTGTATAGAACTTTAAATATCACTTTTTAAAGGCCCTTTAGAGAGTAAATATCGATTTTTAGAAACATGGGAAGAAGACGATGCGCAGTGGAGAAAAATTAGTGAAGAACTATCCTTGGCTCTTGATTTCACCTCCTCCATGTTTTTATATTCCAATTCACTTTATGTGTATCGAAAAATTAAATTCATTCCCATGAAAAAAGAGTTTCTTTCATTTGTGGTCCACCAAGAAACGCTGGTCAACAAGATTTCTTCACTCTTCATTTGTGCTCCCTTTTTTTAAAAAAAATTTCTATTTGATATATGTAGGTGGAAAAATAATTTCATTCACATAAAAAGAATTCTTTTTTGGCTTATTATTGAATATGGAACAATTTGTATAGAACTTTAAATATCACATTTTAAAGGCCCTTTGGAGAGTAAATATCGATTTTTAGAAACATGGGAAGAAGACGATGCGCATAGGAGAAAAACTAGTGAAGAACTATCCTAGGCTCTTGATTTCACCTCCTCCATGTTTTTATATTCCAATTCACTTTATGCGTATGGAAAAATTTAATTCATTCCCATGCAAAAAAGAGTTTCTTTAATTTGTGGTCCACCAAGAAACGCTGGTCAACAAGATTTCTTCACTCTTCATTTGTGCTTCCTTTTCTTAAAAAATAATTTCCATTTGATATATGTAGGTGGCAAAATAATTTCACTCACATAAAAAGAAATATTTTTTACTATATTATATGACTAGCTAAAAGTCTGGGTAGAACAAATATATATCCAAGAAAAAACTAGCTTTCTTGGAGAGAGAACCCATGGATTTCGTTTTGTACAATGCCCACCTTCCCCCCAATAAATTAAATTGTACGCACAAGAATCCTTAGGACAGCTCATCCTTGAAAGCTAGTTATTCTGTTGATAGACTTGGAAGGTTTATGAACTAGCACATACCATCGCATCTCTCCGATGTGGGATAGCTTATATATAATCTTTTATCATCACTTTTTAGAGGCACTCTAACGAGGAAATATTCGACCATTCGACGTCAAAATCTTCTCGAGTCTCAAATATTGGTACGTGTTAATGGCATTAGTTAGTAACCATGGTCGGTTCCCAAAGCCATAAATTTTATTTATTTATCAAGAATCAAAATCTCCTAGTCCACCAACAAACACTAGTGAAGCACTTTTCTTCGCTCTTCTTTTGTCCTCCTCCATGATATTATTACTACAATAAAGTCTTGGCAGAAACTATACTAATGGGCACAGCTCGGCGTAAAACCCTATAAATTTTTTGCCTTAACGACTTAGCCCACATTCACTTGTTCCTCACCAGGTGTGCATGTGAGAGTAAGAAGGAAAAGAAGCAACTGGCGACGAAAGCAAGAAAAAAGAGGAATGGAGAAAAGAGAGAGAAATTTTTGCCTACATGCTCCAAACGTCAAGACAAGCCGAATCAATTTCATTTTGTAACGCCTGGTAAGAATTCAGGCTATTTATTCATCTAATCAAAGTAATCTTTAAAATTCCTCCCTAAATCCAGAGTTGTGTGAACTTTGAATTGCGAGGTTTGATTTAAAAGTTGTGAACAGATGAAGTTTTGAGAAATTGATAGTTCATAACGTTTTGGAGCTATGAGATTCCACGAAAATCGATTCCGAAATATAGTTTGAACAAAATGAATTTTTGAAGTTTCGCATGTAAGTTAAATGTGAGTGATAATATGCATGACGGACAAAGATAATTGTTCACTAAAAACAAATTTCTTCTTCAACGAATAGGAGTCGATTGGATGATGAATAAATATAGTTTAATTTACTTATTCATAAGAATATTAATTTACTTGGAATTTGATATTTATTTTTGATTCATTGCGAGGAATATGAGTTAATTGATTCAAGTAATAAGCTGGTTTTAAGCTTTCGAAGTCAATCTTAGTTGAAGGCAAGATTGATTAATCTGAGTTGAATGCGAGACCGTGTCAAGAGAAACAAGAAAGCACTCAAATCAAGGATCAAGAATCAAAAGAGATGCTTCTCTTTTTCTTTTTCTTTTCTTACTTTAAAGAAGGTCTCGAGGTACTAATCATTCCGTAAAGAAGGAGAAATTCTTGGCTAAACCCTGGCCCGACATGTAGATGAAAAGAAAGGGATGCTTCTTGACTAAGTTCATTGGGCTATCAAAAAGATTTTAAAGATCGACCTTCCCGCATGTGAATGAAAGGATTTTTAAAGAAACGTAAAAAAGGAAATAAAAAAGAAGAAGAAGTAAAACTCGAGACGAAAGAATAATTTTAAAAGGGGAGAGAGGAAAAAAAAGGAATGACATTCAATTTTTAAAGCAGCTGTAAAAGAATATTCCTTGAATTAAAGATTAGGTTTCTTCAAGAGAGAACTTAAGAGTTTATTAATTAAATTGTACATAAAATAATCTCATTGAGAGTTCATGTTTCTAAGTTAATAACTAGCTTTCAAGACTTAAAAGACCTACAAACCCACGCAAAGCATCATGGGTTATTATTGAATATGGAACAATTTGTATAGAACTTTAAATATCACTTTTTAAAGGCCCTTTAGAGAGTAAATATCGATTTTTAGAAACATGGGAAGAAGACGATGCGCAGTGGAGAAAAATTAGTGAAGAACTATCCTAGGCTCTTGATTTCACCTCCTCCATGTTTTTATATTCCAATTCACTTTATGTGTATCGAAAAATTAAATTCATTCCCATGAAAAAAGAGTTTCTTTCATTTGTGGTCCACCAAGAAACGCTGGTCAACAAGATTTCTTCACTCTTCATTTGTGCCCCCTTTTTTTTAAAAAAAATTTCTATTTGATATATGTAGGTGGAAAAATAATTTCATTCACATAAAAAGAAATCTTTTTTGGCTTATTATTGAATATGGAACAATTTGTATAGAACTTTAAATATCACATTTTAAAGGCCCTTTGGAGAGTAAATATCGATTTTTAGAAACATGGGAAGAAGACGATGCACAGAGGAGAGAAACTAGTGAAGAACTATCCTTGGCTCTTGATTTCAGCTCCTCCGTGTTTTTATATTCCAATTCACTTTATGCGTATGGAAAAATTTAATTCATTCCCATGAAAAAAAGAGTTTCTTTAATTTGTGGTCCACCAAGAAACGCTGGTCAACAAGATTTCTTCACTCTTCATTTGTGCTTCCTTTTTTTAAAAAAAAAATTTTATTTGATATATGTAGGTGGAAAAATAATTTCATTCACATAAAAAGAAATCTTTTTTACTTTATTATTGAATATTGAACAATTTGTATAGAACTTTAAATATCACATTTTAAAGGCCTTTTGGAGAGTAAATATCGATTTTTAGAAACATGGGAAGAAGACGATGCGCAGAGGAGAAAAACTAGTGAAGAACTATCCTTGGCTCTTGATTTCACGTCCCCCATGTTTTTATATTCCAATTCACTTTATGTGTATGGAAAAATTTAATTCATTCCCATGAAGAAAGAGTTTCTTTCATTTGTGGTCCACCAAGAAACGCTGGTCAACAAGATTTCTTCACTCTTCATTTGTGCTTCCTTTTTTTTAATTAAATTTTCCATTTTATATATGTAGGTGGCAAAATAATTTCACTCACATAAAAAGAAATATTTTTTACTATATTATATGACTAGCTAAAAGTCTGGGTAGAACAAATATATATCCAAGAAAAAACTAGCTTTCTTGGAGAGAGAACCCATGGATTTCGTTTTGTACAATGCCCACCTTCCCCCCAATAAATTAAATTGTACGCACAAGAATCCTTAGGAGAGCTCATCCTTGAAAGCTAGTTATTTTGTTGATAGACTTGGAAGGTTTATGAACTAGCAAATACCATAGCATATCACCGATGTGGGAAAGCTTATATATAATCTTTTAACATCACTTTTTAGAGGCACTCTAATGAGGAAATATTCGACCATTAGACGTCAAAATCTTCTCGAGTCTCAAATATTGGTACGTGTTAATGGCATTAGTTAGTAACCATGGTCGGTTCCCAAAACCATAAATTTTCTTTATTTATCAAGAATCGAAATCTCCTAGCCCACCAACAAACACTAGTGAAGAACTTTTCTTCGCTCTTCTTTTGTCCACCCCCATGAGATTATTACTACAAGAAAGTCTTGGCAGAAAATATACTAATGGGCACAGCTCGGCGCAAAACCCTATAAAATTTGGGCCTTAATGACTTAGCGCACTTTCACTTGTTCCTCACCAGGTGTTCATGTGAGAGTAAGAAGGTAAAGAAGCAACCGGCGACGAAAGCAAGAAAAAAGAGGAATGGAGAAAAGAGAGAGAAATTTTTGCCTACAAGCTCAAAACGTCCCGATAAGCCGAATCAATTTCATTTTGTAATGCCTGGTAAGAATTCAGGTTTTTTGTTCATCTAATCAAAGTAATCTTTAAAATTACTCCCTAAATCCAGAGTTGTGTGAACTTTGAATTGCAAGGTTTCATTTAAAAGTTGTGAACAGATGAAGTTTTGAGAAATTGATAGTTCATAACGTTTTGGAGCTATCAGATTCCACGAAAATCGATTCCGAAATATGATTTGAACGAAATGAATTCTTGAAGTTTCTCATGTAAGTTACATGCAATTGACAATATGCATGACGGAAAACGATAATTGTTCACTATAAACAAATTTCTTATTCAACGAATAGGAGTCCATTAGATGATGAATAAATATAGTTTAATTTAATTATTCATTAGAATATTAATTTACTTGGATTTTGTTATTTATTTTGGATTCGTTGATAGGAATATGAGTTAATTGATTCGAGTAATAAGCTGGTTATAAGCTTTCCAAGTCAATCTTAGTTGAAGGCAAGATTGATTAATCTGGGTTGAATGCGAGACGTGTCAATAGAAACAAGAAAGGAGTCAAATCAAGGATCAAGAATCAAAGGAGATGCTTCTCATCTTCTTTTTCTTTTCTTTCTTTAAAGAAGGTCTGGAGGTACTAATCATTCTGTAAAGGAGGAGAAATTTTTGGATAAACCCTGGCCCGACACGTAGATGAATAGAAAGAGATGATTCTTGACTAACTTCAGAGGGCTATCAAAAAGATTTTAAAGATCGACCTTCATGCATGTGAATGAAAGGATTATTAAAGAAACGTAAAAAAGGAAATAAAAAAAAAAGATGTAAAACTGGAGACGAAGGAATAATTTTAAAAGGGGAGAAAGGAAAAAAAAAAGGAATGACATCAATTTTTAAAGCCGCTATAAAAGAATATTCATTGAATTAAAGAGTAGCTTTGTTCAAGAGAGAACTTAAGAGTTTATTAATGAAATTGTACACAAAATAATCTCGTTGAGAGTTCATGTTTCAAAGTTAATAAGTAGCTTTCAAGACTAGAAAGACCTACGAACCCACGCAAAGCATCATGGGTTATTATTGAATATGGAACAATTTATATAGAACTGTAAATATCACCTTTTAAAGGCCCTTTAGAGAGTAAATATCGATTTTTAGAAACATGGGAAGAAGACGATGCGCATAGGAGAAAAATTAGTGAAGAACTATCCTAGGCTCTTGATTTCACCTCCTCCATGTTTTCATATTCCAATTCACTTTATGTGTATGGAAAAATTTAATTCATTCCCATGCAAAAAAGAGTTTCTTTCATTTGTGGTCCACCAAGAAACGCTGGTCAACAAGATTTCTTCACTCTTCATTTGTGCTTCATAAAAAGAAATTTTTTTTTTTTTTTTTAAAAAAAATTTCTATTTGATATATGTAGGTGGCAAAATAATTTCATTCAAAGAAAAAGAAATCTTTTTTACTATATTATATGACTAGCTAAAAGTCTGGGTAGAACAAATATATATCCAAGCAAAAACTAGCTTTCTTGGAGAGAGAACCCATGGATTTCGTTTTGTACAATGCCCACCTTCCCCCCAATAAATTAAATTATACGCACAAGAATCCTTACGACAGCTCATCCTTGAAAGCTAGTTATTTTGTTGATAGACTTGGAAGGTTTATGAACTAGCACATACCATCGCATATCACCGATGTGGGATAGCTTATATATAATCTTTTAACATCACTTTTTAGAGGCACTCTAACGAGGAAATATTCGACCATTCGACGTCAAAATCTTCTCGAGTCTCAAATATTGGTACGTGTTAATGGCATTAATTAGTAACCATGGTCGGTTCCCAAAACCATAAATTTTATTTATTTATCAAGAATCAAAATCTCCTAGTCCACCAACAAACACTAGTGAAGCACTTTTCTTCGCTCTTCTTTTGTCCTCCCCCATGATATTATTACTGCAATAAAGTCTTGGTAGAAAATATACTAATGGTCACAGCTCAGCGCAAAACCCTATAATATTTGGGCCTTAACGACTTAGCCCACTTTCACTTGTTCCTCACCAGGTGTGCATGTGAGAGTAAGAAGGAAAGGAAGCAACCGGCGACAAAAGCAAGAAAAAAGAGGAATGGAGAAAAGAGAGAGAAGTTTTTGCCTACACGCTCCAAACGTCCCGATAAGCCGAATCAATTTCATTTTGTAATGCCTGGTAAGATGTCAGGCTGTTTATTCATCTAATCAATGTAAGCTATAAAATTACTCCCGAAATCCATAGTTGTGTGAACTTTGAATTGCAAGGTTTCATTTAAAAGTTGTGAACAGATGAATTTTGAGAAATTGATAGTTCCTAACGTTTTGGAGCTATGAGATTCCACGAAAATCGATTCCGAAACATGGTTTGAACGAAATGAATTTTTGAAGTTTCGCATGTAAGTTACATGCAATTGACAATATGCATGACGGACAAAGATAATTGTTCACTATAAACAAATTTCTTCTTCAACGAATAGGAGTCGATTAGATGATGAATAAATATAGTTTAATTTAATTATTCATTAGAATATTAATTTACTTGGATTTTGTTATTTATTTTGGATTCGTTGATAGGAATATGAGTTAATTGATTCGAGTAATAAGCTGGTTATAAGCTTTCCAAGTCAATCTTAGTTGAAGGCAAGATTGATTAATCTGGGTTGAATGCGAAACGTGTCAATAGAAACAAGAAAGGAGTCAAATCAAGGATCAAGAATCAAAGGAGATGCTTCTCATCTTCTTTTTCTTTTCTTTCTTTAAAGAAGGTCTGGAGGTACTAATCATTCTGTAAAGGAGGAGAAATTTTTGGCTAAACCCTGGCCCGACACGTAGATGAATAGAAAGAGATGATTCTTGACTAACTTCAGAGGGCTATCAAAAAGATTTTAAAGATCGACCTTCATGCATGTGAATGAAAGGATTATTAAAGAAACGTAAAAAAGGAAATAAAAAAAAAAAAGATGTAAAACTTGAGACGAAGGAATAATTTTAAAAGGGGAGAAAGGAAAAAAAAAGGAATGACATCAATTTTTAAAGCCGCTATAAAAGAATATTCATTGAATTAAAGAGTAGCTTTGTTCAAGAGAGAACTTAAGAGTTTATTAATTAAATTGTACAAAAAATAATCTCGTTGAGAGTTCATGTTTCAAAGTTAATAACTATCTTTCAAGACTAGAAAGACCTACAATTCCACGCAAAGCATCATGGGTTATTATTGAATATGGAACAATTTGTATAGAACTTCAAATATCACTATTTAAAGGCCCTTTAGAGAGTAAATATCGATTTTTAGAAACATGGGAAGAAGACGATCCGCAGAGGAGAAAAATTAGTGAAGAACTATCCTAGGCTCTTGATTTCACCTCCTCCATGTTTTTATATTCCAATTCACTTTCTGTGTATGGAAAAATTTAATTCATTCCCATGCAAAAAAGAGTTTCTTTCATTTGTGGTCCACCAAGAAACGGTGGTCAACAAGATTTCTTCACTCTTCTTTTGTGCTTACTTTTTTTTTTTTTTTAAATTTCTATTTGATATATGTTGGTGGCAAAATAATTTCATTCAAAGAAAAAGAAATCTTTTTTACTATATTATATGACTAGCTAAAAGTCTGGGTAGAACAAATATATATCCAAGCAAAAACTAGCTTTGTTGGAGAGAGAACACATGGATTTCGTTTTGTACAATGCCCACCTTCCCCCCAATAAATTAAATTGTACGCACAAGAATCCTTAGGAGAGCTCATCCTTGAAAGCTTGTTATTTTGTTGATAGACTTGGAAGGTTTATGAACTAGCACATACCATCGCATATCACCGATGTGGGATAGCTTATATATAATCTTTTAACATCACTTTTTAGAGGCACTCTAACGAGGAAATATTCGACCATTCGACGTCAAAATCTTCTCGAGTCTCAACTATTGGTACGTGTTAATGGCATTAGTTAGTAACCATGGTCGGTTCCCAAAACCATAAATTTTATTTATTTATCAAGAATCAAAACCTCCTAGTCCACCAACAAACACTAGTGAAGCACTTTTCTTCTCTCTTCTTTTGTCCTCCCCAATAATATTATTACTACAATAAAGTCTTGGCAGAAAATATACTAATGGGCACAGCTCCGCGCAAAACCCTATAAAATTTAGGCCTTAACGACTTAGCCCACATTCACGTGTTCCTCACCAGGTGTGCATGTGAGAGTAAGAAGGAAAACAAGCAACCGG
Organism: Eucalyptus cladocalyx; assembly: GCA_017140615.1. Taxonomy (NCBI): domain Eukaryota; kingdom Viridiplantae; phylum Streptophyta; class Magnoliopsida; order Myrtales; family Myrtaceae; genus Eucalyptus; species Eucalyptus cladocalyx. Next base: position 53,535,998 of record CM029522.1, on the reverse strand, counting down.
TGACGAAAGCAAGAAAAAAGAGGAATGGAGAAAAGAGAGAGAAATTTTTGCCTACATGCTCCAAACGTCCCGACAAGCCGAATCAATTTCATTTTGTAACGCCTGGTAAGAATTCAGGCTTTTTATTCATCTAATCAAAGTAATCTTTAAAATTACTCCCTCAATACAGAGTTGTGTGAACTTTGAATTGCAAGGTTTCATTTAAAAGTTTTGAACAGATGAAGTTTTGAGAAATTGACAGTTCATAACGTTTTGGAGCTATGAGATTCCACGAAAATCGATTCCGAAATATAGTTTGAACGAAATGAATTTTTGAAGTTTCGCATGTAAGTTACATGTAATTGACAATATGCATGACGGAAAAAGATAATTGTCCACTATAAACAAATTTCTTCTTCAACAAATAGGAGTCGATTGGATGATGAATAAATATAGTTTGATTTAATTATTCATTAGAATATTAATTTACTTTGATTTTGATATTTATTTTTGATTCATTGATAGGAATATGAGTTTTTTGATTCAAGTAATAAGCTGGTTTTAAGCTTTCCAAGTCAATGTTAGTTGAAGGCAAGATTAATTAGTCTAGGTTGAATGCGAGACCGTGTCAAGAGAAACAAGAAAGGACTCAAATCAAGGATCAAGAATCAAAGGAGATGCTTCTCATCTTCTTTTTCTTTTCTTTCTTTAAAGAAGGTATGGAGGTACTAATCATTCCGTAAAGGAGGAGAAATTCTTGGCTAAACACTGGCCCAACACGGAGATGAATAGAAAGAGATGCTTCTTGACTAAGTTCATTGGGCTATCAAAAAGATTTTAAAGATCGACCTTCCCGCATGTGACTGAAAGGATTATTAAAGAAATGTAAAAAAGGAAATAAAAAAAGAAGAAGTAAAACTCGAGACGAAAGAATGATTTTAAAAGGGGAGAGAGGAAAAAAAAGGAATGACATGCAATTTTTAAAGCCGCTGTAAAAGAATATTCCTTAAATTAAAGAGTAGGTTTCTTCAAGAGAGAACTTAAGAGTTTATTAATTAAATTGTACACAAAATAATCTCATTGAGAGTTCATATTTCAAAGTTAATAACTAGCTTTCAAGACTTAAAAGACCTACAAATCCACGCAAAGCATCATGGCTTATTATGGAATATGGAACAATTTCTATATAACTTTAAATATCACTTTTTAAAGGCCCTTTAGAGAGTAAATATAGATTTTTAGAATCGTGGGAAGAAGACGGTGCGCAGAGGAGAAAAACTAGTGAACAACTATCCTTGGCTCTTGATTTCACCTCCACCATGTTTTTATATTCCAATTCACCTTATGTGGATGGAAAAATTTAATTCATTCCCATGAAAAAAAGAGTTTCTTTCATTTGTGGTCCACCAAGAAACGCTTGTCAACAAGATTTCTTCACTCTTCATTTGTGCTTCGTTTTTTTTTTAAAAAAATTCTATTTGATATATGTAGGTGGAAAAATAATTTCATTCATATAAAAAGAAATCTTTTTTACTATATTATATGACTAGCTAAAAGTCTGGGTCGAACAAATATATATCGAAGCAAAAACTAGCTTTCTTGGAGAGAGAACCCATGGATTTCGTTTTGTACAATGCCCACCTTCCCCCCAATAAATAAAATTGTATGCACAAGAAACCTTAGGAGAGCTCATCCTTGAAAGCTAGTTATTTTCATGATAGACTTCGAAGGTTTATGAACTAGCACATACCATCGCATATCACCGATGTGGGATAGCTTATATATAACCTTTTAACATCACTTTTTAGAGGCACTCTAACGAGGAAATATTCGACCATTCGACGTCAAAATCTTCTCGAGTCTCAAATATTGGTACGTGTTAATGGCATTAGTTAGTAACCATGGTCGGTTCGCAAGACCATAAATTTTATTTATTTATCAAGAATCAAAATCTCCTAGCCCACCAACAAACACTAGTGAAGCACTTTTCTTCGCTCTTCTTTTGTCCACCCCCATGAAATTATTACTACAATAAAGTCTTGGCAGAAAATATACTAATGCGCACAGCTCGGTGTAAAACCCTATAAAATTTAGGCATTAACGACTTAGCCCACTTTCACTTGTTCCTCACCAGGCGTGCATGTAAGAGTAAGTAGGAAAAGAAGCAACCGACGACGAAAGCAAGAAAAAAGAGGAATGGAGAAAAGAGAGAAATTTTTGCCTACACCCTCCAAACGTCCCGACAAGCCGAAACAATTTCATTTTGTAACGCCTGGTAAGAATTCACGCTGTTTATTCATCTAATCAAAGTAATCTATAAAATTACTCTCTAAATCCAGAGTTGTGTGAACTTTGAATTGCGAGGTTTCATTTAAAAGTTGTGAACACATGAAGTTTTGAGAAATTGAGAGTTCATAACGTTTTGGAGCTATGAGATTCCACGAAAATCGATTCCGAAATATTGTTTGAACGAAATGAATTTTTGAAGTTTCGCATGTAAGTTACATGTAATTGACAATATGTATGTAGAACAAAGATAATTGTTCACTATAAACAAATTTCTTATTCAACGAATAGGAGTCGATTTTATGATGAATAAATATAGTTTAATTTAATTATTCATTAGAATATTAATTTACTTGGATTTTGATATTTATTTTTGATTCATTGATAGGAATATGAGTTAATTGATTCCAGTAATAAGCTGGTTTTAAGCTTTCGAAGTCAATCTTAGTTGAAGGCAAGATTGATTAATCTGGGTTGAATGCGAGACCATGTCAAGAGAAACAAGAAAGGACTCAAATCAAGGATCAAGAATCAAAAGAGATGCTTCTCATCTTCTTTTTCTTTTCTTTCTTTAAAGAAGGTCTAGAAGTACCAATCATTCCGTAAAGGTGGAGAAATTCTTGGCTAAACCCTGGACCGACACGTTGATGAATAGAAAGAGACGCTTCTTCACTAAGTTCAGAGGCTATCAAAAAGATTTTAAAGATCGACCTTCACGCATGTGAATGAAAGGATTATTAAAGAAAAGTAAAAAAGGAAATAAATAAAAAATGATGTAAAACTAGAGACGAAGGATTAATTTTAGAAGGGGAGAGAGGAAAAAAAAGGAATGACATTCAATTTTGAAAGCCGCTGTAAAAGAATATTCCTTGAATTAAAGAGTAGGTTTCTTCAAGAGAGAACTTAAGAGTTTATTAATTAAATTGTACACAAAATAATCTCATTGAGAGTTCATGTTTCAAAGTTAATAACTAGCTTTCAGGACTTAAAAGACCTACAAACCCACGCAAAGCATCATGGGTTATTATTGAATATGGAACAATTTGTATAGAACTTCAAATATCACTTTTTAAAGGCCCTTTAGAGAGTAAATATCGATTTTTAGAAACATGGGAAGAAGACGATGCGCAGTGGAGAAAAATTAGTGAAGAACTATCCTAGGCTCTTGATTTCACCTCCTCCATGTTTTTATATTCCAATTCACTTTATGCGTATGGAAAAATTTAATTCATTCCCATGAAAAAAAGAGTTTCTTTAATTTGTGGTCCACCAAGAAGCGCTGGTCCACAAGATTTCTTCACTCTTCATTTGTGCTTCCTTTTTTTAAAAAAAATTTCTATTTGATATATATAGGTGGAAAAATAATTTCATTCACATAAAAAGAAATCTTTTTTACTATATTATATGACTAGCTAAAAGTCTGGGTCGAACAAATATACTAGCTTTCTTGGAGAGAGAACCCATGGATTTCGTTTTGTACAATGCCCACCTTCCCCCCAATAATTTAAATTGTACGCCCAAGAATCCTTAGGAGAGCTCATCCTTGAAAGCTAGTTATTTTGTTGATAGACTTGGAAGGTTTATGAACTAGCACATACCATAGCATATCACCGATGTGGGATAGCTTATATATAATCTTTTCACATCACTTTTTAGAGGCACTCTAACGAGGAAATATTCGACCATTCGACGTCAAAATCTTCTCGAGTCTCAAATATTGGTACGTGTTAATGGCATTAGTTAGTAACCATGATTAGTTCCCAAATCCATAAATTTTATTTACTTATCAAGAATCAAAATCACCTAGTCCACCAACAAACACTAGTGAAGCACTTTTCTTCGCTCTTCTTTTGTCCTCCCCCATGATATTATTACTACAATAAAGTCTTGGTAGAAAATATACTAATGCTCACATCTCGGCGCAAAACCCTATAAAATTTAGGCCTTAACGACTTAGCCCACTTTAACTTGTTCCTGACCAGGTGTGCATGTGAGAGTAAGAAGGAAAAGAAGCAACCGGCGACGAAAGCAAGAAAAAAGTGGAATGGAGAAAAGAGAGAGAAATTTTTGCCTACACGCTCCAAGCGTCCCGACAAGCCGAATCAATTTCATTTTGTAACGCCTGGTAAGAGTTCATGCTGTTTATTCGTCTAATCAAAGTAATCCATAAAATTACTCCCTAAATCCAGAGTTGTGTGAACTTTGAATTGCGACGTTTGATTTAAAAGTTGTGAACAGATGAAGTTTTGAGAAATTGATAGTTCATAACGTTTTGGAGGTATGAGATTCCACGAAAAGCGATTCCGAAATATGGTTTGAACGAAATGAATTTTTGAAGTTTCGCATGTAAGTTACATGTAATTGACAATATGCATGACGGACAAAGATAAGTGTTCACTATAAACAAATTTCTTCTTCAACGAATAGGAGTCGATTGGATGATGAATAAATATAGTTTAATTTAATTATTCGTTGGAATATTAATTTACTTGGATTTTGTTATTTATTTTTGATTCATTGATAGGAATATGAGTTAATTGATTCAAGTAATAAGCTGGTTTTAAGATTTCCAATTCAATCTTAGTTGAAGGCAAGATTGATTAATCTGGGATGAATGCGAGACCATGTCAAGAGAAACAAGAAAGGACTCAAATCAAGGATCAAGAATCAAAAGACATGCTTCTCATCTTCTTTTTCTTTTCTTTCTTTAAAGAAGGTCTGGAGGTACTAATCACTCCGTAAAGGAGGAGAAATTCTTGGCTAAACCCTGGCCCGACACATTGATGAATAGAAAGAGATGCTTCTTGACTCAGTTCAGAGGGCTATCAAAAAGATTTTAACGATCGACCTTCACGCATGGGAATGAAGGGATTATTAAAGAAACGTAAAAAAGGAAAATAAAAAAAAGATGTAAAACTTGAGACGAAGGAATAATTCTTAAAGGGGAGAGAGGAAAAAAAAGGAATGACATTCAATTTTTAAAGCCGCTGTAAAAGAATAATCATTGAATTAAAGAGTAGCTTTGTTCAAGAGAGAACTTAAGAGTTTCTTAATTAAATTGTACACAAAATAATCTCATTGTGAGTTCATGTTTCAAAGTTAATAACAAGCTTTCAAGACTTAAAATACCTACAAACCCACGCAAAGCATCATGGGTTATTATTGAATATGGAACAATTTTATAGAACATCAAATATCACTTTTCAAAGGCCCTTTGGAGAGTAAATAGCGATTTTTAAAAACATGGGAAGAAGACGATGCGTAGAGGAGAAAAACTAGTGAAGAACTATCCTTGGCTCTTGATTTCACCTCCTCCATGTTTTTATATTCCAATTCACTTTATGTGTATGGACAAATTTAATTCATTCCCATGAGAAAAAGAGTTTCTTTTTTTTGTGGTCCACCAAGAAACGCTGGTCAACAAGATTTCTTCACTCTTCATTTGTGCTTCCTTTTTTTTTTTTTTAATTTCTATTTGATATATATATATATAGGTGGCAAAATAATTTCATTCACATAAAAAGAAATCTTTATTACTATATTATATGACTAGCTAAAAGTCTGGGTAGAACAAATATATATCCAAGCAAAAACTAGCTTTCTTGGAGAGAGAACCCATGGATTTCGTTTTTTACAATGCCCACCTTCCCGCCAATAAATTAAATTGTACGCACAAGAATCCTTAGGAGAGCTCATCCTTGAAAGCTAGTTATTTTGTTGATACACTTGGAAGGTTTATGAACTAGCACATACCATAGCATATCACCGATGTGGGATAGCTTATATATAATCTTTTAACATCACTTTTTAGAGGCACGCTAACGAGGAAATATTCGACCATTCGACGTCAAAATCTTCTCGAGTCTCAAATATTGGTACACGTTAATGGCATTAGTTAGTAACCATGGTCGGTTCCCAAAACCATAAATTTTATTTATTTATCAAGAATCAAAATCTCCTAGTCCACCAACAAACACTAGTGAAGCACTTTTCTTCGCTCTTCTTTTGTCCTCCCCCATGATATTATTACTACAATAAAGTCTTGACAGAAAATATACTAATGCGCACAGCTCGGCGCAAAACCCTATAAAATTTAGGCCTTAATGACTTAGCCCACTTTCACTTGTTCCTGACCAGGTGTGCATGTGCGAGTAAGAAGGAAAAGAAGCAACCGGCGACGAAAGCAAGAAAAAAGAGGAATGGAGAAAAGAGAGAGAAATTTTTGCCTACACGCTCCAAACGTCCCGACAAGCCAAATCAATTTCATTTTGTAACGCCTGGTAGGAGTTCAGGCTGTTTATTCATCTAATCAAAGTAATCCATAAAATTACTCCCTAAATCCAGAGTTGTGTGAACTTTGAATTGTGACGTTTGATTTAAAAGTTGTGAACAGATGAAGTTTTGAGAAATTGATAGTTCATAACGTTTTGGAGGTATGAGATTCCACGAAAATCGATTCCGAAATATGGTTTGAACGAAATGAATTTTTGATGTTTCGCATGTAAGTTACATGTAATTGACAATATGCATGACGGACAAAGATAATTGTTCACTATAAAAAAATTTCTTCTTCAACGAATAGGAGTCGATTGGATGATGAATAAATATAGTTTAATTTAATTATTCGTTAGAATATTAATTTACTTGGATTTTGTTATTTATTTTTGATTCATTGATAGGAATATGAGTTAATTGATTGAAGTAATAAGCTGGTTTTAAGCTTTCCAAGTCAATCATAGTTGAAGGCAAGATTGATTAATCTGGGATGAATGCGAGACCGTGTCAAGAGAAACAAGAAAGGACTCAAATCAAGGATCAAGAATCAAAAGACATGCTTCTCATCTTCTTTTTCTTTTCTTTCTTTAAAGAAGGTCTGGAGGTACTAATAACTTCGTAAAGGAGGAGAAATTCTTGGCTAAACCTTGGCCCGACACGTTGATGAATAGAAAGAGATTCTTCTTGACTCAGTTCAGAGGGCTATCAAAAAGATTTTAAAGATCGACCTTCACGCATGGGAATGCAAGGATTATTAAAGAAACGTAAAAAAGGAAAATAAAAAAAAAGATGTAAAACTTGACACGAAGGAATAATTCTTAAAGGGGAGAGTGGAAAAAAAAGGAATGACATTCAATTTTTAAAGCTGCTGTAAAAGAATAATCATTGAATTAAAGAGTAGCTTTGTTCAAGAGAGAACTTAAGAGTTTATTAATTAAATTGTACACAAAATAATCTCATTGCGAGTTCATGTTTCCAAGTTAATAACTAGCTTTCAAGACTTAAAATACCTACAAACCCATGCAAAGCATCATGGGTTATTATTGAATATGGAACAATTTGTATAGAACTTCAAATATCACTTTTCGAAGGCCCTTTGGAAAGTAAATATCGATTTTTAGAAACATGGGAAGAAGACGATGCGCAGAGGAGAAAAACTAGTGAAGAACTATCCTTGGCCCTTGATTTCACCTCCTCCATGTTTTTATATTCCAATTCACTTTATGTGTATGGACAAATTTAATTCATTCCCATGAAAAAAAGAGTTTCTTTCATTTGTGGTCCACCAAGAAACGCTGGTCAACAAGATTTCTTCACTCTTCATTTGTGCTTCCTTTTTTTTAAAAAAATTTCTATTTGATATATGTAGGTGGCAAAATAATTTCATTCACATAAAAAGAAATCTTTTTTACTATATTATATGACTAGCTAAAAGTCTGGGTAGAACAAATATATATCCAAGCAAAAACTAGCTTTCTTGGAGAGAGAACCCATGGATTTCATTTTGTACAATGCCCACCTTCCCCCCAACAAATTAAATTGTACGCACAAGAATCCTTAGGAGAGCTCATCCTTGAAAGCTAGTTATTTTGTTGATACACTTGGAAGGTTTATGAACTAGCACATACCATAGCATATCACCAATGTGGGATAGCTTATATATAATCTTTTAACATCACTTTTTAGAGGCACTCTAACGAGGAAATATTCGACCATTCGACGTCAAAATCTTCTCGAGTCTCAAATATTGGTACGTGTTAATGGCATTAGTTAGTAACCATGGTCGGTTCCCAAAACAATAAATCTTATTTATTTATCAAGAATCAAAATCTCCTAGTCCACCAACAAACACTAGTGAAGAACTTTTCTTCGCTCTTCTTTTGTCCACCCCCATGATATTATTACTACAATAAAGTCTTGGCAGAAAATATACTAATGGGCACAGCTCGGCGCAAAACCCTATAAAATTTAGGCCTTAACGACTTAGCCCACTTTCACTTGTTCCTCGCCAGGTGTGCATGTGAGAGTAAGAAGGTAGAGAAGCAAGCGGCGACGAAAGCAAGAAAAAAGAGGAATGGAGAAAAGAGAGAGAAATTTTTGCCTACACTCTCAAAACGTCCCAACAAGCCGAATCAATTTCATTTTGTAACGCCTAGTAAGAATTTAGGCTGTTTATTCATCTAATCAAACTAATCTATAAAATTACTCGCTAAATCCAGAGTTGTGTGAACTTTGAATTGCGACGTTTGATTTAAAAGTCGTGGACAGATGAAGTTTTGAGAAATTGATAGTTCATAACGTTTTGGAGATATGAGATTCCACGAAAATCGATTCCGAAATATGGTTTGAACGAAATGAATTTTTGAAGTTTCGCATGTAAGTTACATGTAATTGACAATATGCATGACGGACAAAGATAATTGTTCACTATAAACAAATTTCTTATTCAACGAATCGGAGTCGATTGGATGATGAATAAATATAGTTTAATTTAATTATTCATTAGAATATTAATTTACTTGGATTTTGAAATTTATTTTTGATTCGTTGATAGGAATATGAGTTAATTGATTCAAGTAATAAGCTGGTTATAGGCTTTCCAAGTCAATCTTAGTTGAAGGCAAGATTGATTAATCTGGGTTGAATGCGAGACCGTGTCAAGAGAAACAAGAAAGGACTCAAATCAAGGATCAAGAATCAAAGGAGATGCTTCTCATCTTCTTTTTCTTTTCTTTCTTTAAAGAATTTCTGGAGGTACTAATAACTTCGTAAAGGAGGAGAAATTCTTGGCTAAACCTTGGCCCGACACGTTGATGAATAGAAAGAGATTCTTCTTGACTCAGTTCAGAGGGCTATCAAAAAGATTTTAAAGATCGACCTTCACGCATGGGAATGCAAGGATTATTAAAGAAATGTAAAAAAGGAAAATAAAAAAAAAGATGTAAAACTTGAGACGAAGGAATAATTTTAAAAGGGGAGAGAGGAAAAAAAAAGGAATGACATTCAATTTTTAAAGCCGCTATAAAAGAATATTCATTGAATTAAAGAGTAGCTTTGTTCAAGAGAGAACTTAAGAGTTTATTAATTAAATTGTACATAAAATAATCTCGTTGAGAGTTCATGTTTCAAAGTTAATAAGTAGCTTTCAAGACTAGAAAGACCTACGAACCCACGCAAAGCATCATGCGTTATTATTGAATATGGAACAATTTGTATAGCACTTTAAATATCACTTTTTAAAGGCCCTTTAGAGAGTAAATATCGATTTTTAGAAACATGGGAAGAAGACGATGCGCAGAGGAGAAAAATTAGTGAAGAACTATCCTAGGCTCTTGATTTGACCTGCTCCATGTTTTTATACTCCAATTCACTTTATGTGTATGGAAAAATTTAATTCATTCCCATGCAAAAAAGAGTTTCTTTCACTTGTGGTCCACCAAGAAACGCTGGTCAACAAGATTTCTTCACTCTTCATTCATGCTTCCTTTTTTTTTTCTTTAAATTTCTATTTGACATATGTAGGTGGCAAAACAATTTCATTCAAATAAAAAGAAATATTTTTTACTATATTATATGACTAGCTAAAATTCTGGGTCGAACAAATATATATCCAAGCAAAAACTAGCTTTCTTGGAGAGAGAACCCATGGATTTCGTTTTGTCCTATGCCCACCTTCCCCCCAATAAATTAAATTGTACGCACAAGAATCCTTAGGAGAGCTCATCCTTGAAAGCTAGTTATTTTGTTGATAGACTTGGAAGGTTTATGAACTAGCACATACCATCGCATATCACCGATGTGGGATAGCTTATATTTAATCTTTTAACATCACTTTTTAGAGGCACTCTAACGAGGAAATATTCGACCATTCGACGTCAAAATATTCTCGAGTCTCAAATATTGGTACGTGTTAATGGCATTAGTTAGTAACCATGCTCGGTTCCCAAAACCATAAATTTTATTTATTTATCAAGAATCAAAATCTCCTAGTCCAACAACAAACACTAGTGCAGCACTTTTCTTCGCTCTTCTTTTGTCCTCCCCCATGATATTATTACTACAATAAAGTCTTGGCAGAAAATATACTAATGCGCACAGATCGGCGCAAAACCCTATAAAATTTAGGCCTTAACGACTTAGCCCACTTTCACTAGTTCCTCACCAGGTGTGTGTATGAGAGTAAGAAAGAAAAGAAGCAACCGGCGACGAAAGCAAGAAAAAAGAGGAATGGAGAAAAGAGAGAGAAATTTTTGCCTACACGCTCCAAACGTCCCGACAAGCCAAATCAATTCCATTTTGTAACGCCTGGTAAGAGTTCAGGCTATTTCTTCATCTAATCAAATTAATCTATAAAATTACTCCCTAAATCCAGAGTTGTGTGAACTTTGAATTGCGAGGTTTGATTTAAAAGTTGTGGACAGATGAAGTTTTGAGAAATTGATAGTTCATAACGTTTTGGAGATATGAGATTCCACGAAAATCGATTCCGAAATATGGTTTGAACGAAATGAATTTTTGAAGTTTCGCATGTAAGTTACATGTAATTGACAATATGCATGACGGACAAAGATAATTGTTCACTGTAAACAAATTTCTTATTCAACGAATAGGAGTCGATGAGATGATGAATAAATATAGTTTAATTTAATTATTCATCAGAATATTAATTTACTTGGATTTTGATATTTATTTTTGATTTGTTGATAGGAATATGAGTTAATTGATTCAACTAATAAGCTGGTTATAAGCTTTCCAAGTCAATCTTAGTTGAAGGCAAGATTCATTAATCTGGGTTGAATGCGAGACCGTGTCAAGAGAAACAAGAAGGGTGTCAAATCAAGGATCAAGAATCAAAGGAGATGCTTCTCATCTACTTTTTCTTTTCTTTCTTTAAAGAAGGTCTGGAGGTACTAATCATTCCGTAAAGGAGGAGAAATTTTTGGCTAAACCCTGGCCCGACATGTAGATGAATAGAAAGAGATGATTCTTGACTAACTTCAGAGGGCTATCAAAAAGATTTTAAAGATCGACCTTCATGCATGTGAATGAAAGGATTATTAAAGAAACGTAAAAAAGGAAATAAAAAGAAAAAAGATGTAAAACTGCAGACGAAGGAATAATTTTAAAAGGGGAGAGAGGAAAAAAAGAAGGAATGACATTCAATTTTTAAAGCCGCTATAAAAGAATATTCATTAATTAAAGAGTAGCTTTGTTCAAGAGAGAACTTAAGAGTTTATTAATTAAATTGTACATAAAATAACCTCAATGAGAGTTCATGTTTCAAAGTTAATAAGTAGCTTTCAAGACTAGAAAGACCTACGAACCCACGCAAAGCATCATGGGTTATTATTGAATATGGAACAATTTGTATAGAACTTTAAATATCACTTTTTAAGGGCCCTTTAGAGAGTAAATATCGATTTTTAGAAACATGGGAAGAAGACAATGCGCAGAGGAGAAAAATTAGTGAAGAACTATCCTTGGCTCTTGATTTCACCTCCTCCATGTTTTTATACTCCAATTCACTTTATGTGTATGGAAAAATTTAATTCATTCCCATCCAAAAAAGAGTTTCTTTCATTTGTGGTCCACCAAGAAACGCTAGTCAACAAGATTTCTTCACTCTTCATTTGTGCTTCCTTTTTTTTTTTTTTTAAATTTCTATTTGATATATGCATGTGGCAAAATAATTTCATTCAAATAAAAAGAAATCTTTTTTACTATATTATATGACTAGCTAAAAGTCTGGGTAGAACAAATATATATCCAAGCAAAAACTAGCTTTCTTGGAGAGAGAACCCATGGATTTCGTTCTGTACAATGCCCACCTTCCCCCCAACAAATTAAATTGTACGCACAAGAATCCTTAGCAGAGCTCATCCTTGAAAGCTAGTTATTTTGTTGATAGACTTGGAAGGTTTATGAACTAGCACATACCATCGCATATCACCGATGTGGGATAGCTTATATATAATCTTTTAACATCACTTTTTAGAGGCACTCTAACGAGGAAATATTCGACCATTCGACGTCAAAATCTTCTCGAGTCTCAAATATTGGTACGTGTTAACGGCATTAGTTAGTAACCATGGTCGGTTCCGAAAACCATAAATTTTATTTATTTATCAAGAAACAAAATCTCCTAATCCACCAACAAACACTAGTGAAGCACTTTTCTTCGCTCTTCTTTTGTCCTCCCCCATGATATTATTACAACAATAAAGTCTTGGCAGAAAATATACTAATGCGCACAGCTCGGCGCAAAACCCTATAAAATTTAGGCCTTAACAACTTAGCCCACTTTCACTTGTTCCTCACCAGGTTTGCATGTGAGAGTAAGAAGGAAAAGAAGCAACTTGGGACGAAGGCAAGAAAAAAGAGGAATGGAGAAAAGAGGGAGAAATTTTTGCCTACACGCTCCAAACGTCCCGACAAGCCGAATCAATTTCATTTTGTAACGCCTGGTAAGAAGTCAAGATGTTTCTTCATCTAATCAAAGTAATCTATAAAATTACTCCCTAAACCAGAGTTGTGTTAACTTTGAATTGCGAGGTTTCATTTAAAAGTTGTGAACAGATGAGTTTTGAGAAATTGATAGTTCATAACGTTTTGGAGCTATCAGATTCCACGAAAATCGATTCCGAAATATAGTTTGAACGAAATGAATTTTTGAAGTTTCGCATGTAAGTTACATGCAAATGACAATATGCATGACGGACAAAGATAATTGTTCACTATAAACAAATTTCTTATTCAACGAATAGGAGTCCATTAGATGGTGAATAAATATAGTTTAATTTAATTATTCATTAGAATATTAATTTACTTGGATTTTGATATTAATTTTTGATTCGTTGATAGGAATATGAGTTAATTGATTCAAGTAATAAGCTGGTTGTAAGCTTTCCATGTCAATCTTAGTTGAAGGCAAGATTGATTAATCTGGGTTGAATGCGAGACCGTGTCAAGAGAAACAAGAAAGGAGTCAAATCAACGATCAAGAATCAAAGGAGATGCTTCTCATCTTCTTTTTCTTTTCTTTCTTTAAGGAAGGTCTGGAGGTACTAATCATTCCGAAAAGAAGGAGAAATTCTTGGCTAAACCCTAGCCTGACACGTTTATGAAAGAGATGCTTCTTGACTAAGTTCAGACGGCTATCAAAAATATTTTAAAGATCGACCTTCACGCATGTGAATGCAAGGATTATTAAAGAAACGTAAAAAAGGAAAAAAAGAAAAAAGATGTAATACTGAAGATGAAGGAATAATTTTAAAAGGGGAGAGAGGAAAAAAAAGGAATGACATTCAATTTTTAAAGCCGCTATAAAAGAATATTCATTGAATTAAAGAGTAGCTTTGTTCAAGAGAGAACTTAAGAGTTTATTAATGAAATTGTACACAAAATAATCTCGTTGAGAGTTCATGTTTCAAAGTTAATAAGTAGCTTTCAAGACTTGAAAGACCTACAAACCCACACAAAGCATCATGGGTTATTATTGAATTTGGAACAATTTGTATTGAACTTTAAATATCACTTTTAAAGGCCCTTTAGAGAGTAAATATCGATTTTTAGAAACATGGGAAGAAGACGATGCGCAGAGGAGAAAAATTAGTGAAGAACTATCCTAGGCTGTTGATTTCACCTCCTCCATGTTTTTATATTCCAATTCACTTTATTTGTATGGAAAAATTTAATTCATTCCCATGCAAAAAAGAGTTTCTTTCATTTATGGTCCACCAAGAAACGCTGGTCAACAAGATTTCTTCACTCTTCATTGGTGCTTCCTTTTTTTTTTTTTTTAAATTTCTATTTGATATATGTAGGTGGCAAAATAATTTCATTCACATAAAAAGAAATCTTTTTTACTATATTATATGACTAGCTAAAAGTCTGGGTAGAACAAATATATATCCAAGCAAAAACTAGCTTTGTTGGAGAGAGAACCCATGGATTTCGTTTTGTACAATGCCCACCTTCCCCCAAGTAAATTAAATTGTACGCACAAGAATCCTTAGGAGAGCACATCCTTGAAAGCTAGTTATTTTCTTGATAGACTTGAAAGGTTTATAAACTAGCACATACCATCGCATATCACCGATGTGGGATAGCTTATATATGTTCTTTTAACATCACTTTTTAGAGGCACTCTAACGAGGAAATATTCGACCATTTGACGTCAAAATCCTCTCGAGTCTGAAATATTGGTACGTGTTACTGGCATTAGTTAGTAACCATGGTCGGATCCCAAAACCATAAATTTTATTTATTTATCAAGAATCAAAATCTCCTAGTCCACCAACAAACACTAGTGAAGCACTTTTCTTCGCACTTCTTTTGTCCTCCCCCATGATATTATTACTACAATAAAGTCTTGGCAGAAAATGTACTAATGCGCACAGCTTGGTGCAAAACCCTATAAAATTTAGGCCTTAACGACTTAGCCCACTTTCACTTGTTCCTGACCAGGTGTGCATGTGAGAGTAAGAAGGAAACGAAGCAACCGGCGACGAAAGCAAGAAAAAAGAGGAATGGAGAAAAGAGAGAAATTTTTGTCTACATGCTCCAAACATCCCGACAAGCCGAATCAATTTCATTTTGTAACGCCTGGTAAGAAGTCAGGCTGTTTATTCATCTAATCAAAGTAATCTATAAAATTACTCCCTAAATCCAGAGTTGTGTGAACTTTGAATTGTGAGGTTTGATTTAAACGTTGTGTACAGATGAAGTTTTGAGAAATTGATAGTTCATAACGTTTTGGAGCTATGAGATTCCACGAAAATCAATTCCGAAACATGGTTTGAACGAAATGAATTTTTGAAGTTTCGCATGTAAGTTACATTTAATTGACAATATGCATGACGGACAAAGATAATTGTTCACTATAAACAAATTTCTTATTCAACGAATAGGAGTCGATTGGATGATGAATAAATATAGTTTAATTTAATTATTCATTAGAATATTAATTTACTTGGATTTTGATATTTATTTTTGACTAACTGATAGGAATATGAGTTAATTGATTCAACTAATAAGCTGGTTTTAAGCTTTCCAAGTCGATCTTAGTTGAAGGCAAGATTGATTAATCTGGGTTGAATGCGAGATCGTGTCAAGAGAAACAAGAAAGGAGTCAAATCAAGGATCAAGAATCAAAAGAGAAGCTTCTCATCTTCTTTTTCTTTTCTTTCTTTAAAGAAGGTCTGGAGGTACTAATCATTCCGTAAATGAGGAGAAATTTTTGGCTTAAACCTAGCCCAACACGTAGATGAATAGAAAGAGATGCTTCTTGACTAAGTTCAGAGTGCTATTAAAAAGATTTTAAAAATCGACCTTCACGCATGTGAATGAAAGGATTATTAAAGAACCGTAAAAAAGGAAAAAAAAAAAAAGATGTAATACTGAAGACGAAGGAATAATATTAAAAGGGGAGAGAGGAAAGAAAGGGAATGACATTCAATTTTTAAAGCCGTAAAAGAATATTCATTGAATTAAAGAGTAGCTTTGTTCAAGAGAGAACTTAAGAGTTTATTAATTAAATTGTACACAAAATAATCTCATTGAGAGTTCATGTTTCAAATTTAAGAACTAGCTTTCAAGACTTAAAAGACCTACAAACCCCCGCAAAGCATCATGGGTTATTATTGAATATGGAACAACTATCCTAGGCTCTTGCTTTCACCTCCTCCATGTTTTTATATTCCAATTCACTTTATGTGTAGGGAAAAATTTAATTCATTCCCACGCAAAAAAGCGTTTCTATTATTTGTGGTCCACCAAGAAACGCTGGTCAACAAGATTTCTTCACTCCTCATTTGTGCTTCCTTTTTTTTTTTTTTTTTTTTTTTTTAATTTCTATTTGATATATGTAGGTGGCAAAATAATTTCATTCACATAAAAAGAAATCTTTTTTACTATATTATATGACTAGCTAAAAGTCTGGGTAGAACAAATATATATCCAAGCTAAAACTAGCTTTCTTGGAGAGAGAACCCATGGATTTCGTTTTGTACAATGCCCACCTTCCCCCCAATAAATTAAATGGTACGCACAAGAATCCTTAGGAGAGCTCATCCTTGAAAGCTAGTTATTTTGTTGATAGACTTGAAAGGTTTATAAACTAGCACATACCATCGCATATCACCGATGTGGGATAGCTTATATATATATATATTCTTTTAAGATCACTTTTTAGTGGTACTCTAACGAGGAAATATTCGACCATTCGATGTCAAAATCATCTCGAGTCTCAAATATTGGTATGTGTTAATGGCATTAGTTCGTAATTATGGTCGGATCCCAAAACCATAAATTTTATTTATTTATCAAGAATCAAAATCTCCTAGTCCACCATCAAACACTAGTGAAGCACTTTTCTTCGCTCTTCTTTTGTCCTCCCCCATGATACTATTACTACTATAAAGTCTTGGCAGAAAATATACTAATGGCACAGCTCGGCGCAAAACCCTATAAAATTTTGGCCTTAACAACTTAGCCCACTTTCACTTGTTCCTCACCAGGTGTGCATGTGACAGTAAGAAGGAAAAGAAGCAACCGGCGACCAAAGCAAGAAAAAAGAGGAATGGAGAAAAGAGAGAGAATTTTTTGTCTACACGCTCCAAACGTCCCGACAAGCCGAATAAATTTCATTTTGTAACGCCTGGTAAGAAGTCAGGCTGTTTATTCATCTAATCAAAGTAATCTATAAAATTGCTCACTAAATCAAGAGTTGTGTGAACTTTGAATTGCGAGGTTTCATGTAAAAGTTGTGAACATATGAAGTTTTGAGAAATCAATAGTTCATAACGTTTTGGAGCTATGAGATTCCAAGAAAATCGATTCCGAAATATGGTTTGAACGAAATGAATTGTTGAAGTTTCGCATGTAAGTTACATGTAATTGACAACATGCATGACGGACCAAGATAATTGTTCACTATAAACAAATTTCTTCTTCAACGAATAGGAGTCGATTGGATGATGAATAAATATTGTTTAATTCAATTATTCATTAGAATATTAATTTACTTGTCTTTTGATATTTATTTTTGATTCATTGGTAGGAATATGAGTTAATTGATTCAAGTAATAAGCTGGTTTTAAGCTTTCCAAGTCAATCTTACTTGAAGGCAAGATTGATTAATCTGGGTTGAATGCGAGACCGTGTCAAGAGAAACAAGAAAGGAGTCAAATCAAGGATCAAGAATCAAAAGAGATTTTTCTCATCTTCTTTTTCTTTTCTTTCTTTAAAGAAGGTCTGGAGGTACTAATCATTCCATAAAGGAGGAGAAATTCTTGGCTAAACCCTGGCCCGACACATTGATGAATAGAAAGAGATGCTTCTTGACTAAGTTCAGAGGGCTATCAAAAAGATTTTAAAAATCGACCTTCACGAATGTGAATGAAAGAATTATTAAAGAAACGTAAAAAAGGAAAAAAAGAAAAAAGATGTAATACTGAAGATGAAGGAATAATTTTAAAAGGGGAGAGAGGAAAAAAAGGGAATGACATTCAATTTTTAAAGCCGTTGTAAAAGAATATTCATTGAATTAAAGAGTAGCTTTGTTCAAGAGAGAACTTAAGAGTTTATTAATTAAATTGTACACAAAATAATCTCATTGAGAGTTCATGTTTCAAAGTTAATAAGTAGCTTTCAAGACTAGAAAGACCTACGAACCCACGCAAAGCATCATGGGTTATTATTGAATATGGAACAATTTGTATAGAACTTTAAATATCACTTTTTAAGGGCCCTTTAGAGAGTAAATATCGATTTTTAGAAACATGGGAAGAAGACAATGCGCAGAGGAGAAAAATTAGTGAAGAACTATCCTTGGCTCTTGATTTCACCTCCTCCATGTTTTTATACTCCAATTCACTTTATGTGTATGGAAAAATTTAATTCATTCCCATCCAAAAAAGAGTTTCTTTCATTTGTGGTCCACCAAGAAACGCTAGTCAACAAGATTTCTTCACTCTTCATTTGTGCTTCCTTTTTTTTTTTTAAAATTTCTATTTGATATATGCATGTGGCAAAAAAATTTCATTCAAATAAAAAGAAATCTTTTTTACTATATTATATGACTAGCTAAAAGTCTGGGTAGAACAAATATATATCCAAGCAAAAACTAGCTTTCTTGGAGAGAGAACCCATGGATTTCATTTTGTATAATGCCCACCTTCCCCTAAATAAATTAAATTGTACGCACAAGAATCCTTAGGAGAGCACATCCTTGAAAGCTAGTTATTTTGTTGATAGACTTGGAAGGTTTATGAACTAGCACATACCATCGCATATCACCGATGTGGAATAGCTTATATATAATCTTTTAACATCACTTTTTAGAGGCACTCTAACGAGGAAATATTCGACCATTCGACGTCAAAATCTTCTCGAGTCTCAAATATTGGTACTTGTTACTGGCATTAGTTAGTAACCATGGTCGGTTCCCAAAACCATAAATTTTATTTATTTATCAAGAATCAAAATCTCCTAGTCCACCAACAAACACTAGTGAAGCACTTTTCTTCGCTCTTCTTTTGTCCTCCCCCCATGATATTATTACTACAATAAAGTCTTGGCAGAAAATATACTAATGGGCACAGCTCACCGCAAAACCTTATAAAATTTAGGCCTTAACGACTTAGCCCACTTTCACTTGTTCCTCACCAGGTGTGCATGTGAGAGTAAGAAGGAAAAGAAGCAACCGGAACCGAAAGCAAGAAAAAAGAGGAATGGAGAAAAGAGAGAAATTTTTGCCTACACTCTCCAAACGTCCCGACAAGCCGAATCAATTTCATTTTGTAACGCCTAGTCAGAGTTCAGGCTGTTTATTCATCTAATCAAAGTAATCTATAAAATTACTCCCTAAATCCAGAGTTGTTGAACTTTGAATTGCGAGGTTTGATTTAAAATTATTGAACAAATGAAGTTTTGAGAAATTGATAGTTCATAACGTTTTGGAGCTATGAGATTCCACAAAAATCGATTTCGAAATATGGTTTGAAAGAAATAAATTTTTGAAGTTTCACATGTAAGTTACATGTAATTGACAATATGCATGACGGACAAAGATAATTGTTCACTATAAACAAATTTCTTATTCAACGAAGAGGAGTCGATTGCATGATGAATAAATACAGTTTAATTTAATTATTCATTAGATTATTAATTTACTTGGTTTTGATATTTATTTTTCATTCAGTGGTAGGAATATGAGTTAATTGGTTCAAGTAATAAGCTGGTTTTAAGCTTTCCAAGTCAATCTTAGTTGAAGGCAAGATTGATTAATCTGGGTTGAATGCGAGACCGTGTCAAGAGAAACAAGAAAGGAGTCAAATCAACGATCAAGAATCAAAAGAGATGCTTCTCATCTTCTTTTTCTTTTCTTTCTTTAAAGAAGGTCTGGAGGTACTAATCATTCCGTAAAGGAGGAGAAATTCTTGGCTAAACCCTGGCCCGACACGTTGATGAATAGAAAGAGATACTTCTTGACTAAGTTCAGAGGGCTATCAAAAAGATTTTAAAAATCGACCTTCACGCATGGGAATGCAAGGATTATTAAAGAAACTTAAAAAAGGAAAAAAAAAAAAGATGTAAAACTAAACACGAAGGAATAATTTTAAAGGGGAGAGTGGAAAAAAAGGAATGACATTCAATTTTTAAAGCCGTTGTAAAAGATTAATCATTGAATTAAAGAGTAGCTTTGTTCAAGAGAGAACTTAAGAGTTTATTAATGAAATTGTACACAAAATAATCTCATTGAGAGTTCATGTTTCAAGGTTAATAACTAGCTTTCAAGACTTAAAAGACCTACAAACCCACGCAAAGCTTCATGGGTTATTATTGAATATGGAACAATTTGTATAGAACTTTAAATATCACTTTTCAAAGGTCCTTTAGAGAGTAAATATCGATTTTTAGAAACATGGGAAGAAGACGATGCGCAGAGGAGAAAAACTAGTGAAGAACTATCCTTGGCTCTTGATTTCACCTCCTCCGTGTTTTTATATTCCAATTCACTTTATGTGTATGGAAAAATTTAATTCATTCCCATGCAAAAAAGAGTTTCTTTCATTTGTGGTCCACCCATAAACGCTGGTCAACAAGATTTCTTCACTCTTCATTTGAGCTTCCTTTTTTTTTTTTAATTTCTATTTGATATATGTAGGTGGCAAAATAATTTCATTCCATTAAAGAGAAATATTTTTACTATATTATATGACTAGCTAAAAGTCTGGGTAAAACAAATATATATCCAAGCAAAAACTAGCTTTCTTGAAGAGATAACCCATGGATTTCATTTTGTACAATGCCCACCTTCCCCCAAATAAATTAAATTGTACGCACAAGAATCCTTAGGAGAGCACATCCTTGAAAGCTAGTTATTTTGTTGATAGACTTGGAAGGTTTATGAACTAGCACATACCATCGCATATCACCGATGTGGAATAGCTTATATATAATCTTTTAACATCACTTTTTAGAGGCACTCTAACGAGGAAATATTCGACCATTCGACGTCAAAATCTTCTCGAGTCTGAAATATTGGTACGTGTTACTGGCATTAGTTAGTAACCATGGTCAGTTCCCAAAACCATAAATTTTATCTATTTATCAAGAATCAAAATCTCCTAGTCCACCAACAAACACTAGCGAAGAACTTTTCTTCGCTCTTCTTTTGTCCTCCCCCATGATATTATTACTACAATAAAGTCTTGGCAGAAAATATAATTATGGGCACAGCTCACCACAAAACCTTATAAAATTTAGGCCTTAACGACTTAGCCCACTTTCACTTGTTCCTCCCCAGGTGTGCATGTGAGAGTAAGAAGGAAAAGTAGCAACCGGCGACGAAAGCATGAAAAAGGAGGAATGGAGAAAAGAGAGAGAAAGTTTTGCCTAAACGCTCCAAACGTCCCGACAAGCCGAATCAATTTCATTTTGTAAGGCATGGTATGAATTCAGGCTGTTTTTTCATCTAATCAAAGTAATCTATAAAATTCCTTCCTAAATCCAGAGTTGTGTGAACTTTGAATTGCGAGATTTGATTTAAAAGTTGTGAACATATGAAGTTTTGAGAAATTGATAGTTCATAACGTTTTGGAGCTATGAGATTCCACGAAAATCGATTCCGAAATATGGTTTGAACGAAATGAATTTTTGAATTTTTGCATGTAAGTTACATGTAATTGACAATATGCATGACGGACAAAGATAATTGTTCACTATAAACAAATTTCTTCTTCAACGAATAGGGGTCGATTGGATGATGAATAAATATAGTTTAATTTAATTATTAATTAGAATATTAATTTACTTGGATTTTGATATTCATTTTTTATTCATTTGTAAGAATATGAGTTAATGGATTCATGTAATAAGCTGGTTTTATGCTTTCCAAGTCAATCTTACTTGAAGGCAAGATTGATTACTCTGGGTTGAATGCGAGACCATGTCAAGAGAAACAAGAAAGGAGTCAAATCAAGGATCAAGAATCAAAAGAGACGCTTCTCATCTTCTTTTTGTTTTCTTTCTTTAAAGAAGGTCTGGAGGTACTAATCATTCCGAAAAGAAGGATAAATTCTTGGCTAAACCCTAGCCTGACACGTTTATAAATAGAAAGAGATGCTTCTTGACTAAGTTCAGACGGCTATCAAAAATATTTTAAAGATCGACCTTCACGCATGTGAATGCAAGGATTATTAAAGAAACGTAAAAAAGGAAAAAAAGAAAAAAGATGTAATACTGAAGATGAAGGAATAATTTTAAAAGGGGAGAGAGGAAAAAAATGGAATGAAATTCAATTTTTAAAGCCGTTGTAAAAGATTATTCATTGAATTAAAGAGTAGCTTTGTTCAAGAGAGAACTTAAGAGTTTATTAATTAAATTGTACACAAAATAATCTCATTGAGAGTTCATGTTTCAAGGTTAATAACTAGCTTTCAAGACTTAAAAGACCTACAAACCCACGCAAAGCATCATGGGTTATTATTGAATATGGAACAATTTGTATAGCACTTTAAATATCACTTTTCAAAGGCCCTTTAGAGAGTAAATATCGATTTTTAGAAACATGGGAAGAAGACAATGCGCAGAGGAGAAAAACTAGTGAAGAACTATCCTTGGCTCTTGATTTCACCTCCTCCTTGTTTTTATATTCCAATTCACTTTATGTGTCTAGAAAAATTTAATTCATTCCCATGCAAAAAAGAGTTTCTTTCATTTGTGGTCCACCAAGAAACGCTGGTCAACAAGATTTCTTGACTCTTCATTTCTGCTTCCTTTTTTTTTTTTTTTAATTTCTATTTAATATATGTAGGTGGCTAAATAATTTCATTCACATAAGAAGAAATATTTTTTACTATATTATATGACTAGCTAAAAGTCTAGGTAGAACAAATATATATCCAAGTAAAAACTAACTTTCATGGCGAGAGAACCCATGGATTTGGTTTTGCCCACCTTCCCCCCAATAAATTAAATTGTACGCACAAGAATCCTTAGGAGAGCTCATCCTTGAAAGGTAGATATTTTGTTGATAGACTTGGAAGGTTTATGAACTAGCACATACCATCGCATATCACCGATGTGGGATAGCTTATATATAATCTTTTAACATCACTTTTTAGAGGCACTCTAACGAGGAAATATTCGACCTTTCGACGTCAAAATCTTCTCGAGTCTCAAATATTGGTAGTTGTTACTGGCATTTGTTAGTAACCATGGTTGGTTCCCAAAACCATAAATTTTATTTATTTATCAAGAATCAAAATCTCCTAGTCCACCATCAAACACTAGTGAAGCACTTTTCTTCGCTCTTCTTTTGTCCTCCCCCATGATATTATTACTACAATAAAGTCTTGGCAGAAAATATAATAATGGGCACAGCTCGGCGCAAAACCCTAAAAAATTTAGGCCTTAACGACTTAGCCCACTTTCACTTGTTCCTCACCAGGTGTGCATGTGAGAGTAAGAAGGAAAAGAAGCAACCGGCGACCAAAGCAAGAAAAAAGAGGAATGGAGAAAAGAGAGATAAATTTTTGCCTACATGCTCCAAACGTCCCAATAAGCCGAAT
The DNA here is from genome assembly GCA_017140615.1 of Eucalyptus cladocalyx. Classification (NCBI taxonomy): domain Eukaryota; kingdom Viridiplantae; phylum Streptophyta; class Magnoliopsida; order Myrtales; family Myrtaceae; genus Eucalyptus; species Eucalyptus cladocalyx. The sequence goes on along the minus strand of CM029522.1, from coordinate 53,512,383 downwards.
GAATTTCATTTTGTAACGCCTGGTAAGAATTCAGACTGTTTATTCATCTAATCAAAGTAATCTATAAAATTACTCCCTAAATCCAGAGTTGTGTGAACTTTGAATTGCGAGGTTTGATTTAAAAGTTGTGAACAGATGAAGTTTTGAGAAATTGATAGTTCATAACATTTTGGAGCTATGAGATTCCACGAAAAGCTATTCCGAAATATGGTTTGAACGAAATGAATTTTTGAAGTTTCACATGTAAGTTAAATGTAATTGACAACATGCATGATGGACAAAGATAATTGTTCACTATAACCAAATTTCTTCTTTAACGAATATGAGTCGATTGGATGATGAATAAATATAGTTTAATTTAATTATTCATTAGAATATTAATTTACTTGGATTTTGATATTTATTTTTGATTCATTGCTAGGAATATGAGTTAATGGATTCAAGTAATAAGCTGGTTTTAAGCTTTCCAAGTCAATGTTAGTTGAAGGCAAGATTGATTAATCTGGGTTGAATGCGAAACCGTGTCAAGAGAAACAAGAAAGGAGTCAAATCAAGGATCAAGAATCAAAAGAGATGCTTCTCATCTTCTTTTTCTTTTCTTTCTTTAAAGAAGGTCTGGAGGTACGAATCATTCCGTGAAGGAGGAGAAATTCTTGGCTAAACCCTGGCCCGACACGTTGATGAATAGAAAGAGATGCTTCTTGACTAAGTGCAGACGGCTATCAAAAAGATTTTAAAGATTGACCTTCACGCATGTGAATGAAAGGATTATTAAAGAATCGTAAAAAAGGAAATAAAAAAAAAAGTTGTTATGCTGGAGACGAAGGAATAATTTTAAAAGGGGAGAGAGGAAAAAAAAAGGAATGACATTCAATTTTTAAAGCCGCTGTAAAAGAATATTCATTGAATTAAAGAGTAGTTTTGTTCAAGAGAGAACTTAGGAGTTTATTAATTAAATTGTACACAAAATAATCTCATTGAGAGTTCATGTTTCAAAGTTAATAACTAGCTTTCAAGACTTAAAAGACCTACAAACCCACGCAAAGCATCATGGGTTATTATTGAATATGGTGTCGACATATCACCGATGTCAACAGCTAGTTATTTTGTTGATAGACTTGAAAGGTTTATAAACTAGCACATACCATCGCATATCACCAATGTGGGATAGCTTATATATAATCTTTTAACATCACTTTTTAGAGGCACTCTAACAAGGAAATATTCGACCTTTCGACGTCAAATCTTCTCGAGTCTCAAATATTGGTACGTGTTAATGGCATTAGTTAGTAACCATGGTCGGTTCCCAAAACCATAAATTTTATTTAATTATCAAGAATCAAAATCTCCTAGTCCACCAACAAACACTAGTGAAGCACTTTTCTTCGCTCTTCTTTTGTCCTCCCCCATGATATTATTACTAATTTTTGCAGTGTGCATATCACCAACTTTCATTTACGTTTCATAATTATGCTTTGAACCAATTATGAAATTATTAACTTTAATTCATATGATTCATCAACTTTTTTTCCGCTTAAGTTATGAATATGTTTTGGACTATTGTCGCGACCTCTTTTTTCCCGGCGCCCGCAATCGGGTACGAGCACCCAAAGAGGCCAATGGCTCGGCTGAATTTATTAAGCCCGGACTCTCCCAAGTCCACCAATTCACGACTTAAATGGTCCAAGTTTTAAACCTGTAAATCAATTTTTAAAATGGAGTCGCCACTAATCGATTTGAGGTGGGTTGATTAGAAGCCCAAGCGAAGTATTGAGAGAAATACTCACTCCTGCCCAACCAAAGAAATTAGGATCGAGAACTTGATTACACTAGTTAATCACTAATGCCATTTCGGTACCTAATTTTTTTAAACCCTAAGGCTTTTGGATGTTGGAGAGATTTTCCATGAATTTTTGGGAAGAAAAACATTTTCTGAGTCTTTTTCTATTTTTTTTTTTTTTTTTACACAAAAGGGATTTTTTGTGTTTTTTGGTATTTTTGGAAAAATACAAGTCTTTTTGGCTTTTTCTGAATTTTTGGCCTTTTTTGGATTTTTGGCATTTTTTCGAATTTTTTTCATTTTTTTGATTTTTTGGAAAATAAAATATTTTTTGGATATTTTGATTTTTATAAAAAAAAAAATAAAAATTTAACATTTTAAAACATTTTTTGGTTTTCTGGAAATTGAAATATTTTTTAATATTTTTTGAAAATAAATTCTTTTTCTTTTTCTTTTTTTATTAAAATATTACATAAAATAATAAAAAGCCGACCGGGGTCGGATCCGTGGGTTGGGTCCGACCCAAGCTAGCCCCAAAACGCGAAGGGCCCGCTACGCGGGCCCGACTTTTTTCTTTTTCTTTTTTCTTTTTTTTTTTTTCTTTTTTTTTTAAAATGACACCGTGGCCGGGCGTTTAGGGATGCCCCGGCTGGCCCAAAGAACCGGCTCCGCAACCCGACTCCCCGGCAAACCCTACCCGACTCGAATTTGATTCATGACCCGGCTCCCGCTGCTCGCAAACCGCGAACCCTACCCAGTTTTCCGGGTCCGGGTCCATTTTGTGACCCGGAAAATCGCAAACCCTAGGGTTTGCGAATCCGCGGCGCCGAGGACAGAAACCTAGGGGTTACGGAGGCGACGACGACTACAGCGGCGGCAGCAAGGACGACAGCGACTATGACGACGGCAGTGGTGACAAAATGGAGTTGCGATGAACGGCAGGGACGACAACGTCGTGCTTTTGTTACCTTTACTCGGACGCAGGCAATGACGGCGGCGGCAAGAGTCGATTTACGACGGCGGCGGTCACGGCGAGCAAAGATGAAGCTTGTGAGCTTGATGTGCGACAATGGAGACCACGAAATCATGTCGGCGACGGCAAGACTTGGGCTCAGCCAAATCTAGCCAAAACTCTCTCTCTCTCCCTCGGGTTCATCGTTTCAGCCCCCCCTCGCACTCGGATCTCTCTCGAACGACTCCGGCCGACCTCAGATCTCAGCCCGCTCGTCCTCGGCCCCCCTTTCTGAAGTCTCTCAATTGGGAGATTTCGAGGATCTGCGACCCTCGACCTTCACCGCCTCTCTCTATCTCTCTCTGTTTGTCGGCTTCCCTTCCCCCCTCTGTCGACGGTGATCCCCCTCTATTTATAGGTGAGGGGTGGCCGGTCGGCGAGGCTCGACCCACCGGATGGACCGCCGTCCCATCCGCCATCATCTCCTCCTCCGGTCACGTCCCGTCGACGCCAACTGCTCCTCTGCTCCACATGCGATCGTCATCCGTCCATGCTTCTCCAGCGTCGCGCCTGCCCGCGCGTGCTCTTCAGTGGCGCGAGGAAGAAGACAACGCGGAGGGGCCAGGCTTGAGGCGATGATGGACCGAAGGCCCATGCGGGGGCTACTTCTTTGCTTCTTTTCCGTTTTCGCTTTTTTCCGCTTTTCTTTTCGTTTTTTCATTTATTTATTTATCATTCGAGAAAAGATAAAATAAAATAAAATAAAAAGTAAAACCTAATTAATATAAAATGAAATTTTAGGCGTCAACAGCTGCCCCTCTTTGAAGGCGAGCTCGCAGAGGTTGCATTCAAAGACAGACTGATGCTTAAATTTTGTCCATATATGCGTAGCAGATTATATTTTATTTGTGACTTATTATCCTATGTAAAAAGAGAAATATAACATTACATATACTAATACAGATAAGAAGATACCTGTAGTTACTTGCCGGGAGTGAGTGAGATAGGGTGTGAACCCCGAGTTTGGCAAGTATCAAGGTGTCATCTTACCTGGTGATATGAAGAGGTTGCTTTTCCAGGGCTCGAACCATTCTTCGGTCGCCTGTTAAAACAATCAATGATTTGTCTAGAACCCGAACCATTCTTCGGTCGCCTGTTGGAGCAATCAGTGGTTTGTCTCAGACCCGAACCATTCTCCGGTCGCGGTGACAGGAAATTGCTTCTCCAGGACCTAAACCATTCTTTGGTCGCCTGTTAAAAAAATCAATGATTTGTCTAGGACCCGAACCTTTCTGCGGTTGCCTTGACAGGAGACTGCTCCTCCAGGACCCGAACCATTCTTCGGTCGCCTATTGGAGTAATCAGTGGTTTGTCTCGGACCCAAACCATTCTTCGATTGCCGTGATAGGAAATTGTTTCTCCAGGACCCGAACCATTCTTCGGTCACCAATTAAAACAATCAATGATTTGTCTAGAACTCGAACCTTTCTTCGGTCGCCTTGACGGGAAATTGCTCCTCCAGGACCCGAACCATTCTTCAGTCGCCTATTAAAGTAATCAGTGGTTTGTCTCGGACCTAAACCATTCTTCGGTCGCCATGACGGGAAATTGCTTCTCCAGGACCAGAACCATTCTTCGGTCGCCTGTTAAAACAATCAACGATTTGTCTAGGACCCGAACCTTTCTTCGGTCGCCTTGATGGGAGATGCACCGACCTTTCTCAGGGCATCTCATTTGTGGGTGCTTGATTTGTATCGAGAACTCCAGTTGGTACCTGACCTTTCTCGAGAGATGCGCCGACCTTTCTCAGGGCATCATATTTGTTGGGGTGTCTGAGTTCTGTCAAAGACACTAGTTGGAACCCGACCTTTCTCAGGGCATCGATTTGTGGGGCGTCTGACTTCTGTCGAAGACACCAGTTGGAACCCGACCTTTCTCGGGAGGATGCGCCGACCTTTCTCTAGGAATCAATTCTGGAAAATACCTGGATATTTACAAGCATATCAAAGAGTACCTGCAGGGTATCTGGGCATTTGCAGGCGTCAAAATGGGTATTTGGCTGACCATAGGCATTGAAGGGGCATTTGGATGATCACAAGTATGAATTCTTGGGGGATACTTGGGCATTCACAAGTATCGAAGGGGTACTTGATAATTGGAAATATTGAGAACATACATTTGATATTTGTGAAGGTGTCCCACCTCCTAACAATTGGGAAATATCGAGGGCATACCTGGGATATTGGTGAAGGTCTCTCACCTCATGGTAGTTGGAATATCGAGGACGTACATTGGATATTCATGAAGATCTCTCACCTCTTGGTAATGGGGAATATCGACGACGTACCCCGCATATTCATGAAGGTCTCTCACCTCCTGGTAATGGGGAATATCGAGGACGTACCTCGCATTTTCATGAAGGTCTCTCACCTCCTGGTAAATGGGAATACCGAGGGCGTACCTGAGATATTCGTGAATGTCTCTCACCTCCTGGTAATTGGGAATATTGAGGACGTGCCTCGCATATTCATGAAGGTCTCTCACCTCCTGGTAGTTGGGAATATTAAGGACGTGCCTCGCATATTGATGAATGTCTCTCACCTCCTGGTAGTTGGAAATATCGAGGACGTACCTCACATTTTCATGAAGGTCTCTCACCTCCTGGTAATTGGGAATATTGACGACGTGCCTCGCATATTCATGAAGGTCTCTCACCTTTGGTAGTTAGAATATTGAGGACGTGCCTCACATATTCATGAAGGTCTCTCACCTCCTAGTAGTTGGAATATCGAGGACGTACCTTAGATATTCATGAAAGTCCCTCACCTCCTGGTAATGGGAATATCGAGAATGTACCTTGGATATTCATGAAGGTCTCTCACCTCCTGGTAATGGGGAATATTGAGGAGGTACCTCACATATTCATGAAGGTCTCTCACCTCCTGGTAATGGGGAATATCGAGGATGTACCTCACATTTTCATGAAGGTCTCTCACCTCCTGGTAAATGGAAATACCGATGGCGTACCTGAGATATTCGTGAAGGTCTCACACCTCTTGGTAATTGGGAATATCGAGGGCGTACCTTAGATATTCATGAAGGTCTCTCACCTCCTGGTAGTTGGGAATATCGAGGGCGTGCCCCGCATATTCATGAAGGTCTCTCACCTCCTGGGATATTGGGAATATCGAGGACGTATCTGAGATATTCATGAAGGTCTCTCACCTCCTGGTAGTTGGGAATATCGAGGGCGTGCCCCGCATATTCATGAAGGTCTCTCACCTCCTGGGATATTGGCAATATTGAGGACATACCTGAGATATTCATGGAGGTCTCTCACCTCCTGGTAAAGGGGAATATCGAGGACGTATCTTGGATATTCATGAAGGTCTCACACCTCTTGGCAACATAAACTTGAATGTAGCATGAGGCTTACCTGGATGGCCGCATGCACTAAAAAGGGGTAGAACACCTGGGTAGTCGCGGGTGTACAAAGTACTTGAATGCTTGGATGAACATAAGCATTTAATGATATGATCTGGGACCACTCAGGCTGGTCCAAGTGCTAGGAAGCATACCTGAACAATGGTGGGTACTTGACGATGGGGATACCTAGATAGTAGCAGGTATTCCAAGAGATACTTGGTCAGTCACGAGTATCAATACTCTGGGGACAACTCAAACAGGTCGAGTGTCAGGAAAAGGGAGTATCCGAACGATGGCTGGTACTCAAAGACAACAGGGATACCTAGACAGCAGTAGGTATTCAACGATAAAGGGATACTTGGTCAGTCACAAGTACCAATACTCTGGGGACAACTCGAACAGGTCGAGTGTCAGAAAAAGGGAGTATCCGAGCGGTGGCCGGTACTCAAAGACAATAGGGATACCTAGACAGTAGTAGGTATTCAACGATAAAGGGATACTTGGTCAGTCACAAGTACCAATACTCTGGGGACAACTCGAACAGGTCGAGTGTCAGAAAAAGGGAGTATCTGAGCGATGGCCAGTACTAAAAAACAATAGGGATACCTAAACAGCAGTAGGTACCCAAACTCAAAAGACGACTCAAATGGGTTGAGTGTCAATAAGAGAGTACCCGGATAGTGATAGGTACCTTAAGACAAATGTGGATAGGGATATGCTTACCTGTCAATATCTCTTATCTCTGAGAGTATGACTATTTGCCCAATATGCACACATGATTGTATACGCTGTAAATTCATGAGTTTAAATGTGATTTATGCATGACAATTTTGTCAGTTTTGCATCATCCGAGTTCCACTATGGAAGATTTTGAAAGACAACCTTCATTTAGAATGTAGATGTCTTGAGCATGCCAGATGAGGGACTTTCAGTCTGAAATGACTTTTCACTCACTCTCTTGGAGAAGGTTATCCTGACCATTGATGCAGGATTTATAAGGACCACACTATCTCACTGTCATCATGTTAACAGGGGTCCAAGTATTCTCGCAAACGGTACAACTTTACCAATGTGAGAGGTCTTTGTTGAAATCGTGATGAAGTCTTGGTTAGCAGCTCATCAAATGGGACCATCAAGGTCGAAGCCGATGGACAAAAATGCTACACGATCATCTCCGGGTTTACAAGTCAAGAATCCTGCGAAAATAGATAGAGTAGTCCTGCTCATACCTCTTCGAGCGATGCTTATGCACATATGAAATCCTACGTTAATTAAAGTGCCCCTAGTCTGAAGAGACTTTTACAATGGGAATGTGACGTAGACTTGGCTCACATGTAAGAGGGTGAGAGTTGGTGACTGTCTTGGCATTTGTCACTGATCTTTCGTCTCACTATCAAATGGAGGCTCTATCAATTGAACCAGAACAGTAACTTCTCTTAGGAATATTTTTGACTGGAGGGCATTGGACTTGCTTTTACTAGGCACACTACTTTTTCATGCCCCTATTTTTTATTCCAGTTCTTCATTTATGGGCATTGACCTTGCTTTTACCAAGTACACTGCTTTTTTATACCCTAGTTTTTTGTTCTTGTTGCTTGAGGAACTGATCTTGACAAGTTCAAGCAAATGCCTTTGCTAGACTATGGAGTCTTCATCTTTTGTTGGCACTTCTGATTATGCTGCTCAAACGACAGTGACTTCTGCTTTGCCTCCATGTGAGGGTGAATTTACAGACTCAATTGAGTTGTACAATGGATACAAGTGCGTAAATAAAGAATTGCTCTTCACAACTCTAGGGCACTTAAATTAACACGAGTGTTCATATGTAATAAAGACACTCAAAGATTGATGCAAGTGCGAGCAATAAAATTTATATCCCCTTTCTCACCTTGTGATGTTGATTTGCTTTTGACTTGCCCCAGTGTGGGGCGGTTCTTTGTCGGGAGTATAGCAGAAATTTGTCAGTGTATGGGGCTCAAAGTGAGTGATGGAATGCCTCTCGCTGCTTTGATCATCGTACTATTCGCGAGAGAACTCTTTACCCTGTAGTCATGGAATTTTCTGCACTCATCTCACAAGTGTATAGATGAGGGATTGTGTATAGGATATGGCTTGGCTGTCATCATTCTGACACGCCTCATCCAACATGCTCAATCAATCTTGTATTCTTCAATCAGCTGTCTATTCTAATAATTCTCAATGGAATCAATGATTTAGACAGACAAAATCATCATGCAGAATTCACCTAGAAAAATGCATGAAATGTATGATGTGATGGAGTTTGTACTCTCAAAATAAATGAATGGCTTTTTACTCAAGAAGAACTTATTAACAGCTTTAGGGGTGTTTACCTAGGTGGAACGGTATTCACAAATGTGTTGAAACTTGAACATTAAAAGAGTTATTTACAAAAGGGTGTTAATGGTTGTCCCTATTGATTAGGGATATGACACATGAATGATCAACCAAGGATTGGGAATCTAATCATTGATTTGATGGGCCTTTTTTTTGCCCCTGCAAAAAAGAAGATGTACAAGTATATCAATTAGTCTGGCCAAAATCAAATGTGAGTCGAGGCCTGAAGATTTCCTGTCATTTGCTTTGGCGATACTTGAGACGCCATTTTGTTTAGGAGAGCTTGTCATGCCTCTCATTGATTTGTTATCTGTATTTTTGGCTGTCAAGTGATCCTGCAATAGACAAGAGGGAGTGCGTTAGTCATGAACTCTTTCGAGAGTCGAATAATTGGAAGTGATACAACTTTACCCTTCATTGGTTTGCAGACAACTGGGTGAACCTGAAGTGAGAAGGGGACACGAAGTCCTACATCCCTTGCTTTGTTAGGTCAAATACCGGCTCCTGGATGACACATCATTTTACACGAAATCAGGTGAATTCAATGTGGGTCATTTCCACGTATTAGCTTGGCCAATGTTGATTTGCCAAACCTAACCATCAAGTTTGGCTCTTGAATTCTGATGCTTCCTGTCAATAGGGAAAATATGTCAAAAGCGGGTTCGAGTAGTGGGAGTATTGGAAACGATACCAAGTTATCATTTCCTAGATTTTGTATTTGTTGATTCCTAAGGATATTTGAATGTCGATGATGGACTCCTTATCTTGACACAGTTCAATGTTTCCTTCGATTAGCCCTCCTCATTTGTGGCCCTGTATGCATGATTGATGGTCGTTGATTCATCTTCAATGCATTCCTTCTGTGGAATTTTCTTCTATCTTTGACTATATGACCATTAGCAGCATTGAGCAAAGTCATGTACTTCAAGCTTCTATGGAATCTGAGATGAAAATCTCAAGCTTTTTGATGGCAATTACTCCTTGGAAGAATATGCGTCTGGAGTGAAGTTTCTAGATTCCAAAGTCATTGTCTAGGGTGTGGGGCTATAGATCGCCCTGATTGTCTGGATTAACAGTAGCCAATTCAAGAGAAGAAATTTTTTTTCTGTGCTTCTTGGCTTATCAAAGCTGGAAATCCCGTTGACGAAATCACAACATCTAGTTGCTCAGGCACATTGTGGGGAAAAGATATTGTTCGAGCTTGTGAAGGAGTTGGGCAAGAGCAAGGTGGAGTGCATAGAGCTCTTAGGGATGTTTTGAATTTCAACCGTATGCCTGTACCTATTACATCTTATCTTCCATTTCCCGTAAATAGAAGAGAGAGGACATCATTTCCAAATTATATTCAAAGAATAAGAATTACCCTCTTTTGGTATAGGATGATTCTTTCTGTTTGCCCATGTTTTCTTGGCAAGGTGTCTTCGAATTTGGCGAGTTCACTTGATGCGCTTGCTTCAAATGCCCCCTGTCACACTAAGTCAAAGGGGACAGGAATGATCTTCTGAGACACGAAGTAAGTGAGTTAGAAAGACAAACATGATTTAATCATCTTGTTTTGACAAAAGATTTTTAAAACATTTTTTGTTTTCAAAAGTATATATTTTTTGGGGAAAGAAAGCATGAGGAAGCTCAGCCCTCAGTATTCTTCTTGGATGATAATTTTTCATGGTTGGATAGCATCATCGGGCTGGTTTGGAGTACCGCCTCATGCTCTTAAAACAAAATATTAGAACTGTACAATAGAGTACTTGGAATGGAAAATACAATAGTAGCACACTAGACGAGATAAGAAGCATGAAATTATAAAAACAAGTAAAACTCATGAAAACCCCTGTGTAAAGGAGCGTTTTGATAGTGCTGGTCTTGAAGCTAAGCATCTTTGAATTCCTCGCCTTCAGTAGACTTGAAGTATTCGCATGCGATGACTACCTCGTTGAAGCTACGGAAGTGTAACCCATGCAGCCAACAGCGATGCTTGCAGGACAAAACTTCTATGAACTGCTTCATTAATTCCTCTTCAGCCAGCTGAGGGTGGGTTTGCATCATGAAAGCCCTCCACCTCCCTACGTATGCTCGGAAATCCTCCATTGGTTTTCTTGTGAAGTGAGCCCAGCTCTCATAAGGCAGTTCAGTTTCGATCTAGCTTTGGTACTGATGCAAGAATGTGGAAGTCAGCTCATTCCAATCCTCTAGAAGATAAACATTTGCTGTGATAAACCATTGCAATGCAGACCCCGTAAGAGTTTCTTGGAATGCCTGAGTTGTGAACGACATCGGGCCATAGTACCGACTCATTTCTGCATGGAGATACTGCAAGTGGGCCACGGGGCAAGTTGTGCCGTTATACTTGCAGAGATTGGGTATCCACATTTCTACGGGGGTCATGATCCTACGAGGGCAAGATGAGCCTGGTATGTCTTGGCTAGGCCACTAGTTTTCCCATTGCATATCTGTTGTAGTGGTGAATTTTTCTGTTTCAGGGAAGTTGGATTCTGCCGAGATTACCCCATTGCTTTCTTCCGGGTCAAAATTATCGAAGGAGGATGAGGCATTTAAGCTATCCTTATGGTCAGAGGACGAGCTTAGTACTTTGTTAGGATCGTAGCGAATAAAGACGTATGCTTCCTCTTCTAACGGACCTTCATCCCCGAATGAGAGTATGAAATAGTTATACGAAGAATCATCAATTTCATTATCAAAATAACGCTGGAAGTCCTTGGGATTGTACTCTAGGGCCGAGAAGCTTTCAGGGTTGTACTCTAGGGGATGATAGCCTTCAAGGCTGCATTCTTGGGAATGTTCGAAGCTTTGGTGCGGTGGCTCATCGGCAGGTGTTGTATTGATCTGCTTAGGCTTTCTTTTCTTGGCTTTTAGTCCATACCTTTTGAGTAAGGCCCTTCGTTTTGCCAGCTCGATTATGTCAATGGAAGTGAGAGACATTAGAGTTTCACTGTCTGATTCGCTTTCCAGGTTGATAGGGGTCGGTATTCTTTGGACCCTAGCTCTTGGAGTAAGCTTGGGGAGCCGTCCAGTCGTGCCCCACTCTTGAACAAGCTCTGTGTTTTTAATCTCGTGCAAAGGCTCCTTGCCTTTCCTAGTGGGGAATTTTCCAGCAACAAGATGTTGCTCAGCTGCCCATTTATCATGCAAGGCTTGATTGACATGCTCCTTTCCTATCTCAGCGACTAACGGTTCCTCGTGCTCCGTGATCATCAGTTCTTCGTAGGGCAAGGCTATGTCAAGGCTGATGTCAATATCATATTCTTGGTGAAAAACATGAATTAGTTCCCTCCAGGCTTTAAGGGGATAATCTTCCTGACAATGTACCATCGCAAGGCAGGGCCGATCAAGCTCGATTGGTACGATTGAATCATCCTTCGAACCAGGTAGGCCTGCAAATAGGTCTCCGGGCGGGAGGTATCAGCATACCTTTCGCATTCAGGTTTTTTGAGCTTTTCAGGGATCTCAATGCCGGTGTAATTGGACATATCCATGGGATTCTGCTCCTGCAGCTGGCTTAACTTTTTCATGATCTTTTCAACCTGTCTATGATATTGGCTATTTTCTGGCAAATATGTGGGTGTCATGATGGTGTTTAAGGCAACTGTAGAGTCGGGCTCAGCTTGAGTAGATTTCATTTGTCTTGAGAGTTGTTGAAGGACAGTGGACATCTGTCCTATGCCGTCTTCAATGTTAATGAGGCGATTTTGTACATTATTCTTATCGGGCCCTAGTGCATGAGGCCATTCGCGAGCTATTGGTGGCCGGCGGTTCATAATTACCTGTCGTTGCGAAAATACTGAATGAACACGAAAATAAACAAAGATTGACCCATAGCAATGGTATAATTGCTTTTTTTATTCATCAAAAGAGGATTTTATAGACCGCAGACTTCTGACATCTAAATCTTGAAATTGAAATGACAGAATAAAATACTAGATATTAAACAAAAGTCCCTAAACAATGGGACAAAACTTTCACACTATTAACACTAAGGGGCACATGATTGCCAATTTATATGTGACGGGGAGTCTTGCGCTTGCGCAGATGCTTGCTTTCTTGAACCAGCTCTGAGGTGTGTGTCCAGTCCATTCCCAAATCCCTCTCCATGAGCTCTGCTTGCTCGTGCTGGCTGCTCTCGCTGATTAAGTGAGGGATTGATGGCTTCCATTTTGTCGGGATACGATGGTTGTGGATGTAGGACATGGAGGTGTGGTGGGCTTTTTCTTCTCCTTCAAGCCTTTCAGGTACCACGATCCTTTTGCAATGGCACTTGTTCCATGCTTCCTCAACAATGTCAATCATGTCTTCAGAACTTTGATGAGTGAAGAGAAGTGGAGGGATCCTCTTCTTGAAAGATGGCGGGATCTCTTGAAGGACTCCATACTGTTGTGCCACCCTTTGTGGGAAATAGGAAAAGGCACCGGTGAGGCCGAGTAACGGAATTGGATAGCAGCGCTTGAAAGCAAAGCGAGCTCTCTTTTCATAGAACCAACCAGCACACCATTGGAATGCCTCAAGAGCCGGGTCTCTTAGGAAGTTTATCCAATTTAAACAGCTTTGATTGGGAATGTATGGTCCTAAAACCATAAATTTTTGTAATTGATTTTCGAAATCATTCATTCCAGATGATCACATGAAGCCTCGAAATTCACTTAGGTGAGAAAAGAACCAAACTTGTAAAATTTCCGGAGAGACCCGCATGATTTTTTCCGTGTTTTCTTTAAAACGATTAAATGACAAAAATGTTTCAGTTAAAATCATGTTGACATAATTTTGCCCCCTCAAGATTTGATCAACTATCCATGCCATCTTAGGACTTATGACATTTCTTTGATGGGGAAAATGATGAACCCAAAAAGGCCGAAAAGGAAAATCTCGCTTTTTTGGGTCATAGGCTAATTTTGAAAACAAGCATTCATGAATTCTAGTGGGCAGGTATTATGGTTGTCTTCAAGAATTTGTCTCATGACATGGATTTCAGTTCCTAAAAGTCGTGCTAACCCACGCCACGGGAGGGCGCCTGTCGATGGCCTAACAAGCTTTTTCTCGAGAGGCATTCCAATGATAATGCTGTATTCTTCTAGAGTTGGGGTTAGCTCAAACCCTCCAAACATAAAAGTAGTCGTCTTCGGGCACCAGAAATGTGACATGGCCTGTATGACTTTGGGATGAACAGTGATTTGAATCAACGATATGAGATGACCGACTTTGGCTTTTACGCGCTCTTGGGCATACTGATCCAATTGACCCCACCATCTGAAGAGCTCCACCTTGGGAGAAGGAATGAACTGGATATCATCTTTCCCCATCGCATATAAACTGGGACTTGAAAAGCTTATCCTAAATTGTCATGGGTCAAATAAAAAGACTGAGTAAAAGTAAAGAAATCACTTTGCTTTTAAATAAAATGACAAGCACAAAGACATGCACATGAGATGTGTGGCTCGATTTCTAACTCAGAAGGCTTGTTGAAATTAAAAAGTATCCGTGCGTCACAGTCTCGCGTTAGCAGCATACCTTCCTAACCTCGGCTAAGAAATTCAGGGAAAAGAAAGGCAACCTCTACATCACAGTGTCGCGTTCAAGGTTGTATCTTTCTTAACACCATCCTAGAAATCCTATGGCGGCCCAGGTTCGGCGACCAGGTTATGTGTGCCATGTATAGTGTTTAAAATCGTAAAGAATGCACAACAGTTTATGATCACAAGATAATCTATTTTAAGCAAAATTAAAATAAACTTCTAAGCTACTGACCTGCATAAAAACATAAAAAACAAAAATAAGTCAGTAAAGTGTTTAAACGAGATAGAATGGCCTAAGTCCTCAAATGTCCCCAGCGGAGTCGTCAAGCTATCGCGACCTCTTTTTTCCCGGCGCCCACAATCGGGTACGAGCGCCCAAAGAGGCTAATGGCTCGACTGAATTTATTAAGCCCGGACTCTCCCAAGTCCACCAATTCACAACTTAAATGGTCCAAGTTTTTAACCTGTAAATCAATTTTTAAAATGGAGTCGCCACTAATCGATTTGGGGTGGGTTGATTAGAAACCCAAGGGAAGTATCGGGAGAAATACTCACTCCTGCGCTACCAGAGAAATTAGGATCGGGGACTTGATTACACTAGTTAATCACTAATGCACTTTCGGTACCTAATCTTGTTTAAACCCTAAGGCTTTTGGATGTTCGAGAGATTTTCCATGTATTTTTGGGAGGAAAAATATTTTCTGAGTCTTTTTCTAATTTTTTTTTTGGACACAAAAGGGATTTTTTTGGGTTTTTTGGTATTTTTGGAAAAATACAAGTCTTTTTGGCTTTTTCTGAATTTTTGGCCTTTTTTTGGATTTTTGGCATTTTTTGGAATTTTTTTGATTTTTTTGATTTTTTGGAAAATAAAATATTTTTTGGATATTTTGATATATTTTTTTAAAATAAAACATTTTTTAACATTTTAAAACATTTTTCGGTTTTCTGGAAATTAAAATATTTTTTAATATTTTTTGAAAATAAATTATTTTTTCTTTTTCTTTTTTTATTAAAATATTATATAAAATAATAAAAAGCTGACCCGGGTCGAATCCGTGGGTTGGGTCCGACCCAAGCTAGCCCCAAAACTAAAACGGGCTCGCTATGCGAGCCCGACTTTTTTTTTTTTTTTTTTTTTTTTTAAAACGACACCCGGCCGAGCGTTTGGGGACGCCCGGCCCGGCCCGAAGAACCGGCTCCGCAACCTGACTCCTCGGCAAACCCTACCCGACCCGGCTTCGATTCATGACCCGACTCCCGCCGCCCGCAGACCGCGAACCCTACCGGTTTTCCGGTCCGGTCCGTTTCGCAACCCGGAAAATCGCAAACCCTAAGGTTTGCGAATCCGCGGCCGGGGACGGAAACCTAGGGGTTACGGAGGCAACGACGGCTACGGCGGTGGCAGCAAGGACGACGGCGACTATGACGACAGTAGCGGTGACGAAATGGAGTTGCGATGAACAGCAAGGACGACAACATCGTGCTTTTGTTACCTTTACTTGGACGCAGGCAATGACGGCGGCGGCAAGAGTCGATTTACAACGGCGGCGGTCACGACGAGCAACAATGAAGCTGGGGAGCTTGATCTGCGACGGTGAAGACCACGGAATCACGACGGCAACGGCGAGACTTGGGCCCAGCCAAATCGTGCCGAAACTCTCTCTCTCTCCCTCGGGTTCGCCGTTTCAGCCCCCCCTCGCACTCGGATCTCTCTCAAACGACTCCGGCCGACCTCAGATCTCGGCCCACTCGTCCTTGGCCCCCCTTTCTGAAGTCTCTCAGTTGGGAGATTTCGAGGATCTGCGGCCCTCGACCTTCGCCGCCTCTCTCTATCTCTCTCTGTTTCTCGGCTTCCCTTCCCCCCATCCGTCGACGGTGACCCCCCTCTATTTATAGGCGAGGGGGTGGCCGGACAGCGAGGCTCGACCCACCGGTTGGACCGCCGTCCCATCCGCCATCATCTCCTCCTCCAATCACGTCCCGTCGACGCCAACTGCTCCTCTGCTCCACGTGCGATAGCCGTCCATCCATGCTTCTCCGGCGTCGCGCCTGCCCGAGTGTGCTCTTTAGTGGAGCGAGGAAGAAGGCAATGCGGAGGGGCCGAGCTTGAGGCGATGATGGGCCAAAGGCCCATGCGGGGCCTGCTTCTTTGCTTCTTTTCCGTTTTCGCTTTTTTTCGCTTTTCTTTTCGTTTTTTCATTTATTTATTTATCATTCGAGAAAAGATAAAATAAAATAAAATAAAAAATAAAACCTAATTAATAAAAAATGAAATTTTAGGCGTCAACAACTATCAACTCTCATTTGATTTTTTTACTAATAATTTTTTACACTTACCCAAAAAAAAAAAAAAAAATCTCATCTCATGTTAGAAAGTCATTCTTTAAAATTCTTTAAGATTCTTGCTAGATAATATTAAATCAATAAGATTCATCCTATATGTGTCCACTTAAGATACTCTAAGTATAATATTTTTAGTTTGGTAGAGATGTCGGTGCTTCCCACACTTCCCAATGGTTAATCACCACCTTCTAAATTAAGGGACTTAATTCATAAAAGTGTAGGTTGAATTTTGCCGGATAACTTTCATGAGGAAGATTGTGCAATCCCTTTAAACTTCTATCTTATTGTAGTAGACAAATATTTTATAATGCATTTGAGACCTCTTAACTGGTGTCGCCATCTAATTAAGTAGGAAATTAGGCAACAACAAGCACCACCTAAATTGCAAAAGAATCTTGGTCGAAGTCAAGATTTTACAGAGAAAAACAGGAGAGAACAAAAGAAAATCAATAACAAAAGCTTAAGTTAAGAGGGTTATCAAAAAGATTTTAAAGATCGACCTTCACGCATGTGAATGAGAGGATTATTAACGTAAAAAAGAAAAAAAAAAAGATGTAAAACAGGAGAAGAAGGAACGATTTTAAAAGGGGAGAGAGGAAAAAAAGGAATGACATTTTTTCCCTAAAATAACGACCTTGAAAGCATCAAGAAGTTTCCTTTCAAGTGCAAGAACATGAAGAGAACAAAATGAGTAGAGGAGAAGCATGAAGAACTTTTCTTGGCCCTTTATTTCTTCTCCTTCGTGTATTTACATTTCTATTCAACTTTTAAAGCCCCAGTAAAAGAATATTCAATGAATCAAAGACTAGCTTTGTTCAAGAGAAAACTTAAGAGTTTTTTAATTAAATTGTATACACAATAATCTCTCGAGAGTTCATGCTTCAAAGTTAACTACTAGCTTTCAAGACTTAAAAGACCTACAAACCCCACACACCATCATGGGGTACTATTGAATATGAAACAATTTGTATAGAACTTTAAATATCACTTTTTTAAGGCCCTTTAGAGAGTAAATATCGATTTTTAGAAACATGGGAAGAAGACAATGCACCGAGGAGAAAAACTGGTGAAGATCTATCCTTGGCTCTGATTTCACCTCTTCCATGTTTTTATATTCCAATTCACTTATGTGTATGGAAAAATTTAATCCATTCCCATGCAAAAAAGAGTTTCTTTCATTTGTGGTCCACCAAGCAACGCTGGTCAAGAAGATTTCTTCACTCTTCATTTGTGCTTCCTTTTTTTTTTTTTTAAATTCTATTTGATATATGTAGGTGGCAAAATAATTTCATTCTCATAAAAAGAAATCGTTTTTACTATATTATATGACTAGCTAAAAGTCTTGGTAGAAAAAATATATATCCAAGCAAAAACTAACTTTCTTGGAGAGAGACCTATGGATTTTGTATTGTACAATGCCCACTTTCCCCCCAATAAATTGAATTGTACACACAACAATCCTTAGGAGAGCTCATCCTTGAAAGCTAGTTATTTTGTTGATAGACTTGAAAGGTTTATAAACTAGCACATACCATGACATATCACCAATGTGGGATAGCTTAGATATAATCTTTTAACTTCACCTTTTAGAGGCACTCTAACGAGGAAATATTGACCCTTCAACATCAAAATCTTCTCGAGTCTAAAATATCATTACATGTTAATGGCATTAGTCAGTAACCATGGTCGGTTCCCAAAACCCTAAGTTTTCTTTTAACTTATCAAGAATCAAAATCTCCTAGTCCACCAACAAACACTATTGAAGCACTTTTCTTCGCCCTTTTCTTCGCTCTTCTTTTATCCTCCCCCTTGTTATTATAACTGCAATAAAGTCTTGGCAGAAAATATACTAATGGGCTCAGCTCAGCCCAAAACCCTATCAAATTTCAGCCTTAATGACTCAGCCCACTTTTACTTGTTCCTCACCAGGTGTGCATGTGAGAGTAAGAAGGAAAAGAAGCAACCGGCGATGAAAGCAAGAAAAAAGAGGAATGGAGAGAAGAGAGAAATTTTTGCCTACACTCTCCGAACGTCCCGACAAGCCGAATCAATTTCATTTAGTAATGCCTGGTAAGAATTCAGACTATTTATTCATCTAATCAAAGTAATCTATGAAATTACTCCCTAAATCATGAGTTGTGTGAACTTTGAATTGAGAGGTTTGATTTAAAAGTTGTGAAGAGATGAAATTTTAAGAAATTGATAGTTCATAAGGTTTTGGAGCTATGAGATACGATGAAAATCGATTCCGAAATATGGTTTGAACAAAATGAATTTTTGAAGTTTCGTGTGTAAGTTACATGTAATCGACAATATGCATAATGGACAAAGATAATTGTTCACGATAAACAAATTTCTTCTTTAACCAATAGGAGTCGATTGGATGATGAATAAATATAGTTTAATTTAATTGTTCATTAGAATATTAATTGACTTGGATTTTGATATTAATATTTGATTAATTGATAGGAATATGAGTTAATTGAATTGAGTAACTTTTGTAAGCGGGTTTTCAGCTTTCCAAGTGAGTCTTAGTTGAAGGCAAGATTGATGAATATGGGTTGAATGCAAGACCATGTCAAGAGAAACAAGAAAAGAGTCAAATCAAGGATCAAGAATCAAAAGAGATGCTTCTCATCTTCTTTTTTCTTTTCTTCCTTTAAAAACAGTTTGGAGGTACTAATCATGCCGTAAAGGAGGGGAATTCTTGGCTAAACCCTGGCCTGACCCGTAGATGAATAGAAAGAGGTGCTTCTTGACTAAACTCATGAAATAACCCTGACTTTTTGAATGAATCTTGGTTGAAAAATATACTAGGTCAAGAATATCAAGAAAGAAGAAAAATTGAGAAGAATTAAGAGAGGTGCTTCTTTATCTTTTTCCTTTTATATATAAAAGAAAACACGTGTCGGAGTACCAACTACGGCAAAAGAAAGTACCAAATTATCATGTTCAAAGGAATTCAACATAAAACAGTCATGAAATATCAAATTTTACCATAAATTAACATTTCATTGAAGTATACGTATACTTTGAATGGGTAGCTGTAATGGTGATGAATAGTTCAGAGCAATTATCAATTTGGTAAAACAACTATAAATTGGTAAGAAAACTACCGGCATCAATAAGGCCAATTATCTAATTAGAATGCTCGGAAGACAAGAATGCTTATTAACTTGAGAAATATTTAAAATCGTCAAACATCATATTTTCGGTTAATATGATGTATGATGTCAATTCATCTTATTATATCATATTGTGTAAATCATCCATCTCAATTATCCTCATTTTCTCAATGTACACCACACTAAACAAATTATCAACTTGATTTAATTACAGGATGTGGTTGATAAAACTGGATGAGTGATTGTTGCCCGATTGTTACACCAAAATTTATTTCCCTTCTCAAGTTGTGCAACTAAAAAATTCAGTGTACTGAGAAATGATGTCTACTCTTAGTTTATCTAGCCACATCCTTCTTGTTTCATAAAAAAATTTCCAAGTTCCTCCAGCACTAAATCATATTAAATTTAGCTAACTAGGCCAAACAATGTTATGGTGCAACTTTAATGAGAAAAAAAATCCAATATAAACATCTACTTAGGTATCCGCATTGACTAAATTGCATCCTCGTCATACTCCAATTTTATCAATTCATAACTAAATTTTTTCATACACACAAGTGAGCCTCTGCATGCTTTACCTACATCGTAGCCGATTGTCGTGTAAGTTCAGTTTAGTTGAATCTAATGTTTGAGGGACTAGATTATGAAGCTTTATGAAAGTAAAAGAACACAGTTAAATAAATTCAAAGCGCATGTAACTAGATTTGAAAATGCGTGAACGTATAGAGATGATTAGTAGAATTTATCTCAATAATAACACCCTGGCTATTATTAGTGGTAGTATACTTCGATCCTACTTATCGATGGCTACTTCAGTTTAGTGTGTCTCCTAATTATCTGCAAATCCCATCTGTAGTAGTGAAACATTCATGAACAAATTAATCAGGAAAAACCTTTTAAATTAATGGATGAAATTCATAGAAATCGTACTTGAATACTTTTGAATCATTTTCATGTGGAAGATTGCACAATCACTCTAAATGTATGCTGAGATCTCTTAACTAGTGTCACCATCTAAATTGACTACACAAATTAGCCAACAACAACCACCACCACCTTAAATGCAGCATAACCATGGTAGGAGTCAAGACTCTACAAGAAAAGCAGGAGAGAACGAAAACCAATAACCTGAAGTCTGAACTCCCAATTCCACGTTAGTAAATCAAGGGATGATAAAAGAAGATGCGGAAATAGAGAGATCAAAGAATGGTTTGAAAAGGGAAGAGGGGAAAATAAACAATGGCCTATTTCCATGCAATGACAAGCTTTTAAGCATCAAGAAATTTCGAGTCAAGTGTCTAGAAAATGGGAAGAAGACGGCCAATACGTGGAAAAGAAACGCTAGTGACTAATTTTTTGTCGCTCTTCATGTCTTCTCCTCCATTTTTTTTTTTTTAATTTTTAACAATTTTTGTACGTGGTTGGAAAAACATGGGTTGAATAAAAAAAACTAGTTCTTCTTGAGGAGAGACCCTAAAATTAGATTATACAAACAATAATCTGAGCTCATCCTTACAAGCTAATTATTTACTTAATAAACTTAAAAGATATATAAATGCATGCACACCATTACATTTTATCGATGTAGGACAACATATACATTATTAAAAAATTTAAAAAAAAATCATGTCAAATTAAAATTTAGCTTTCTGTGAGAGAGAGAGAGAGAGAGAGAGAGAGAGAGAGAGCCTAAGGATTCTCTATTAAATAAGATCCACGTATACTTTCCCCTTAGTATTTATTATAAATTAAATTAGACACAAAAAAAAAAAAAAAAAAATCCCTTTGAGAGCTTATCCTTAAAAACTAGTTATTTAGTTGGCAGGCTTAAAAAACTTATAAAGGTACACATCCCTTTACATATCACCGACGTGATACAACTTATACGTGATCTTTTAACATCATTTTTTAGAAGCACATGACGCGTCAAGATCTTCTCAAGTCTGCATTGGTAGACGCAATGACATGAGTTAAGTAAATACGATCATCCCGAAACTCCCAAATGTTTTGCCTTTTTAATAATTAAAATCTCCTACTCCACCAAGAAACACTAATGGAGAAATCTTGTTCGCTCTTGATTTCTCCTTATTCACTAAATGAGAAAAGGCAAAAGAAAATTGTTGTTTGCATGCTGTATATATTGATTTGTTTTGAACTCTAGAGTTTAATAAGAAACTAACGATACACTAATGGAGAAATCTCGTTTGCTCTTGATTTCTCCTCATTCACTAAATGAATGTGAAAAGGCAAAAAGAAAATTGTTGTTTGCCCTTCCTCATTTTTTTTTAATTCCTATTCAATTTATCTAGCTGGCGAAATCAGATTCAGAAAAAAAGATTTCTCTCCTATAATTTTATTATGACTAGTTAAAAGCCTCTACAAAAAAAATATGCATTGAAGCAAAAAATAGCTTTCTTGGAGAGAGCCTAAGGATTTTGCATTATACAACATCCACTTTCCCCCTATAAAATTATTTTGTATGCACAATAATATCTAGGAGAGCTCATCCTTGAAAGCTAGTTATATTATTAATAGACTTGAAAAGTTTATAAACCCACACACATCGTCACATATCACCGATGTGGGGCAGCTTATTTATGATCTTTTAACATCACTTTTGGAGGCACTTTGGTGAGGAGATATTGACATTTTGATATCAAAATCTTCTTGAGTCTGCAGCATTAGTATGTGTTATTGGCATGAGTCAAGGAACCATGGTCGGTTCCCAAAACCTTTAGTCATTTTAGACTTATCAAGAATCAAAATCTCCTAGTTCACCAACAAACACTAGTGAAGCACTTTTCTTCACCCTTCATTTGTCCTCCCCATGTTTGTTCATTTTTTTTTCAATTTATGTAGGGGAAACTTTAATTCATTCACGTAAAACAATAATCTTTCATTATGTTACTATAGCCTCGTTAACTTATTGGTAATTTATTGAAGCTATTATGAAAATTCTAACTAATTTTTGCAGTATGCATATCATTAACTTTTTCTTATTTTTCACCAACTTTCATCTATGATTCATAATTACGCTTTGAACCAATTATGAAATTATTATTTTTAATTCATATGATTCATCAACTTTTCTCTGCTTAAGTTATGAATAAGTTTTGGACTATCAACTCTCATTTTTTTACTAATAATTTTTTACACTTACCCAAAAAAAAAAAAAAAATCTCATCTCATGTTAGAAAGTCATTCTTTAAAATTCTTTAAATTTCTTGCTAGATAATAATAAATCAAGAAGATTCATCCTATATGTGCCCACTTAAGATACTCTAAGTATAATATTTTAGTTTGGTATAGATGTCGGCGCTTCCCACACTTCCCAATGGTTAAACACCACCTTCTAAATTAAGGGACTTAATTCATAAAAGTGTAGGTTGTATATTGCCATAACACTTTCATGAGGAAGATTGTGCAATCACTTTAAACTTCTATCTTATTGTAGTAGAAAAATATTTTATAATGCATTCGAGACCTCTTAACTGGTGTCGCCATCTAATTAAGTAGGAAATTAGGCAACGACAAGCACCACCTAAATTGCAGAAGAATCTTGGTCGAAGTCAAGATTTTACAGATGCAAGCAGGAGAGAACAAAATAAAATCAATAACAAAAGATTAAGTTAAGAGGGTTATCAAAAAGATTTTAAAGATCGACCTTCACGCATGTGAATGAAAGGATTATTAAAGAAACGTAAAAAAAAAAGAAAAAAAAAAGATGTAAAACTGGAGAAGAAGGAATGATTTTAAAAGGGGAGAGAGGAAAAAAAAAGGAATGACATTTTTTCCCTAAAATGACGACCTTGAAAGCATCAAGAAGTTTCCTTTCAAGTGCAAGAACATGAAGAGAACAAAATGCGTAGAGGAGAAGCATGAAGAACTTTTCTTGGCCCTTTATTTCTTCTCCTTCGTGTGATTTCTATTCAATTTTTAAAGCTGCTGTAAAAGAATATTCATTGAATTAAAGACTAGCTTTGTTCAAGAGAGAACTTAAGAGTTTATTAATTAAATTGCACACACAATAATCTCAATGAGAGTTCATGTTTCAAAGTTAATAACTAGCTTTCAAGACTTAAAAGACCTACAAACCCAAGCAAAGCATCATGGGTTATTATTGAATATGAAACAATTTGTATAGAACTTTAAATATCACTTTTTAAAGGCCCTTTAGAGAGTAAATATCGATTTTTAGAAACATGGGAAGAAGACGATGCGCAGAGGAGAAAAACTGGTGAAGAACTATCCTTGGCTCTTGATTCCACCTCCTCCATGTTTTTACATTCCTATTCACTTTATGTGTATGGAAAAATTTAATCCATTCCCATGCAAAAAAGAGTTTCTTTCATTTGTGGTCCACCAAGAAACGCTGGTCAACAAGATTTCTTCGCTCTCCATTTGTGCTTCCTTTTTTTTTTTTTTCTATTTGATATATGTAGGTGGCAAAATCATTTCATTCACATAAAAAGAAATCTGTTTTACTATATTATATGACTAGTTAAAAGTCTTGGTAGAAGAAAAAAAACACCCAAGCAAAAACTAGCTTTCTTGGAGAGAGAACCCATGGATTTTGTATTGTACAATGCCCACTTTCCCCCCAATAAATTAAATTGTACGCACAATAATCCTTAGGAGAGCTCATCCTTGAAAGCTAGTTATTTTGTTGATATACTTGAAAGGTTTATAAACTAGCACGTACCATCACATATCACCGATGTGGGATAGCTTATATATAATCTTATAGCATCACTTTTTAGAGGCACTCTAATGAGGAAATATCGACCCTTCAACGTCAAAATCTTCTCGAGTTTGAAATATTGATACGTGTTAATAGCATGAGTCAGTAACCCCGGTCAGTTCCCAAAACCCTAAAAAAAATTTTGACTTATGAAGAATCAAAATCTCCTAGTCCACCTTTACCAAAAATAAAAAAATAAAAATCTCCTAGTCCACCAACAAACACTATTGAAGCACTTTTCTTCGCCCTTTTCTTCGCTCTTCTTTTGTCTTCCCCCATGATATTATTACTACAATAAAGTCTTGGCAGAAAATATACTAATGGGCTCAGCTCAGCCCAAAACCCTATCAAATTTAGGCCTTAACAACTCAGCCCACTTTCACTTGTTCCTCACCAGGTGTGCATGTGAGAGTAAGAAGGAAAAGAAGCAACCGGCAACGAAAGCAAGAAAAAAGAGGAATGGAGAAAAGAGAGAAATTTTTGCCTACACACTCCGAACATCTCGACAAGCGGAATCAATTTCATTTTGTAACGCCTTGTTAGAATTCAAGTTGTTTATTCATCTAATCAAAGTAATCTATGAAATTACTCCCTAAATCAGGAGTTGTCTAAACTTTGAATTGCGAGGTTTGATTTAAAAGTTGTGAAGAGATGAAGTTTTGAGAAATTGATAGTTCATAACGTTTTGGAGCTATGAAATTCGACGAAAATCAATTCTGACATATGGTTTGAACGAAATGAATTTTTGAAGTTTCACATGTAAGTTACATGTAATTGACAATATACATAATGGACAAAGATAATTGTTCACTATAAACAAATTTCTTCTTTTAACAAATAGGAGTCGATTGGATGATGAATAAATATAGTTCAATTGATTTGAGTAACTTTTGTAAATTTTCAGCTTTCCAACTGAATCTTAGTTGAAGGCAAGATTGATAAATCTGGGTTGAATGCGAGACCATGTCAAGAGAAACAAGAAAGGAGTCAAATCAAGGATCAAGAATCAAAAGAGATGCTTCTCATCTTCTTTTTCTTTTCTTTCTTTAAAGAAGGTCTAAAGGTACTAATCATGCCATAAAGGAGGAGAAATTCTTGGCTAAACCCTGGATGAATAGAAAGAGATGCTTCTGGACTAAACTCACGAAGCGATCCTGACTTCTTGAATGAATCTTAGTTGAAGACAAGACTAGGTCAAGAACATCAAGAAAGAAGAAAAACCGAGAAGAATTAAGAGAGGTGCTTCTTTATCTTTTTCCTTTTATATATAAAAGAAACCACGTGTCGGGAGTACCAACCACGGCAAAAGAAAGTACCAAATTATCATGTTCAAAGGAATTCAACATAAAACAATCATGAAATATCAAATTTTACCATAAATTAACATTTCATTGAAGTATATGTATACTTTGAATGGGTAGCTGTAATGGTGATGAATAGTTTAGAGCAATTATCAATTTGGTAAAACAACTATAAATTGGTAAGACAACTACCGGCATCAATAAGCCAATTATCTAATTAGAATGCTCAGAAGATAAGAATGCTTATTAACTTGAGAAATATTTAAAATTGTCACACATCACATTCTCGGTTAATATGATGTATGATGTCAATTAATCTAATTATATCATGTCGTATAAATCATCCATCTCAATTATCCTCATTTCTCAATGCACACCACACTAAACAAATTATCGGCGTGATTTAATTACAAGAGGTGGTTGATAAAACCGAATGAGTGATTGTTGCCTGATTATTGCACCAAAATTTCTTTCCCTTCTCAAGTCGTGCAAGTAAAAAATTCAGTGTACTGAGAAATGATGTTTATCTAGTCACATCCTTCTTCTTTCATAAAAAAACTTTCAAGTTCCTCCAGCACTAAATCATACTAAATTTAGCTAACTAGGCCAAACAATGTTATGGTGCAACTTTAATGAAAAAAAAAATTCCAATATAAACATCTACTTAGATATCCGCATTGACTAAATTTTATCCTCTTCGTACTCCAATTTTATCAATTCATAACTAATTTTTTCCATACACACAAGTGGGCCTCTACATGCTTTACCTACATCGTAGCCGATTGTCATGTAAGTTCAATTTAGTTGAATCTGACGTTTGAGGGACTAGATTATGAAGCTTTATGAAAGTAAAAGAACACAGTTAAATAAATTCAAAGCGCATGTAACTAGATTTGAAAATGCATGAACGTATAGAGACGATTAGTAGAATCTATCTCAATAATAACACCCTGGCTATTATTAGTGGTAGTATACTTCGATCCTACTTATCGATGGCTACTTCAGTTTAGTGTGTCTCCTAATCATATGCAAATCCCATTTGTTGTGGTGAAACATTTTCATGAACAAATTAATCATGAAAAACCTTTTAAATTAAGGGATGAAATTCATAGAAATTGTACTTGAATACTTTTGAATCATTTTCATGTGGAAGATTGCACAATCACTCTAAATGTACGCTGAGATCTCTTAACTGGTGTCACCATCTAAATTGACTACAAAAATTAGCCAACAACAACCATCACCACCTTAAATGCAACATAACCATGGTAGGAGTCAAGACTCTACAAGAAAAGCAGGAGAGAACAAAAACCAATAACCTAAAGTCTGAACTCCCAATCCCACGTTAGTAAATCAAGGGATGATAAAAAGAACATGCGGAAATAGAGAGGTTAAAGAATGGTTTGAAAAGGGAAGAGAGGAAAATAAACAATGGCCTGTTTCCGTGCAATGACAAGCTTTTAAGCATCAAGAAATTTCGAGTCAAGTGTCCAGAAAGTGGGAAGAAGACGGCCAATACGTGGAAAAGAAACGCTAGTGACTAACTTTTCGTCGCTCTTCATGTTTTCTCCTCCATTTTTTTTTAATATAATTTTTAACAATTTCTGTACGTGGTTTGTAAAATATGGGTTGAATAAAGAACTAGTTTTTCTTGAGGAGAGACCCTAAAATTAGATTATACAAACAATAATCTCTTGGAGAGCTCATCCTTAAAAGTTAATTATTTACTTAATAAACTTAAAAGATTTATAAATGCATGCACACCATTACATTTTATCGATGTAGGACAACATATACACGATTAATATTTAAAAAAAAAATCAATTAGCTTTCTTAGAGAGAGAGAGAGAGAGAGAGAGAGAGAGAGAGAGAGAGAGCCTAAGGATTCTCTATTATATAAGATTCACGTACACTTTCCCCTTAGTATTTAATATAATTAAATTAGACACAAAAAAAAAAATCCCTTTAAGAGCTCATCCTTACAAACTAGTTATTTAGTTGGCAGGCTTAAAAGATTTATAAAGGTACACATCCCATTACATATCACCGACGTGATACAACTTATACGTGATCTTTTAACCTCATTTTTTAGAAGCACGTGATGCGGCAAGATCTTCTCAAGTTTGCATTGGTAAACGCAATGACATGAGTTAAGTAAATACGATCTTTCGGAAACTCTAAAATGTTTTGCCTTTTCAATAATTAAAATCTCCTACTCCACCAAGAAACACTAATGGAGAAATCTCGTTCGCTCTTGATTTCTCCTCATTCACTAAATGAGAAAAGGCAAAAGAAAATTGTCGTTTGAATGTCATATATATTGATTTGTTTTGAACGCTAGAGTTTAATCAGAAACTAACGATACACTAATGGAGAAATCTTGTTCGCTATTGATTTCTCCTCATTCACTAAATGAGAAAAGGCAAAAGAAAATTGTTGTTTGTATAATGTATATAATGATTGGTTTTAAACTCTAGAGTGTAATGAGAAATTAACGATGCTGCATATTGTTCGTCAAAGACGTTGAAAATGTGTCGTCATACGTAGTTAACGACGGTAAAAATTTGGAGCCTTTCCCACTTCTCCTGGACTCGTACGCATTACAAAGATCATCATCACAAGGAGGCCAAAATGCTTGAGATCACCCATTGCCGAGTGAATGAAAAAAGGACCGATCTCTTTCGAAATGATCATATTACTAAGAAGGGAATGAAACCCTTGAAATTATATTGATTTGCTTTGAACTCTAGAGTTTAATAAAAATAAAAATAAAAAGAGTTCTAGATCTTCTAGATAAGAGTCAGGCGTCCTCATCAAAAGGGAGGACAAAGCTACTAATTCATTTGGAAGTTCTAAGAATTCTCATGCCGTGGAGGAGGCTATAGGGGAGAAATTCTACGAATTCAGTATATATTATCGACTAAATTTAGACCTTTAAAATGATAGGTTTCACATCAATTTCATCGGATGACGGTGCAAATTAAAGTTGATAAATATGTAATGAATTCACGAAAACGTTACCCTACACGACACGGCAGGTGGCAACAGTTATGCATTGTCATGCATGATTATCTTCTTAGTTTCATGTTGTTTACTCGATTTTGACACACATGTTTTTCTAGTTCATTCAGGTGACAGCTCTTGATCTGTGGTGCAGCATAAGTCCGATTTTGACCAAAAATATTTTCACCTCTCATGCTATAAAGTCATTCTTCATAATTTTTTTGTTCACGCGTTATCACCCAAGATTCAAATGTCACTAAGCTTCCAGGTTGTTTTTCTTTTCGAAATGATGAAACTGGGTCAGTTCTAATGAACGAAAATGTCCACCAAGAAACGCTGGAATTTTTTTAAAAAAAAAAAAAATTATATTTGATATATGTAGGTGGCAAAATAATTTCATTCACATAAAAAAGAAATCTTTTTTACTATATTATATGACTAGTTAAAAGTCTTGGTAAGAAAAAAAAATGTCCAAGCAAAAACTAGCTTTCTTGGAGAGAGAACCCATGGATTTTGTTTTGTACAATGCCCACTTTCCCCCAATAAATTAAATTGTATGCACAATAATCCTTAGGAGAGCTCATCCTTGAAAGCTAGTTATTTTGTTGATAGACTTGAAAGGTTTATAAACTAGCACATACCATCACATATCACCGATGTGGGAGAGCTTATATATAATCTTTTAACATCACTTTTTAGAGGCACTTTAACGAGGAAATATCAACCCTTCGACATCAAAATCTTCTCGAGTCTGAAATATTTATACGTGTTAATGGCATGAGTCAGTAACCATGGTCGGTTCCCAAAACCATAAATTTAATTTATTTATCAAGAATCAAAATCTCCTAGTCTACCAATAAACACTAGTGAAGCACTTTTCTTCGCTCTTCTTTTGTCCTCTCCCATGATATTATAACTACGATAAATTCTTGGCAGAAAATATACTAATGGGCTCAGCTCAACCCAAAACCTATAAAATTTCGGCCTTAACAACTCAACCCACTTTCACTTGTTCCTCACCAGGTGTGCATGTGAGAGTAAGAAGGAAAAGAAGCAACTGGTGACGAAAACAAGAAAAAAGAGGAATGGAGAAAAGAGAGAGAAATTTTTGTCTACATGCTCCGAACGTCCCGACAAGCCGAATCAATTTCATTTTGTCACGCCTAGTAAGAATTCAAGCTGTTTATTCATCTAATCAAAGTAATCTATGAAACTACTCCCTAAATCAGGAGTTGTGTGAACTTTGAATTGCGAGGTTTGATTTAAAAGTTGTGAAGAGATGAAGTTTTCAGAAATTGATAGTTCATAACGTTTTGGAGCTATGAGATTCAATGAAAATCGATTCCCAAATATGGTTTGAACGAAATGAATTTTTGAAGTTTCGCGTGTAAGTTACATGTAATCAACGATATGCATAACGGACAAAGATAATTGTTCACTATAGACAAATTTCTTCTTTAACGAATAGGAGTCGATTGGACAATGAATAAATATAGTTTAATTTAATTATTCATTAGAATATAAATTTACTTGGATTTTGATATTGATTTTTGATTAATTTATAGGAATATGAGTTAATTGATTCGAGTAACTTTTGTAAGCTGGTTTTCAGCTTTCCAAGTGAATCTTAGTTGAAGGCAAGATTGATGAATTTGGGTTGAATGCAAGACCATGTCAAGAGAAACAAGAAAAAAGTCAAATCAATGATCAAGAATCAAAAGATATGCTTCTCATCTTCTTTTTCTTTTCTTTTTTTAAAGAATGTCTAGAGGTACTAATCATTCCGTAAAGGAGGAGAAATTCTTGTCTAAACCCTGGTCCAACATGTAGATGAATAGAGAGAGATGCTTCTTGACTAAACTCACGAAACAAACCTGACTTTTTGAATAAATCTTGGTTGAAGACAAGACTAGGTCAAGAACATCAAGAAAGAAGAAAAATCAAGAAGAATTAAGAAAAGGTGCTTCTTTATCTTTTTCCTTTTATATATAAAAGAAAACACTAGTTGGGAGTACCAACTACGGCAAAAGCAAGTACCAAATTATCATGTTCAAAGGAATTCAACAGAAAACAGTCATGAAATATTAAATTTAACCATAAATTAACACTTCATTGAAGTATATGTATACTTTGAATGGGTAGCTATAATGGCGATGAATAGTTCAGAGCAATTATCAATTTAGTAAAACAACTACCGGCATCAATAAGGCCAATTATCTAATTAGAATTAGAATGCTCAGAAGATAAGAACGCTTAATAACTCGAGAAATATTTAAAATTATCACACATCACATTCTCGGTTAATATGATGTATGATGTCAATTAATCTAATTATATCATATTGTGTAAATCATTCATCTCAATTCTCATCATTTCTCAATGCACACCACACTAAACAAATTATCAACGTGATTTAATTACAGGATGTGGTTGATAAAAACCGAATGAGCGATTGTTGCCCGATATCTTTTGCATCTCATTGTGCTAAAGAAAGGTGGAAAAAAATCTGTTCTCACTAAAGAACTTTTGGGCTTGGGCATGTTTTTGCTCCGGAATTTCGTTTCCTTATCAAGTTGTGCCCGTAAAATATTCAATTTACTTAGAAATGATATCTACTCTCAATTTATCTAACCACATCCTTCTTCTTTCATAATTTTTTTATCAATCTCTAAAATAATGACCTTGAAAGCATCAAGAAGTTTCCTTTCGAGTGCAAGAACATGAAGAGAACAAAATGAGTAGAGGAGAAGCATGAAGAACTTTTCTTGGCCCTTTATTTCCTCTCCTTCGTGTGTTTACATTTCTATTCAATTTTTAAAGCCGCAGTAAAAGAATATTCATTGAATTAAAGACTAGCTTTCTTCAAGAGAGAACTTTAGAGTTTATTAATTAAATTGTAAACACAATAATCTTTCCGAGAGTTCATGCTTCAAAGTTAATAACTAGCTTTCAAGACTTAAAAGACCTACAAACCCGTACAGACCACCATGGGGTACTATTGAATATGAAACAATTTGTATAGAACTTTAAATATTACTTTTTAAAGGCCCTTTAGAGAGTAAATATCGATTTTTAAAAACATGGGAAGAAGACAGTGCGCGGAGGAGAAAAACTGGCGAAGAACTATCCTTGGCTCTTGATTTCACCTCCTCCGTGTTTTTATATTCCTACTCACTTTATGTGTATGGAAAAATTAAATCTATTCCCTTGCAAAAAAGAGTTTTTTCATTTGTGGTCCACCAAGAAACGCTGGTCAAGAAGATTTCTTCGCTCTTCATTTGAGCTTCCTATTTTTTCTTTTTTTCTATTTGATATATGTAGGTGGCAAAATAATTTCATTCACATAAAAAGAAATCTTTTTTACTATATTATATGACTAGTTAAAAGTCTTGGTAGAAAAAAATATGTCCAAGCAAAAACTAGCTTTCTTGGAGAGAGAACCCATGGATTTTGTATTGTACAATGCCCACCTTCCCCCCAATAAATTAAATTGTACGCACAATAATCCTTAGGAGAGCTCATCCTTGAAAGCTAGTTATTTTGTTGATAGACTTGAAAGGTTTATAAAGTAGCACATACCATCACATATCACCGATGTGGGATAGCTTATATATAATCTTTTAACTTCACTTTACTCTAACGAGGAAATATCAACCCTTCGACATCAAAATCTTCACAAGTCAGAAATATTGGTACGGGTTAACGGCATGAGTCAAGTAACCATGGTAAGTTCCCAAAACCCTAAATTTTATTTATTTATCAAGAATCAACATCTCCTAGTCCACCAACAAACACTAGTGACAAGCACTTTTCTTCGCTCTTCTTTTGTCCTCCCCCTTGTTATTATAACTACGATAAAGTCTTGGCAGAAAATATAGCAATGGGCTCAGCTCAGCCCAAAACCCTATAAAATTTTGGCCTTAACGACTCAGCCCAGTTTCACTTGTTCCTCACCAGGTGTGCATGCAAGAGTAAGAAGGAAAAGAAGCAACCGGCGATGAAAACAAGAAAACAGAGGAATGGAGAAAAGAGAGATAAATTTTTGCCCACACGCTCCGATCGTCCCGACAAGCCAAATCAATTTCATTTTGTAACACCTTGTTAGAATTCAGGCTGTTTGTTCATCTAATCAAAGTAATCTATGAAATTACTCCCTAAATCCGGAGTCATGTGAACTTCGAATTGCGAGGTTTGATATAAAAGTTGTGAAGAGATGAAGTTTTAAGAAATTGATAGTTCAGAAAGCTTTGGAGCTATGAGATTCAACGAAAATCAATTCCGAACTATGGTTTGAATGAAACGAATTTTAGAATTTTTGCGTGTAAGTTACATGTAATCGACAATATGCATAACAGACATAGATAATTGTTCGTTATAAAAAAAAAAATTATTCTTTAACGAATAGGATTCGATTGGATGATGAATAAATTTAGTTTAATTTAATTATTCATTAGAATATTAATTTACTTGGATTTTGATGATGATTTTCAATTAGTTGATCGGAATATGAGTTAATCGATTCGAGTAACTTTTGTAAGCTAGTTTTCAGCTTTCCAAGTGAATCTTAGTTGAAGGCAAGATTGATGAATCTGGGTTGAATGTGAGACCATGTCAAGAGAAACAAGAAAGGAGTCAAATCAAGGGTCAAGAATCAAAAGAGATGCTTCTCATCTTCTTTTTCTTTTCTTTCTTTAAAGAAGGTCTGAAGGTACTAATCATGCCGTAAAGGAGGAGAAATTCTTGGCTAAACCCTGGCTCGACGTGTAGATGAATAGAAAGAGATTCTTCTGGACTAAACTCACAAAACAACCCTGACTTCTTAAATGAATCTTGGTTGAAGACAAGACTAGGTCAAGAACATCAAGAAAGAAGAAAAACCGAGAAGACTTAAGAGAGGTGCTTCTTTATCTTTTTTCTTTTATATATGAAATTATCATGTTCAAAAGAATTCAACCAAAAACGAAATTTAACCATAAATTAACACTTCATTGAAGTATATGTATATTTTGAGTGGGTAGCTGTAATGGCGATGAATAGTTCAGAGCAATTATCAATTTGGTAAAACAACTACCAGCATCAATACGGCCAATTATCTAATTAGAATGCTCAGAAGATAAGAATGCTTATTAACTCGAGAAATATTTAAAATTGTCACACATCACACTCTTGGTTAATATGATGTATGATGTCAATTAATCTTATTATATCATATTCTTTAAATCATCCATCTCAATTATCCTCATTTTCTCAATGCACGCCATACTAAACAATTTATCGACATGACTTAATTATAGGATGTGGTTGATAAAACCGGATGAGCGATGTTGCCCGATATCATTTGCATCTCATTGTGCTAAAGAAAGGTGGGAAAAGTCTGTTCTCACTAAAGAACTTGTGGACTTGGGCTTGTTTTTGCTCTGGAATTTCCTTTCCTTCTCAATCTGTGCACGTAAAATATACAATTTACTGAGAAATGATATCTACTCTCGATTTATCTAATCACATCCTTCTTCTTTCACCATTTTTTTCCTTCAAGTTCCTCCAACACTAGATCCGATTAAATCCAGATGACTAGCCTAGACAACATTGTGGTGCAACTTTAGTTTAAAAAAATTAAAATAGACATCCACGTGGATATCCACATTAACTAAATTGTATCCTTCTCGTACACCAATTTTGTCGATTCGTAACTAATTTTTTCCATAAGCACGTGTAGGCCTCTGCATGCTTGACCCATATCATATTTTGGTGTCAACCAACCATTGTGCCGTGTCAACTAAGCTTAGTTGAATATGATGTTTAAGGGACTAGATTATAAAGTTTTTTTAAAGTAAAAGAGCACAATTGAATAAATTCACAGTGCATGTACTTGATTTGAAAATGCATGAAGGTATAGAGCCGATTAGTAGAATCTATCTCAATAACAACACCGGGGGCTATTATTATTTGTAGTATAGTTCGAAGCTGCTTATTGCTGGTACTTCAATTTAGCAAGTCTCCTAAATTATTTGCATAATTTTTAAAACCCTTTCATTTGATTTTTTTACTAATAATTTTTTACACTTACCCACAAAAAAAAAAAAATCTCATCTCATGTTAGAAAGTCAATTCTTTAAAATTCTTTAAATTTCTTGCTAGATAATACTAAATCAAGAAGATTCATCCTATATGTGTCCACTTAAGATACTCTAAGTATAATATTTTAGTTTGGTATAGACGTCGGCGCTTCCCACACTTCCCAATGGTTAATCACCACCTTCTAAATTAAGGGACTTAATTCATAAAAGTGTGGGTTGAATATTGCCGGATCACTTTCATGAGGAAGATTGTGCAATCACTTTAAACTTCTATCTTATTGTAGTAGACATATATTTTATAATGCATTTCGAGACCTCTTAACTGCTGTCGCCATCTAATTAAGTAGGAAATTAGGCAACGACAAGCACCACCTAAATTGCAGAAGAATCTTGGTCGAAGTCAAGATTTTACAGATGCAAGCAGGAGAGAACAAAAGAAAATCAATAACAAAAGATTAAGTTAAGAGGGTTATCAAAAAGATTTTAAAGATCGACCTTCACGCATGTGAATGAAAGGATTATTAAAGAAACGTAAAAAAAAAAAAAAAAAAAGATGTAAAACTGGAGAAGAAGGAATGATTTTAAAAGGGGAGAGAGGAAAAAAAGGAATGACATTTTTTCCCTAAAATTACGACCTTGAAAGCATCAAGAAGTTTCCTTTCAAGTGCAAGAACATGAAGAGAACAAAATGCGTAGAGGAGAAGCATGAAGAACTTTTCTTGGCCCTTTATTTCTTCTCCTTCGTGTGATTTCTATTCAATTTTTAAAGCTGCTGTAAAAGAATATTCATTGAATTAAAGACTAGCTTTGTTCAAGAGAGAACTTAAGAGTTTATTAATTAAATTGTACACACAATAATCTCATTGAGAGTTCATGTTTCAAAGTTAATAACTAGCTTTCAAGACTTAAAAGACCTACAAACCCAAGCAAAGCATCATGGGTTATTATTGAATATGAAACAATTTGTATAGAACTTTAAATATCACTTTTTAAAGGCCCTTTAGAGAGTAAATATCGATTTTTAGAAACATGGGAAGAAGACGATGCGCGGAGGAGAAAAACTGGTGAAGAACTATCCTTGGCTCTTGATTCCACCTCCTCCATGTTTTTACATTCCTATTCACTTTATGTGTATGGAAAAATTTAATCCATTCCCATGCAAAAAAGAGTTTCTTTCATTTGTGGCCCACCAAGAAACGCTGGTCAAGAAGATTTCTTCGCTCTCCATTTGTGCTTCCTATTTTTTTTTCTATTTGATATATGTAGGTGGAAAAATAATTTCATTCACATAAAAAGAAATCTTTTTTACTATATTATATGACTAGTTAAAAGTCTTGGTAGAAAAAAAAAAAAAAAAAAACATGTCCAAGCAAAAACTAGCTTTCTTGGAGAGAGAACCCATGGATTTTGTATTGTACAATGCCCACTTTCCCCCCAATAAATTAAATTGTATGCACAATAATCCTTAGGAGAGCTCATCCTTGAAAGCTAGTTATTTTGTTGATAGACTTGAAAGGTTTATAAACTAGCACATACCATCACATATCACCGATGTGGGATAGCTTATATATAATCTTTTAACATCACTTTTTAGAGGCACTCTAACGAGGAAATATTCAACCATTCGGCATCAAAATCTTCTCGAGTCTCAAATATTGGTACGTGTTAATGGCATTAGTTAGTAACCATGGTCGGTTCCCAAAACCATAAATTTAATTTATTTATCAAGAATCAAAATCTCCTAGTCCACCAACAAACACTAGTGAAGCACTTTTCTTCGCTCTTCATTTGTCGTCCCCATGTTTGTTAATTTCTTTTAAATTTATGTAGGGGAAACTTTAATGCATTCACATCAAACAATAATCTTTCATTATGTTACTAAAGCTACGTTAACTTATTGGTCATTTATTGAAGCTATTATGAAATTTCTAACTAATTTTTTGCTGTATGCATATCATTAACTTTTTCTTATTTTTCAAATAACTTTCATTTACGTTTCATAATTACGCTTTGAACCAATTATCAAATTATTAACTTTAATTCACATGATTCATGAACTTTTCTCTGCTTAAGTTATGAATAATTTTGGACTATCAACTCCCATTTCATTTTTTTAATAATAATTTTTTACACTTACCCAAAAAAAAAATCTCATCTCATGTTAGAAAGTCATTCTTTAAAATTCTTTAAAATTCTTGCTAGATAACATTAAATCAAGAAGATTCATCCTATATGTGTCCACTTAAGATACTCTAAGTATAATATTTTAGTTTGGTATAGACGTCGGCGCTTCCCACACTTCCCAATGGTCAATCACCAACTTCTAAATTAAGGGACTTAATTCATAAAAGTGTAGGTTGTATATTGCCGGATCACTTTCACGAGGAAGATTGTGCAATCACTTTAAACTTCTATCTTATTGTAGTAGAAAAATATTTTATAATGCATTCGAGACCTCTTAACTGCTGTCGCCATCTAATTAAGTAGGAAATTAGGCAACGACAAGCACCACCTAAATTGCAGAAGAATCTTGGTCGAAGTCAAGATTTTACAGACAAAAGCAGGAGAGAACAAAAGAAAATCAATAACAAAAGATTAAGTTAAGAGGGTTATCAAAAAGATTTTAAAGATCGACCTTCACGCATGTGAATGAAAGGATTATTAAAGAAACGTAAAAATGGAAAAAAAAAAAAAAAAAAAAAAAGATGTAAAACTGGAGACGAAGGAATAATTTTAAAAGGGGAGAGAGGAAAAAAAAGGAATGACATTCAATTTTTAAAGCCGCTGTAAAAGAATATTCATTGAATTAAAGACTAGCTTTGTTCAAGAGAGAACTTAAGAGTTTATTAATTAAATTGTACACAAAATAATCTCATTGAGAGTTCATGTTTCAAAGTTATTAACTAGGTTTCAAGACTTAAAAGACCTACAAACCCACGCAAAGCATCATGGGTTATTATTGAATATGGAACAATTTGTATAGAACTTTAAATATCACTTTTTAAAGGCCCTTTAGAGAGTAAATATCGATTTTTAGAAACATGGGAAGAAGACAATGCGCAGAGGAGAAAAACTAGTGAAGAACTATCCTTGGCTCTTGATTTCACCTCCTCAATGTTTTTATATTCCAATTCACTTTATGTGTATGGAAAAATTTAATTCATTCCCATGCAAAAAAGAGTTTCTTTCATTTGTGGTCCACCAAGAAACGTTGGTCAAGAAGATTTCTTTACTCTTCATTTGTGCTTCCTTCTCTTTCTTTTTTTTTTTAATTTCAATTTGATATATGTAGGTGGCAAAATAATTTCATTCACATAAAAAGAAATCTTTTTTACTATATTATATGACTAGCTAAAAGTCTGGGTAGAAAAAATATATATCCAAGAAAAAACTAGCTTTCTTGGAGAGAGAACCCATGGATTTCGTTTTGTACAATGCCCACCTTCCCCCCAATAAATTAAATTGTACGCACAAGAATCCTTAGGAGAGCTCATCCTTGAAAGCTAGTTATTTTGTTGATAGACTTGAAAGGTTTATAAACTAGCACATACCATCACATATCACCGATCTGGGATAGCTTATATATAATCTTTTAACATCACTTTTTAGAGGCACTCTAACGAGGAAATATTCTACCATTCGGCATCAAAATCTTCTCGAGTCTCAAATATTGGTACGTGTTAATGGCATTAGTTAGTAACCACGGTCGGTTCCCAAAACCATAAATTTTATTTATTTATCAAGAATCAAAATCTCCTAGTCCACCAACAAACACTAGTGAAGCACTTTTCTTCGCTCGTCTTTTGTCCTCCCCCATGATATTATTACTACAATAAAGTCTTGGCAGAAAATATACTAATGGGCACAGCTCGGCGCAAAACCCTATAAAATTTAGGCCTTAACGACTTAGCCCACTTTCACTTGTTCCTCACCAGGTGTGCATGTGAGAGTAAGAAGGAAAAGAAGCAACCGGTGACGAAAGCAAGAAAAAAGAGGAATGGAGAAAAGAGAGAGAAATTTTTGCCTACACAATCCAAACGTCCCGACAAGCCGAATCAATTTCATTTTGTAACGCCTAGTAAGAATTCAGGCTGTTTATTCATCTAATCAAAGTAATCTATAAAATTACTCCCTAAATCCATAGTTGTGTGAACTTTGAATTGCGAGGTTTGATTTAAAAGTTGTGAACAGATGAAGTTTTGAGAAATTGATAGTTAATAACGTTTTGGAGCTATGAGATTCCACGAAAATCGATTCCGAAATATGGTTTGAACGAAATGAATTTTTAAAGTTTCGCATGTAAGTTACATGTAATTGACAATATGCATGATGGACGAAGATAATTGTTCAGGATAAACAAATTTCTTCTTTAACCAATAGGAGTCGATTGGATGATGAATAAATATAGTTTAATTTAATTGTTCATTAGAATATTAATTGATTTGGATTTTGATATTAATATTTGATTAATTGATAGGAATATGAGTTAATCGAATTGAGTAACTTTTGTATGCGGGTTTTCAGCTTTCCAAGTTAGTCTTAGTTGAAGGCAAGTTTGATGAATATGGGTTGAATGCAAGACCATGTCAAGAGAAACAAGAAAAGAGTCAAATCAAGGATCAAGAATCAAAAGAGATGCTTCTCATCTTCTTTTTCTTTTCTTCCTTTAAAAACGGTTTGGAGGTACTAATCATGCCGTAAAGGAGGGGAATTCTTGGCTAAACCCTGGCCTGACCCGTAGATGAATAGAAAGAGATGCTTCTTGACTAAACTCATGAAATAACCCTGACTTTTTGAATGAATCTTGGTTGAAAAATATACTAGGTCAAGAACATCAAGAAAGAAGAAAAATCGAGAAGAATTAAGAGAGGTGCTTCTTTATCTTTTTCCTTTTATATATAAAAGAAAACACGTGTCGGGAGTACCAACTACGGCAAAAGAAAGTACCAAATCATCATGTTCAAAGGAATTCAACATAAAACAGTCATGAAATATCAAATTTACCATAAATTAACATTTCATTGAAGTATATGTATACTTTGAATGGGTAGCTGTAATGGTGATGAATAGGTCAGAGCAATTATCAATTTGGTAAAACAACTATAAATTGGTAAGACAACTACCGGCATCAATAAGGCCAATTATCTAATTAGAATGCTCGGAAGATAAGAATGCTTATTAACTCGAGAAATATTTAAAATTG
This sequence comes from Eucalyptus cladocalyx, assembly GCA_017140615.1. Lineage (NCBI taxonomy): Eukaryota > Viridiplantae > Streptophyta > Magnoliopsida > Myrtales > Myrtaceae > Eucalyptus > Eucalyptus cladocalyx. Next base: position 53,472,552 of record CM029522.1, on the reverse strand, counting down.
TCACACATCACATTCTCGGTTAATATGATGTATGATGTCAATTAATCTAATTATATCATATCGTGTAAATCATCCATCTCAATTATCCTCATTTCTCAATGCACACCACACTAAACAAATTATCAACGTGATTTAATTACAAGATGTGGTTGATAAAACCAAATGAGTGATTGTTGCCCGATTGTTGCACCAAAATTTCTTTCCCTTCTCAAGTTGTGCAAGTAAAAAATTCAGTGTATTGAGAAATGATGTTTATCTAGTCACATCCTTCTTCTTTCATAAAAAAAACTTTCAAGTTCCTCCAGCACTAAATCATATTAAATTTAGCTAACTAGGCCAATCAACGTTATGGTGCAACTTTAACGAAAAAAAAAAAATCCAACATAAACATCTATTTAGGTATCTACATTGACTAAATTTTATCCTCGTCGTACTCTGATTTTATCAATTCATAACTAAATTTTTCCGTAAACACAAGAGGGTCTCTGCGTGCTTTACCTACATCATAACCGACTGCCGTGTGAGTTCAGTTTAGTTGAATCTGACATTTGAGGGACTAGATTATGAAGCTTTATGAAAGTAAAAAAACACAGTTAAATAAATTCGAAGCGCATGTACTAGATTTGAAAATGCGTGAAGGTGTAGAGACAAGTAGTAGAATTTATCTCAATAATAACACCCTGGCTATTATTAGTAGTAGCATACTTCGATCCTACTTATCGATGGCTACTTTAGTTTAGTGTGTCACCTAATTATCTGCAAGTCCCATTTGTAGTAGTGAAACATTCATGAACAAATTAATCATGAAAAACTTTTTAAATTAAGGGATGAAATTCATAGAAATTGTACTTGAATACTTTTGAATCATTTTCATGTGGAAGATTGCACAATCACTCTAAATGTACGGTGAGATCTCTTAACTAGTGTCACCATCTAAATTGACTACAAAAATTAGCCAACAACAACCACCACCACCTTAAATGCAGAATAACCATGGTAGGAGTCAAGACTCTACAAGAAAAGCAGGAGAGAACGAAAACCAATAACCTAAAGTCTGAACTCCCAATTCCACGTTAGTAAATCAAGGGATGATAAAAGAACATGCGGAAATAGAGAGATTAAAGAATGGTTTGAAAAGGGAAGAGAGGAAAATAAACAATGGCCTGTTTCCGTGCAATGACAAGCTTTTAAGCATCAAGAAATTTCGAGTCAAGTGTCCAGAAAATGGGAAGAAGACGGCCAATACGTGGGAAAGAAACGCTAGTGACTAACTTTTCGTCGCTCTTCATGTCTTCTCCTCCATTTTTCTTTTTATATAATTTTTAACAATTTTTGTACGTGGTTTGTAAAATATGGGTTGAATAAAGAACTAGTTTTTCTTGAGGAGAGACCCTAAACTTAGATTATACAAACAATAATCTCTCGGAGAGCTCATCCTTAAAAGTTAATTATTTACTTAATAAACTTAAAAGATTTATAAATGCATGCACACCATTACATTTTATCGATGTAGGACAACATATACACGATTAATAATTAAAAAAAAAATCATTTAGCATTCTTAGAGAGAGAGAGAGAGAGAGAGAGAGAGAGAGAGAGAGAGAGAGAGAGAGCCTAAGGATTCTCTATTATATAAGATCCACGTACATTTTCCCCTTAGTATTTAATATAAATTAAATTAGACACACACAAAAAAAAAAATCCCCTTGAGAGCTCATCCTTAGAAACTAGTTATTTAGTTGGCGGGCTTAAAAGATTTATAAAGGTACACATCCCATTACATATCACCGACGTGATATAACTTATACGTGATCTTTTAACCTCATTTGTTAGAAGCACGTGATGCGTCAAGATCTTCTCAAGTTTGCATTGGTAAACGCAATGACATGAGTTAAGTAAATGTGATCTTTTGGAAACTCTAAAATGTTTTGCCTTTTCAATAATTAAAATCTCCTACTCCACCAAGAAACACTAATGGAGAAATCTTGTTCGCTCTTGATTTCTCCTCCTTAACTAAATGAGAGAAGGCAAAAGAAAATTGTTGTTTGCATGCTGTATATATTGATTTGTTTTGAACTCTAGAGTTTAATCAGAAACTAACGATACACTAATGGAGAAATCTTGTTCGCTCTTGATTTCTCCTCATTCACTAAATGAGAAAAGGCAAAAGAAAATTGTTGTTTGTATAATGTATATATTGATTGGTTTTGAACTCTACAGTTTAATGAGAAATAAACGATGCTGCATATTGTTCGTTAAAGACGTTGAAAATGTGTCTTCATACGTAGTTGATGACGATAAAAATTTGGAGCGGTTCCCACTTCTCCTGGGCTCGTACGCATTACAACGATCATCATCACAAGGAGGCCAAAATGCTTGAGATCACCCATTGCCGAGTGAATGAAAAAAGGACAGGTCTCTTTCGAAATGATCATATTACAAAGAAGGGAATGAAACCCTTCAAATTATATTGATTTGTTTTGAACTCTAGGGTTTAAAAAAAAAAAAAAAGAGTTCTAGATCTTCTAGATAGGAGCCAGGCGTCCTCATCAAAAGGGAGGACAAAGCTACTAATTCATTTGGAAGTTCTAAGAATTCTCATGCCGTGGAGGAGGCTATAGGGGAGAAATTCTACGAATTCAGTATATATTATCGACTAAATTTAGACCTTTACAATGATAGGTTTCACATCAATTTCATCAAATGACGGTGCAAATTAAAGTTGGTAAATATGTAATGAATTCATGAAAGCGTTACCCTACACAACACGGCAGGTGGCAACAGTTATGCATTGTCATGCATGATTATCTTCTTAGTTTCATGTTGTTTACTTGATTTTGACACACCTGTTTTTCTAGTTCATTCAAGTGACAGCTCTTGATCTGTGGTGCAGCATAAGTCCGAGTTTGACCAAAAATATTTTCACCTCTCATGCTATAAAGTCATTCTTCATAATTTGTTTTTTCACGCGTTATCTCCCAAGATTCAAATGTCACTAAGCTTCCAGGTTGTTTTTCTTTTCGAAATGATGAAACTGCGTCACTTCTAATGAACGAAAATGTCAAGCTCTCGATACTTTCTGGTTTCTCAAGACCAGAATTTTTTATGCACGCGGATGATGCTTCTAGTGTCCCTTCAAGTATTCTTCTTGGAGAGTTGATAGCCATTATATTACGAAGAGATACATTTCATGTGTATTAGGAAATTCTAGTTTTTGTATGTTACGCTTATTTGTGTTTCCATCTTGCAAATAAGGCATATTTCGTATAGGTAAAATTTTGAAATTGATACATTTATTTCCATGCCTTTATAATTATGACAAAATTTAGATCGTCACGTTTACATTATTATAAGAGAACTATAGGGACTATTTTGGAAGGCCCTTGGGAAAAACAAGCATAAATTGAATGTCATATATGAATGTACAATGTAGAGTGACAGAGTTTATCGCAATTTTGTTGTTACAATTTTCAAAAGGAAACGGTGCTGGTAAATTTTTGAAATTTGTCGAAGCATAAAAAAACATTGGGCTTGTTTGTTTACAATTAATTTTATGTAAAAAGTACTTTTATGCTTTCTCACCAGCACTTTAAAATATTATCCATGTTTCACGAAAGTATCAGAAGAGTTTATATGAATTTACACATCAACATTTGCGTATTGTGAAATTTTAAGTGTTTATGATCTAAAAGGAGTCAACATGTATGCGTTGCAAGATTTAGATTAAGCAAAATGCATATAGTGAAAGTCTATTCTAACACGCTTGATCACCTAATTACCGACCCTATTACAAAAATGCTAACTGATTTTTACAGTATGCATATCACCAAATTTTCTTTTCTATACCAACTTTTATTTGCCTTTCATAATTATGCCTTGAACCAATATACGAAAATACTAACTTTAATTTATATGATTTATCAAATTTTCTCTGCTTAAGTTATTAATAGGCTTCGAACTATCAGCTCACATTTCATTTTTTACTAATAATTTTTTAATACTTACCCAAAAAAAAATCTTCAGAAAGTCATTCTTTATAATTCTTTTTATTCACATGCCATCACCCAAGATTGAGTATTCTTGCTACACAGTATTAAATCAAGAAGAGTCATCCTCTATGTATCCACTTTAGATACTCTAACTATAACTTCTTTTTTTTTTAGTTTGGTACATACGCCAGTGCTTCCCACACTTCCAAATGATTAACCATCTTTAAAAGGCAAACCTAAGTCATGAAAAACATTTTAAATTAAGGGACGTATTGCTTAGAATTTTTACGTTGAATATTGCCAGGCCACTTTCATGTGGAAGATTGTGCAGTCACTCTAAACTTCCATTTTATTTTGGTATTCAGATATTTTATAATGCAAGTCGAGATCTCTCAACTGGTGTGGCCATCAAAATTGAGTAGAAAATTAGGAAACAACAACCACTACCTGAATTGCAGAGATTTGAAAATTAGGAAACAACAACCACCACCTGAATTGCAGAAAAATCTTGGTCGAAGTCAAGATTTTACAGAGAAAGGCAGGAGAGAACAAAAGAAAATCAATAACCTTAAGTTTAAATTGAGAGGGTTATTAAAAATATTTTAAAGATCGACCTTCACGAATGCGAATCAAAGGATGATTAAAGAACTAAAAAAAGAAAGAAATTATAAAAATAGAGAATAAAGAATAATTTTAAAAGCAAAGCGAAGAAAATAAAGAATGACATTTTTCCATAAAATGACGACCTTGAAAGCATCGAGAAATTGCCTGTCAAGTGCAAGAACATGGAAAGAATAAAATGAGCGGAGGAGAAGTATGAAGAACTTTCCTTGGCCCTTGATTACTACTCCTTCATGGGTTTACATTTCTATTCAATTTTAAAAGTGTCGGTACAAGAATATAGGCCGAATTATATGCTAGCTTTGTTCGAGAGAGAACATAAAGAGTTTATAAATTAAATTAATCTCTCTTCGAGTTCCTCCTTAAAAGTTAATAAATACCTTTCAAGACTTAAAACACATATAAACCCATGCACATCATCATGGGTACTATCGATATGAAACAATTTATATAGAATCTTTAAATATCACTTTTTTAAAGGCCCTTTAGAGAGTAGATATCGATTTGTTAGGAACATGGGAAGAAGACAATGCGCAAAGGAGAGAGACTGGTGAAAAACTATCCCTCGCTTGTGATTTCACCTCCTCCACAGTTTGGTATTTCTATTCACTATATGCATTATGGAAAAATTTAATCCATTCATACGAAAAGAGACCTCTTTTTTATTTGTTATCCTTGAAAATAAGCTATTTAGTTCATCGAATTAGAAGATTTATAAATGTGCGCACACTGGCACGTATCAATGCCGTGAGATAATTTTATACAATAGTTTATCATCACTTCTTAGAGACACTTTAGGGTGAGATTTCGACTTTTTCACATCAAAATTATCTCGACTCTGCAACTTTGGTACGTGCAATGGGATGAGCCCAGTAAGCATGGTCACTGGCCAATTCCCTAAACGCTAAAATGGTGTTGACTTATCAAATATCAAAATCTTCAAGTCCACAAAGAAACGCTAGTTTCTTCGCTCTTCATTTGCCCTTCCTCAATTTTTTAATTCCTATTCAATTTATGTAGCTGGCAAAGTCATTTGATTCAGAAAAAAAGATTTTTCTCCTATAATTTTATTATGACTAGTTAAAAGTCTCTACAAAAAAAAATGTATCAAAGCAAAAACTAGCTTTCTTGGAGAGAGCCTAAGGATTTTGCATTATACAACACCCACTTTCCCCCTAATAAATTATTTTGCACGCACAATAATATCTAGGAGAGCTCATTCTTGAAAACTAGTTATATTGTTAACAGACTTCAAAAGTTTATAAACTCGCGCACACCGTCACATATCATCGATGTGGGGCAGCTTATATATGATCTTTTAACATCACTTTTTGGAGGCACTTTGGTGAGGAGATATCAACATTTTGATATCAAAATCTTCTCGAGTCTGCAACATTAGTATGTGTTATTGGCATGAGTCAAGGAACCATGGTCGGTTCCCAAAACCTTTAGTCATTTTAAACTTATCAAGATTCAAAATCTCCTAGTTCACCAACAAACACTAGTGAAGAACTTTTCTTTGCTCTTCATTTGTCCTCACCCGTGTTTGTTAATTTCTTTTCAATTTATGTAGGGGAAAATTTAATTCATTCACATAAAAAAATAATCTTTCACTATGTTACTATTATGACATCCTGAAATTCGACCCCGTTTCGATAAAGTGAAATGGGCATTTCGTCGACGTGCCTATGGCCTTTTTCTCTCGAAGTGATCACTCACGAGTTAACTAACCTATGGGTGAAGCCGTTAAGGGATGTATCGGCCGTAAAATCCCTAAAAGCTACCTAATTGGTTGGATTGAGCTAAAATCACGTTTGATTGATTTTTAACCACGAAATTGAACTCGATTTCGGGAATCGAATTTTAAGCGCGTCATGATTCTTATTTTTAGGATCTCGTCTCATTTCGTCAATTTATTGACGAGTCGAAATTTCAATAAAGAAATTATCTAAAAAAAAGAAAATTGAAGACCAAAATAAAATAGAAAGGAAAAGGAAATTAGCAAAGGAAAAGTTGCATAAAGGAATTATGTAATTTCCTTTTTCTTTTCTCTCTCTCTCTCCCCTTTTCTTTTTCTCTCTCTTTTTCTCTCTTTCCCTCTCTCTTTGCTTTTCTTTCTTTTCTTTCTTTTTCTCTCTTTTCTTTCTCTCTCCTCTCTCCTCTCCCCTTCCCCCCAGCCGTGCGAATTCTCCCCCCTTCCCCACCGCTCATTCCCTCTCTCTCTCTTTTCTCTCTCTCTTCTCTCTCCTCTCTCTTCTTTCTTCCTCTGCACGCTCGACCGAACCCCCCTGTTCTTCTTTCTTCTTCTCCTTCTTTCCTTGCGCCGAGCGAACCAGAACCAGCCCGCCCTCAGCCGCTCGCCGCCGTCACGCCGTCGCGCTGCCGGACCGCCGCGCCGCCCGTGCGCTTCGCCCGCGCCCAGCCGCCGTCCGCGCGCCCAAGCCGAGCAGCCCAGCCCCGTTCGCCCCTGTTCCAGCCGCTGTTCCGCCCATCTCCGCCCGCCTCCGGTCACCACCAGCCCCGCCGGACCACCCCCGAGACCCCCTCGCCCTCCGCCGGCCTTCCCTCGCCCTCCTAGCCGCCGGAGCAGCCCCGATTCGGCCCGAACAGCAGACCCACGAAGTGGGTTTCAGCCACTTTGGGCCCGCTTTTGGGCCGTTTCCCGGCCCCGGATCCGCGAGTCGCTTTGGGAAGTCTTGTTCCTCGCGTCGCCGCCGTCGGATTGATCCGATTTGCGCGCGATTTGGTGAGTAATCTCACTAATCCAAGATTAGTGACTAATTATGCTTAATTTTGGTTTAGATTTAATTAAATATGCTTAGGTTGTTAGATTAGATTTAATTAGCAATTATTAGTCAATTGTGATGTGAATTAGTTAAATTGAATGTGTAATTAGCAAGTAGACATGGTCTACTAATTATTGGAAGTGCCTCGGGATTTTTCCCGACCCTTAGTGGGCTCCAATTAGGCTTTTCGGGCCTAAGTGGATTTTTTTTAGTATTTAAATATTAATTTTCGGAATTAAATTAAATAATTATTTATTTTCCGAAAATACAACTGAGATGGCCTGGAACCGGAAAATTATGCTGATGACTGTGGTGAAGTCCGTTTATTTAATCGGGCCTTATTTTGAGCTAAATTGAATTTTTAGTAATTAATAATTAATTTTCGAAATTAATTAATTAATTAATTATTTTTCGGAAATTAAGATTTTGATGGCCGACGACCAAAATCTCGTGCGATCGTTGTGGTGCAAAGTCCGTTTATTTATTTGAGCTCCGCGTTGTATGGAATTGAATAAATTGTGATATTTTAGGGATTTACCCTAAATTGATTGGAATTGATTGAGATTGAATTGTCGATTGGTAAATGACCAAGTATGTTGGCCAAGTATGTTATTCGGTATTTATAATGCTTTGTGGAGTTGATTTAATTATTTGATTGAGAAATTGTTGGGCAAGGCATCTAAAAGGACACGTGGGCTCGGCGAATTGATGATCGCTTTGGTGAGATGCACCTGAGAGAATGCACGTGGCCAAGGCATCTAAAAGGACACGTGGGCACCGGCGAATTGATGCATCATCGCTTTGGTGAGATGCACCTGAGAGAATGCACGTGGGCCAAGGCATCTAAAAGGGCACGTGGGCTCGGCGATGATCATCGCTTTGGTGAAATAGTACCGAGAGAATGCACGTGGGCCGGGCATCTAAAAGGGCAAGACGTGGGCTCGGTGACTTGATGCATCACTTTGGCGAAAAGGTCGCTGAGAGAATGCACGTGGGCCCAAGGTTCGAGGCACGTGAACTCGGAGACTTGGAAGGTCGTCTGGAGAATGCACGTGGCCTAGCTTTCGAAATATCCCACAGTGGGGATTGAATTGTATGACATGTAATCGACTGGTTCGATTTGTTGAAGTGAATGGGTATTTATTGTGAATTATCTTCGACTTGCGGGTGGGATCGAGGCCAAGGTAAGTCCTCGCCTGTGCGTGCTTAAAGCATTTAGTATAATGGTTTGCTAATCGGGCTTAGTGGGGTAGAACTCGGCGAGACGTAGTCTCATCCAGTTTGGGGAAAACCATTTCGGGGCCCCCATTTGAAGAGCTGAGAAGGAGGAATCCGAGAAGAGAACTCGGAGGTGAGATCTCGAAGAGGAGGATTTTTGGAAGAAGAAGATAGTCCGAGGGGAGCCATGAGTACGGTCTGGATGGATTGAGATCCTGTCTTCTTTTGAGATCTCCGTTTTGATGTGAATAGTTATGAAGTAATTTTATGGTTTGTATAAAAGTTTGGTTATAAATTTCAATATGAAAAATATGGCCCCGCTTTTCTATCCCATCGTTTTATTGTATGGGGATTTTAACGCTTCCGTATGTGCTTAAAATTGAAAGGGTCGGCGATACATTGTCGGGATATCGCATTATAAAATCGACCAAGTGAGACGGATGTGTGCGTGCCTCGAGGATCGGGCGTGACATCCCGTTTAAGTGGTATCGAGCGAAGTTGAAGATTGGAGTGATAAGGAGCGATGACCATGGGATAGTTAGTAGGAAGGCCTTTAAATTCATGCGATGCATGTCCGTGTTAGGCGAGTGCTAAAATTGTTTGTTGTTTGGATCGCTCCGTTTCTAATTCGGTCTTTGAATTGGAAACGGGTGTTAGTTGAGTAAAGCTACACCATGAGCGATCGGGAGCCGAGAACTCCCGCAAAAAGGACCCGTGGGGCCGTTATTCGGGGTAGAGCTCCGACTCGTGTCGGAACCCGAGGCGGACGTGGTCGAGCGCCGGCCACGGGCTAGCGCGAGTGGAGTGAATCCACTGTCGTAGATGTCGGGGTAGCGGCCCCCTAATGATCCCGAGTGGATGGGATCTTGCGTGTTTTGGAAGCAATGGGTACCGAATGGATCGCAAGCTGCGCGACGGTTGAAGCCGCCGCTAGGCCGCCGCTAATGCCGTAGGCCGTTGCCGTTGCTCGGCCGCTCTGCGCGCCCGCCCCACTGCCGCTTTTTCGCTGCGTGCTGCTAGCGATCGCACCTGCCGTTGCTCCGGCCGCCGTGAATGTTGAAAATCCGCCGGAGATAGTGGTTGCCTGCAAGACCAATCCATAAGTTGGTGGAGCATTTCCTAAGGTTAAATCCGCCGTTGTTTTTCGGGTCTAGAGACCCGAAGCCGCTTTCTTCATGGATTAAGAAGCTCGAGAAAGCGTTTGCACCGCCGATGTGCAACGAGACCGAGAAGGTAATGTTAGCAACTTACCATTTGGAGGGAGTTCCGACACTTGGTGGATGACAACTCGAGAAATAATCTTTCGGAAGGTCTTTGTCCAGATTGGAACACTTTCCGCGAAGCTTTCAATGATAAGTTTTTTCTCGAGCGCTAGAGAGGTGAAGATGGCTGAATTTCAATGTCTTCGCCGGGGTTCCCTATCTCGTTGATCGGTATGAGGCGAAGTTCGCCGAACTTTCGCGATATGCCCCGAATTAATTGAGAACCCCGTGAATCGAGCAAGGAGATTCGAGAGGGATTCGTGCAAGATTTGAAGAGTGCTTTAGTCCTTCGGATCGAAGACTTATAACGACATATATCGGAGAGCTCAGAAGATTGAGAAAGATCAGAACGATAAAGCTGCCTCATCTGGATCGAGGTTTAACTCTCACAGAGACAACATCCGCCAAGGGAAGAGGCCGATGTTTGGGAATAGATTCCAAAGTCCGCCCAGCAAGAAGAGTGGATTTAATAGGTCAGGACCTATTAGGGCTAATGAGTGTCGCTTTTGTGGGAGAAGACATGAGCGGGGACCGTGCCCGAAGGACGGGTGCATGCTTTGAATGTGGCTAGCGGGGCCACATGGCCGATTTTGTCCTAAGAAGCAAAGAGGACAACCTTTGTTGCCGACGCCGCCACCGATGAGGCAGATAGGAGGGTATGCCTCTCAGAATGCACCGCAAGGAGGACAGCAGAGACCTCCAGCTCAGGGCACTGTGTACGCGATTACCCAAGGTCAGGCAGAAGCTACGCCTGGCGTGATTACAGGTACGGTCTCGCTCAACGACCAACCTGCTTATGCTTTATTTGATTCGGGAGCAATCCATTCTTTCATTGCCGAGCAATATGTTAGGATGCTAGGATTGAATCTGTATTGTTGGAATCGGCAATTTGCATATCTACACCCTTGAAAGATAAAGTTATTCTTTGCTTTGGGATGTTCGGGGTGCAAGTTAGAGATTGGTGAGCAAGTGGGGAAAATTGACTTGTTAGTCCTAGCCATATATGATTTTGATTTGATAATTGGCATGGACTGGCTCACCAATCAACGAGCTAAAATGGATCGCTATCGCAAGGCGATTCGGTTTGACCCATTAGGGGTAAGAGCTTCGAGTTTGTCGGGAATCGAGGAGGACCTTCGATTTCCTTAATCTCGTCGCTAGGAAGCAACTCGTTTGTTAGACGAGGGTTGCCAAGGGTATTTAGCAAGCGTCGTGGATACGACGGTTGAAGAGTTGAAAATGGAAGATATTGCGGTGGTACGGGAGTTTCCAGATGTCTTTCCAAAGGAATTGCCGGGGTTACCGCTTTAAAGAGAGATTGAATTTGTAATTGAGCTAGCACGGGATGAGCCGATCTCAAAGGCACCTTATCGTATGGCGTTATCGAGTTGAAGGAAGCGAAGGTGCGAGATGCAAGAGTTACTGGATAAAGGATTTATTCGTCCTAGTGCATCGCCTTGGGGAGCACCAGTTCTGTTTGTTAAGAAGAAAGATGGTTCATTGCGTTTGTGCATCGACTACCGTCAGCTCAATCAGGTAACGATCAAGAACAAGTATCCATTGCCGAGGATAGATGACTTGTTTGATCAACTCGCAAGGAGCGTCAATATTCTCGAAGATCGATTTGAGGACGGGATATCATCGGTGAGGATTCGAAAAGAGGATATTCCTAAGTCGGCATTTCGTACCGGTATGGTCATTACGAGTTTACGGTGATGCCGTTTGGATTGACGAATGCTCATTTGCCTTTATGGATTTGATGAACGAGTGTTCAAGGAATATCTGGATCGTTTGTGATCGTGTTTATAGATGATATTCGGTCTATTCAAGAAGTAATGAAGAGCACGAGAATCATTTGAGATTAGTGCTTCGGACCTTAAGAACTCATCGGCTATATGCTAAGTTTAGCAAATGCGAGTTTTGGTGGCTCGTGTTGCGTTCTTAGGTCATGTGATTTCGAGAGAAGGAATCTCGTCGACCGAGTAAGATAGAAGGCGTGATCAAGTGGCCGAGACCGACATCGTGACGAGAGATCGAAGTTTTCGGGGTTAGCGGGTTATTACGAGACGGTTTGTGGAAGGTTTCTCAAAGATAGCGTCACCTTTGACAAAGCTCACGAAGAAAAATGAGAAGTTCATATGGACGGACAAGTGCGAGCGTAGTTTCCAAGAGTGAAGGAAAAGCCGACTACCGCACCGTGGCCGACAATTCCATCGGTCTGGAGGATTCGAGATCTATAGTGATCGTCATTTAGGGGATTGGGTTGCGTCCGATGCAACATGGCGAGTTGTTGCATACGCTTCCCGAGTTGAGACCTCATGAATTGAATTATCCGTCGCATGACTTAGAACTCGCAAAGCAATCATATTTGCGTTGAAGATTTGGAGGCATTACTTGTGTGGGGAAAAGTTTCGGATCTTCACGGACCATCGAGTCTCAAGTATTTGTTCTCTCGAAAGAGTTGAACATGAGACAACGACGATGGATGGAATTCTTTGAAAGACTACGACCGTGATATTCTATATCACCGGGAAAGGCAAACAAGGTTGCCGATGCACCGAGCTCGGAAGTCTTGGTGGCAAAGATCTTGGTTAAGGAGTGGAACTTGATCGAGAGAGCTCGAGATTCGGAATTCAAATTTGAGGTAGGCCACCTTTCGAGTCTTATGGCCACCCTCGAAGTGAGCCGGATGTCCAAGTCGAATCAAGCAACTTCAACCGACAGATCCGACGTACGAGAAAATTCTTCAAGAGGATGCGATAAAAGAAAAGCTGATTTTCAAGTTTCGAGATGATGGAGTACTGAATTTTCGTGGACGTTTGGTTGTACCTAACGATGTAGAGCTTAGAGAAGAAATTTTATCTGAAGCACATCGTAGCAATTACAGTGTTCATCCTGGAAGCACTAAAATGTATCGAATTTGCGTCAACACTACGGTGGTCAAGTATGAAGGCGGACATCGCCAAGCATGTGGCCAAGTGTTTGACTTGTCGGCAAGTAAAAGCCCAAAGCATTGCAAGCGGGAGGATTTCGCAACCTCTCGCAATCCCAGTGGAAATGGGAGCATATCACGATGGATTTCGTGGATTTGGACTACCAAGGAGTCAAAGGGAAATGATTCGATTTGGGTAGTAGTCGACAGGCGACAAAGTCGGCTCACTTCATTGCGGTTCGAAAGGACTTGAGTTTAGATAGACACGCAGACACAGTATGTGCGTCGGGTGGTTCGTATGCATGGAGTGCCGATTACGATAACATCCGATAGAGACCCGAGATTTACTCTGCTTTTTGGAAGAGCTTGCGAGTGCTTTGGGTACAAAGCTTGAGACAAGACGGCATATCACCCTCAAACGGATGGCGGTCGAAAGGACGATTCGAGACTCTTGAAGACATGCTTTGAGAGCGTGTGTAATAGACTTCAAAGGAAGTGGGAAGATCGGCTTCATCTCGGTGGAATTCGCTTACAACAATAGTTATCGCAGAGCATCAAGATGGCTCCATTTGAAGCGTTGTATGGCGAGCATGCGAACTCCGAGTGTGTTGGGATGAAGTTGGGGAAAGGAAGATAACAGCCCGAGTTGGTTCAAGAATCGGTAGATGCCGTGGCGTGATCGAGAGGCAGTTGAAGACGGCGCGGAAGAAAGCGGAAGAGTTATGCGAGATAAGCGCCGAAGGTCTTTGGAATTCCAAGTTGGTGATCACGTTTTTCTGAAAGTGTCACCAATGAGGGGAACTTCGCGCTTTGGTAGGAAAGGCAAACTGAGTCCGAGGTACGTAGGTCCGTTTGAGATTCTTGAAAGAATCGGAAACCTAGCGTATCGTCTTGCGTTGCCGCCAAGATTGGCACAAGTGCATGACGTCTTTCACGTGTCGATGTTAAGGAAGTACGAGGCGACCCGACCCACGTGCTTAATTTCGAGGAATTGGACGTGGATGACCGTGTGTCATACGTTGAAAGCCCGGTTCGATTGTTGATCGTAAAGAGCAAGTTCTACGTACAAAGACCATTCCGTTGGTCAAAGTGGTCCAGCAACACCACGGCATTGAAGGAGCGACTTGGGAGATCGAAGAATCGATGAGACAGTTGTACCCCGCCTTTTTGAACGAAGTTTAACGGTTTAAATTTCGAGGACGAAATTTTTATAAGAGGGAAGAGTTGTGACATCCCGAAATTCGACCCGTTTCGATAAAGTGAAATGGGCATTTCGTCGACGTGCCTATGGCCTTTTTCTACGAGCGATCACTCACGAGTTAACTAACCTATTGGGTGAAGCCGTTAAGGGATGTATCGGCCGTAAAATCCCTAAAAGCTACCTAATTGGTTGGATTGAGCTAAAATCACGTTTGATTGATTTTTAACCATGAAATTGAACTCGATTTCGGGAATCGAATTTTAAGCGCGTCATGATTCTTATTTTTAGGATCTGTCTCATCGCTCGTCAATTTATTGACGAGTCCGAAATTTCAATAAAGAAATTATCGGAAAAAGAAAATTGAAGACCAAAATAAAATAGAAAGGAAAAGGAAATTAGCAAAGGAAAAGTTGCATAAAGGAATTATGTAATTTCCTTTTTCTTTTCCTCTCTCTCTCTCCCCTTTTCTTTTTCTCTCTCTTTTCTCTCTCTTTCCCTCTCTCTTTGCTTTTCTTTCTTTTCTTTCTTTTTCTCTCTTTTCTTTCTCTCTCCTCTCTCCTCTCCCCTTCCCCCGGCCGTGCGAATTCTCCCCCTTCCCCACCGCTCATTCCCTCTCTCTCTTTTTTCTCTCTCTTCTCTCTCCTCTCTCTTCTTTCTTCCTCGCACGCCGAGAACCCCCTGTTCTTCTTTCTTCTTCTCCTTCTTTCCTTGCGCCGAGCGAAGCGTAACCAGCCCGCCCTCGGCCCGCTCGCCGCCATGATCACGCCGTCGCGCCGCCGGACCGCCCGCGCCGCCGTGCGCTTCGCCGCCGCCAGCCGCCGTCCGCGCATGCCCAAAGCAGCCCGACCCCGTTCGCCCCTGTTCCGGCCCCATTCCGCCCATCTCCGCGCCTCCGGTCACCACCAGCCCCAGCCAGGACCACCCCGAGACCCCCTCGCCCTCCGCGGCCTTCCCTCGCCCTCGTAGCCCCGGAGCAGCCCAGGTCGGCCCGAACAGCGAGACCCACGAAGTGGGTTTCAGCCACTTTGGGCCGCTTTTGGGCCGTTTCCGACCCGGATCCGCGAGTCGCTTTGGGAAGTCTTGTTCCTCGCGTCGCCGCCGTCGGATTGATCCGATTTGCGCGCGATTTGGTGAGTAATCTCACTAATCCAAGATTAGTGACTAATTATGCTTAATGTTGGTTTAGATTTAATTAAATATGCTTAGGTTGTTAGATTAGATTTAATTAGCAATTATTAGTCAATTGTGATGTGAATTAGTTAAATTGAATGTGTAATTAGCAAGTAGACATGGTCTACTAATTATTGGAAGTGCCTCGGGATTTTTCCCGACCCTTAGTGGGCTCCAATTAGGCTTTTCGGGCCTAAGTGGATTTTTTTTAGTATTTAAATATTAATTTTAGGAATTAAATTAAATAATTATTTATTTTCCGAAAATACAACTGAGATGGCCTGGAACCGGAAAATTATGCTGATGACTGTGGTGAAGTCCGTTTATTTAATCGGGCCTTATTTTGAGCTAAATTAAATTTTTAGTAATTGATAATTAATTTTCGAAATTAATTAATTAATTAATTATTTTTCGAAAATTAAGATTTTGATGGCCGACGACCGAAATCTCATGCCGATCGTTGTGGTGCAGTCCGTTTATTTATTTGAGCTCCACGTTGTATGGAATTGAATAAATTGTGATATTTTAGGGATTTACCCTAAATTGATTGGAATTGATTGAGATTGAATTGTCGATTGGTAAATGACCAAGTATGTTGGCCAAGTATGTTATTCGGTATTTATAATGCTTTGTGGAGTTGATTTAATTATTTGATTGAGAAATTGTTGGGCCAAGGCATCTAAAAGGACACGTGGGCTCGGCGAATTGATCATCGCTTTGGTGAGATGCACCTGAGAGAATGCACGTGGGCCAAGGCATCTAAAAGGACACGTGGGCTCGGCGATTGATGCATCGCTTTGGTGAGATGCACGAGAGAATGCACGTGGGGCCAAGGCATCTAAAAGGGCACGTGGGCTCGGCGAATTGATGCATCGCTTTGGTGAAATAGTGTCACGCCCGATCCTCGTGCACGCACACATCCGTCTCACTTGGTCGATTTTATAATGCGATATCCCAGGACAATGTATCGCCGACCCTTTCAATTTTAAGCACATACGGAAGCGGTTAAAATCCCCGACAATTAAACGATGGGATAGAAAAGCGAGGGCCATATTTTTCATATTGAAATTTCTAACCAAACTTTTATACAAACCATAAAATCACTTCATAACTATTCACATCAAAACGGAGATCTCAAAAGAAGACACGGGATCTCAATCCATCCAGACCGTACTCACGGCTCCCCTCGGGACTATCTTCTTCTTCCAAAAATCCTCCTCTTCAGATCTCACCTCCGAGTTCTCTTCTCGGATTCCTCCTTCTCGGCTCTTGGCGGGGCCCCGAAATGGTTTTCCCCAAACTGGGATGAGACTACGTCTCAGCGAGTTCTACCCCACTAAGCCCGATTAGCAAACCATTATACTAAATGCTGCCTAAGCACGCACGGGCGAGAGGACTTACCTTGGCCTCGATCCACCCGCAAGTCAGTATAATTCACAATAAATACCCATTCACTTCAACAAATCGAACCAGGTCGATTACATGTCATACAATTCAATCCCCACTGTGGGATATTTCGAAAGCTAGGCCACGTGCATTCTCCGGACGACCTTCCAAGTCTCCGAGTTCACGTGCCTCGAACCTTGGGCCCACGTGCATTCTCTCAGGCGACCTTTTCGCCAAAGTGATGCATCAAGTCACCGAGCCCACGTGCCCTTTTAGATGCCCGGCCCACGTGCATTCTCTCGTACTTATTTCACCAAAGCGATCATCAATTCGCCGGAGCCCACGTGCCCTTTTAGATGCCTTGGCCCACGTGCATTCTCTCAGGTGCATCTCACCAAAGCGATCATCAATTCGCCGAGCCCACATGTCCTTTTAGATGCCTTGGTCCACGTGCATTCTCTCAGGTGCATCTCACCAAAGCGATCATCAATTCATCGAAGCCCACGTGTCCTTTTAGATGCCTTGGCCCAACAATTTCTCAATCAAATAATTAAATCAACTCCACAAAGCATTATAAATACCGAATAACATACTTGGCCAACATACTTGGTCATTTACCAATCGACAATTCAATCTCAATCAATTCCAATCAATTTAGGGTAAATCCCTAAAATATCACAATTTATTCAATTCCATACAACGTGGAGCTCAAATAAATAAACGGACTGCACCACAACGATCGGCACGAGATTTCGGTCGTCGGCCAACAAAATCTTAATTTCCGAAAAATAATTAATTAATTAATTAATTTCGAAAATTAATTATTAATTACTAAAAATTCAATTTAGCTCAAAATAAGGCCCGATTAAATAAACGGACTTCACCACAGTCATCAGCATAATTTTCCGGTTCCAGGCCATCTCAGTTGTATTTTCGGAAAATAAATAATTATTTAATTTAATTCCGAAAATTAATATTTAAATACTAAAAAAAAATCCACTTAGGCCCGAAAAGCCTAATTGGAGCCCACTAAGGGTCGGGAAAAATCCCGAGGCACTTCCAATAATTAGTAGACCATGTCTACTTGCTAATTACACATTCAATTTAAATAATTCACATCACAATTGACTAATAATTGCTAATTAAATCTAATCTAACAACCTAAGCATATTTAATTAAATCTAAACCAACATTAAGCATATTTAGTCACTAATCTTGGATTAGTGAGATTACTCACAAAATCGCGCGCAAATCGGATCAATCCGACGGCGGCGACGCGAGAAACAAGACTTCCCAAAGCGACTCGCGGATCCGGGGCCGGGAAACGGCCCAAAAGCGGGCCCAAAGTGGCTGAAACCCACTTCGTGGGTCTCGCTGTTCGGGCCGATCGGGGCTGCTCCCGGCCTAGGAGGGCGAGGAAGGCGGCGGATGAGGCGAGGGGTCTCGGGGTGGTCCGGCTGGCGGGCGGTGACCGGAGGCGGGCGGAGATGGGCGGAATGCGGGCCGGGCCGAACAGGGCGAACGGGCCGGGCTCAGCTCGGCTTGGGCGCGCGGATTGGCTGGCCGGGCGCGGCGGGCGCACGGCGGCGCGGGCGGTCCGGCGCGCGACGGCGTGACGGCGGCGAGCGGGCCGAGGGCGGGCTGGTTCTCGTTCGCTCGGCGCAAGGAAAGAAGGAGAAGAAGAAAGAAGAACAGGGGGTTCGGTCGAGCGTGCAGAGGAAGAAAGAAGAGAGAGGAGAGAGAAGAGAGAGAGAAAAAGAGAGAGAGGGAATGAGCGGTGGGGAAGGGGGAGAATTCGTACGGTTGGGGGGAAGGGAGAGGAGAGAGGAGAGAGAAAGAAAAGAGAGAAAAAGAAAGAAAAGAAAGAAAAGAAAAGAGAGAGGGAAAGAGAGAGAAAAAGAAAAGGGGAGAGAGAGAGAGGAAAAGAAAAAGGAAATTACATAATTCCTTTATGCAACTTTTCCTTTGCTAATTTCCTTTTCCTTTCTATTTTATTTTGGTCTTCAATTTTCTTTTTCCGATAATTTCTTTATTGAAATTTCGGACTCGTCAATAAATTGACGAGCGATGAGACGAGGATCCTAAAAATAAGAATCATGACGCGCTTAAAATTCGATTCCCGAAATCGAGTTCAATTTCGTGGTTAAAAATCAATCAAACGTGATTTTAGCTCAATCCAACCAATTAGGTAGCTTTTAGGGATTTTACGGCCGATACATCCCTTAACGGCTTCACCCAATAGGTTAGTTAACTCGTGAGTGATCAGCTCAGAGAAAAAGGCCATAGGCACGTCGACGAAATGCCCATTTCACTTTATCGAAATGGGGTCGAATTTCAGGATGTCACAAATAGTACCTGAGAGAATGCACGTGGGCCCGGGCATCTAAAAGGGCACTTGGGCTCGGTGACTTGATGCATCACTTTGGCGAAAAGGTCGCCTGAGAGAATGCACGTGGGCCCAAGGTTCGAGGCACGTGAACTCGGAGACTTGGAAGGTCGTCTGGAGAATGCACATGGCCTAGCTTTCGAAATATCCCACGAGTGGGGATTGAATTGTATGACATGTAATCGACTGGTTCGATTTGTTGAAGTGAATGGGTATTTATTGTGAATTATACTGACTTGCGGGTGGGATCGGAGGCCAAGGTAAGTCCTACGCCTATGCGTGCTTAGGCAGCATTTAGTATAATGGTTTGCTAATCGGGCTTAGTGGGGTAGAACTCGCCGAGACGTAGTCTCATCCCATTTGGGGAAAACCATTTCGGGGCCCCGCTGAAGAGCTAAGAAGGAGGAATCCGAGAAGAGAACTCGGAGGTGAGATCGAAGAGGAGGATTTTTGGAAGAAGAAGATAGTCCCGAGGGAGCCGTGAGTACGATCTGGATGGATTGAGATCCTGTCTTCTTTTGAGATCTCCGTTTTGATGTGAATAGTTATGAAGTAATTTTATGATTTGTATAAAAGTTTGGTTATAAATTTCAATATGAAAAATATGGCCCTGCTTTTCTATCCCATCGTTTTATTGTCTGGGGATTTTAACTGCTTCCGTATGTGCTTAAAATTGAAAGGGTCGGCGATACATTGTCCTGGGATATCGCATTATAAAATCGACCAAGTGAGACGGATGTGTGCGTGCCTGAGGATCGGGGCTTGACAACTATAGCTACGTTAATTTATTGGTAATTTGTTGAAGCTATTATGAAAATTCTAACTAATTTTTGCTGTGTGCATATCACCAAATTTTTCTTATTTTTCACCAACTTTCATTTACGTTTCATAATTATGCTTTGAACCAATTATGAAATTATTAACTTTAATTCATATGATTCATCAACTTTTTTCCGCTTAAGTTATGAATATGTTTTGGACTATCAACTCTCATTTGATTTTTTTACTAATAATTTTTTACACTTACCCAAAAAAAAAAATTATCTCATCTCATGTTAGAAAGTCATTCTTTAAAATTCTTTAAGATTCTTGCTAGATAATATTAAATCAATAAGATTCATCCTATATGTGTCCACTTAAGATACACTAAGTATAATATTTTTAGTTTGGTATAGAAGTCGGTGCTTCCCACACTTCCCAATGGTTAATCACCACCTTCTAAATTAAGGGACTTAATTCATAAAAGTGTAGGTTGAATTTTGCCGGATCACTTTCATGAGGAAGATTGTGCAATCCCTTTAAACTTCTATCTTATTGTAGTAGACAAATATTTTACAATGCATTTGAGACCTCTTAACTGGTGTCGCCATCTAATTAAGTAGGAAATTAGGCAACAACAAGCACCACCTAAATTGCAAAAGAATCTTGGTCGAAGTCAAGATTTTACAGAGAAAAACAGGAGAGAACAAAAGAAAATCAATAACAAAAGCTTAAGTTAAGAGGGTTATCAAAAAGATTTTAAAGATCGACCTTCACGCATGTGAATGAGAGGATTATTAAAGAAATGTAAAAAAGTAAAAAAAAAAAAAAAAGATGTAAAACAGGAGAAGAAGGAACGATTTTAAAAGGGGAGAGAGGAAAAAAAGGAATGACATTTTTTCCCTAAAATAACGACCTTGAAAGCATCAAGAAGTTTCCTTTCAAGTGCAAGAACATGAAGAGAACAAAATGAGTAGAGGAGAAGCATGAAGAACTTTTCTTGGCCCTTTATTTCTTCTCCTTCGTGTATTTACATTTCTATTCAACTTTTAAAGCCCCAGTAAAAGAATATTCAATGAATCAAAGACTAGCTTTGTTCAAGAGAAAACTTAAGAGTTTTTTAATTAAATTGTATACACAATAATCTCTCCGAGAGTTCATGCTTCAAAGTTAACTACTAGCTTTCAAGACTCAAAAGACCTACAAACCCACACACACCATCATGGGGTACTATTGAATATGAAACAATTTGTATAGATCTTTAAATATCACTTTTTTAAGGCCCTTTAGAGAGTAAATATTGATTTTTAGAAACATGGGAAGAAGACAATGCACCGAGGAGAAAAACTGGTGAAGAACTATCCTTGGCTCTGATTTCACCTCTTCCATGTTTTTATATTCCAATTCACTTATGTGTATGGAAAAATTTAATCCATTCCCATGCAAAAAAGAGTTTCTTTCATTTGTGGTCCACCAAGAAACGCTGGTCAAGAAGATTTCTTCATTTATGCTTCCTTTTTTTTTTTTCTAATTTCTATTTGACATATGTAGGTGGCAAAATAATTTCATTCTCATAAAAAGAAATCGTTTTTACTATATTATATGACTAGCTAAAAGTCTGGGTAGAACAAATATATATCCAAGCAAAAACTAGCTTTCTTGGAGAGAGAACCCATGGATTTCGTTTTGTACAATGCCCACCTTCCCCCCAATAAATTAAATTGTACGCACAAGAATCCTTAGGAGAGCTCATCCTTGAAAGCTAGTTATTTTGTTGATAGACTTGAAAGGTTTATAAACTAGCACATACCATAACATATCACCGATGTGGGATAGCTTAGATATAATATTTTAACTTCACCTTTTAGAGGCACTCTAACGAGGAAATATTGACCCTTCGACATCAAAATCTTCTCAAGTCTAAAATATCATTACATGTTAATGGCATTAGTCAGTAACCATGGTCGGTTCCCAAAACCCTAAGTTTTCTTTTAACTTATCAAGAATCAAAATCTCCTAGTCCACCAACAAACACTATTGAAGCACTTTTCTTCGCCCTTTTCTTCGCTCTTCTTTTATCCTCCCCCTTGTTATTATAACTGCGATAAAGTCTTGGCAGAAAATATATTAATGGGCTCAGCTCAGCCCAAAACCCTATCAAATTTCAGCCTTAACGACTCAACCCACTTTTACTTGTTCCTCACCAGGTGTGCATGTGAGAGTAAGAAGGAAAAGAAGCAACCGGCAACAAAGACAAGAAAAAAGAGGAATGGAGAGAAGAGAGGGAAATTTTTGCCTACACTCTCCGAACGTCTCGACAAGCTGAATCAATTTCATTTTGTAATGCCTGGTAAGAATTCAGGCTATTTATTCATCTAATCAAAGTAAACTATGAAATTACTCCCTAAATCATGAGTTGTGTGAACTTTGAATTGAGAGGTTTGATTTAAAAGTTGTGAAGAGATGAAATTTTAAGAAATTGATAGTTCATAAGGTTTTGGAGCTATGAGATACGATGAAAATCGATTCCGAAATATGGTTTGAACAAAATGAATTTTTGAAGTTTCGTGTGTAAGTTACATGTAATCGACAATATGCATCATGGACAAAGATAATTGTTCAGGATAAACAAATTTCTTCTTTAACCAATAGGAGTCGATTGGATGATGAATAAATATAGTTTAATTTAATTTTTCATTAGAATATTAATTGACTTGGATTTTGATATTAATATTTGATTAATTGATAGGAATATGAGTTAATCGAATTGAGTAACTTTTGTAAGCGGGTTTTCAGCTTTCCAAGTGAGTCTTAGTTGAAGGCAAGATTGATGAATATGGGTTGAATGCGAGACCATGTCAAGAAAAACAAGAAAAGAGTCAAATCAAGGATCAAGAATCAAAAGAGATGCTTCTCATCTTCTTTTTCTTTTCTTCCTTTAAAAACGGTTTGGAGGTACTAATCATGCCGTAAAGGAGGGGAATTCTTGGCTAAACCCTGGCCTGACCCGTAGATGAATAGAAAGAGATGCTTCTTGACTAAACTCATGAAATAACCCTGACGTTTTGAATGAATCTTGGTTGAAAAATATACTAGGTCAAGAACATCAAGAAAGAAGAAAAAATCGAGAAGAATTAAGAGAGGTGCATCTTTTATCTTTTTCCTTTTATATATAAAAGAAAACACGTGTCGGGAGTACCAACTATGGCAAAAGAAAGTACCAAATTATCATGTTCAAAGGAATTCAACATAAAACAGTCATGAAATATCAAATTTTACCATAAATTAACATTTCATTGAAGTATACGTATACTTTGAATGGGTAGCTGTAATGGTGATGAATAGTTCAGAGCAATTATCAATTTGGTAAAACAACTATAAATTGGTAAGAAAACTACCGGCATCAATAAGGCCAATTATCTAATTAGAATGCTCGGAAGACAAGAATGCTTATTAACTTGAGAAATATTTAAAATCGTCACACATCATATTTTCGGTTAATATGATGTATGATATCAATTCATCTTATTATATCATATCGTGTAAATCATCCATCTCAATTATCCTCATTTTCTCAATGTACACCACACTAAACAAATTATCAACTTGATTTAATTACAGGATGTGGTTGATAAAACTGGATTAGTGATTGTTGCCCGATTGTTACACCAAAATTTATTTCCCTTCTCAAGTTGTGCAACTAAAAAATTCAGTGTACCGAGAAATGATGTCTACTCTTAGTTTATCTAGCCACATCCTTCTTCTTTCATAAAAAAATTTTCCAAGTTCCTCCGGCACTAAATCATATTAAATTTAGCTAACTAGGCCAAACAATGTTATGGTGCAACTTTAATGAGAAAAAAATTCCAATATAAACATCTACTTAGGTATCCGCATTGACTAAATTTTATCCTTGTCATACTCCAATTTTATCAATTCATAACTAAATTTTTCCATACACACAAGTGAGCCTCTGCATGCTTTTACCTACATCGTAGCCGATTGTCGTGTAAGTTCAGTTTAGTTGAATCTAATGTTTGAGGGACTAGATTATGAAGCTTTATGAAAGTAAAAGAACACAGTTAAATAAATTCAAAGCGCATGTAACTAGATTTGAAAATGCGTGAACGTATAGAGATGATTAGTAGAATTTATCTCAATAATAACACCCTGGCTATTATTAGTGGTAGTATACTTGGATCCTACTTATCGATGGCTACTTCAGTTTAGTGTGTCTCCTAATTATCTGCAAATCCCATCTATAGTAGTGAAACATTCATGAACAAATTAATCAGGAAAAACCTTTTAAATTAAGGGATGAAATTCATAGAAATCGTACTTGAATACTTTTGAATCATTTTCATGTGGAAGATTGCACAATCACTCTAAATGTATGCTGAGATCTCTTAACTAGTGTCACCATCTAAATTGACTACACAAATTAGCCAACAACAACCACCACCACCTTAAATGCAGCATAACCATGGTAGAGAGTCTACAAGAAAAGCAGGAGAGAACAAAAACCAATAACTCCCAATTCCACGTTAGTAAATCAAGGGATGATAAAAGAAGATGCGGAAATAGAGAGATCAAAGAATGGTTTGAAAAGGGAAGAGGGGAAAATAAACAATGGCCTATTTCCATGCAATGACAAGCTTTTAAGCATCAAGAAATTTCGAGTCAAGTGTCTAGAAAATGGGAAGAAGACGGCCAATACGTGGAAAAGAAACGCTAGTGACTAATTTTTCGTCGCTCTTCATGTCTTCTCCTCCATTTTTTTTTTTAAATTTTTAACAATTTTTGTACGTGGTTGGAAAAACATGGGTTGAATAAAAAAAACTAGTTCTTGAGGAGAGACCCTAAAATTAGATTATACAAACAATAATCTGAGCTCATCCTTACAAGCTAATTATTTACTTAATAAACTTAAAAGATTTATAAATGCATGCACACCATTACATTTTATCGATGTAGGACAACATATACATTATTAAAA
This sequence comes from Eucalyptus cladocalyx, assembly GCA_017140615.1. NCBI lineage: Eukaryota > Viridiplantae > Streptophyta > Magnoliopsida > Myrtales > Myrtaceae > Eucalyptus > Eucalyptus cladocalyx. The sequence goes on along the minus strand of CM029522.1, from coordinate 53,447,846 downwards.
TTTAAAAAAAAAAATCATGTCAAATGAAAATTTAGCTTTCTTAGAGAGAGAGAGAGAGAGAGAGAGAGAGAGAGAGAGAGAGAGAGAGAGAGAGAGAGAGAGAGAGAGAGAGAGAGAGAGAGAGAGAGAGAGAGAGCCTAAGGATTCTCTATTAAATAAGATCCACGTATACTTTCCCCTTAGTATTTATTATAAATTAAATTAGACACACAAAAAAATCCCTTTGAGAGCTTATCCTTAAAAACTAGTTATTTAGTTGGCAAGCTTAAAAGACTTATAAAGGTACACATCCCATTACATATCACCGACGTGATACAACTTATACGTGATCTTTTAACATCATTTTTTAGAAGCACATGACGCGTCAAGATCTTCTCAAGTCTGCATTGGTAGACGCAATGACATGAGTTAAGTAAATACGATCATCCCGAAACTCCCAAATGTTTTGCCTTTTTAATAATTAAAATCTCCTACTCCACCAAGAAACACTAATGGAGAAATCTTGTTCGCTCTTGATTTCTCCTTATTCACTAAATGAGAAAAGGCAAAAGAAAATTGTTGTTTGCATGCTGTATATATTGATTTGTTTTGAACTCTAGAGTTTAATAAGAAACTAACGATACACTAATGGAGAAATCGCGTTTGCTCTTGATTTCTCCTCATTCACTAAATGAATGTGAAAAGGCAAAAAGAAAATTGTTGTTTGCCCTTCCTCATTTTTTTTTTTAATTCCTATTCAATTTATGTAGCTGGCAAAATCAGATTCAGAAAAAAAGATTTCTCTCCTATAATTTTATTATGACTAGTTAAAAGTCTCTACAAAAAAAATATGCATTGAAGCAAAAACTAGCTTTCTTGGAGAGAGCCTAAGGATTTTCCATTATACAACATCCACTTTCCCCCTAAAAAATTATTTTGTACACACAATAATATCTAGGAGAGCTCATCCTTGAAATCTAATTATATTGTTAATAGACTTGAAAAGTTTATAAACTCGCACACATCGTCACATATCACCGATGTGGGGCAGCTTATTTATGATCTTTTAACATCACTTTTGGAGGCACTTTGGTGAGGAGATATTGACATTTTGATATCAAAATCTTCTTGAGTCCGCAGCATTAGTATGTGTTATTGGCATGAGTCAAGGAACCATGGTCGGTTCCCAAAACCTTTAGTCATTTTAGACTTATCAAGAATCAAAATCTCCTAGTTCACCAACAAACACTAGTGAAGCACTTTTCTTCGCTCTTCATTTGTCCTCCCCATGTTTGTTAATTTTTTTTTTAATTTATGTAGGGGAAACTTTAATTCATTCACATAAAACAATAACCTTTCATTATGTTACTATAGCCTCGTTAACTTATTGGTAATTTATTGAAGCTATTATGAAAATTCTAACTAATTTTTGCAGTATGCATATCATTAACTTTTTCTTATTTTTCAAATAACTTTCATTTGCGTTTCATAATTACGCTTTGAACCAATTATCAAATTATTAACTTTAATTCACATGATTCATCAACTTTTCTCTGCTTAAGTTATGAATAATTTTGGACTATCAACTCCCATTTCATTTTTTTAATAATAATTTTTTACACTTACCCAAAAAAAAAAAAAAAAATCTCATCTCATGTTAGAAAGTCATTCTTTAAAATTCATTAAAATTCTTGCTAGATAACATTAAATCAAGAAGATTCATCCTATATCTGTCCACTTAAGATACTCTAAGTATAATATTTTAGTTTGGTATAGACGTCGGTGCTTCCCAATCTTCCCAATGGTCAATCACCAACGTCTAAATTAAGGGACTTAATTCATAAAAGTGTAGGTTGTATATTGCCGGATCACTTTCATGAGGAAGATTGTGCAATCACTTTAAACTTCTATCTTATTGTAGTAGAAAAATATTTTATAATGCATTCGAGACCTCTTAACTGGTGTCGCCATCTAATTAAGTAGGAAATTAGGCAACGACAAGCACCACCTAAATTGCAGAAGAATCTTGGTCGAAGTCAAGATTTTTACAGATGCAAGCAGGAGAGAACAAAAGAAAATCAATAACAAAAGATTAAGTTAAGAGGGTTATCAAAAAGATTTTAAAGATCGACCTTCACGCATGTGAATGAAAGGATTATTAAAGAAACGTAAAAAAAAAAAAAAAAGATGTAAAACTGGAGAAGAAGGAATGATTTTAAAAGGGGAGAGAGGAAAAAAAAGGAATGACATTTTTTCCCTAAAATTACGACCTTGAAAGCATCAAGAAGTTTCCTTTCAAGTGCAAGAACATGAAGAGAACAAAATGCGTAGAGGAGAAGCATGAAGAACTTTTCTTGGCCCTTTATTTCTTCTCCTTCGTGTGACTTCTATTCAATTTTTAAAGCTGCTGTAAAAGAATATTCATTGAATTAAAGACTAGCTTTGTTCAAGAGAGAACTTAAGAGTTTATTAATTAAATTGTACACACAATAATCTCATTGAGAGTTCATGTTTCAAAGTTAATAACTAGCTTTCAAGACTTAAAAGACCTACAAACCCAAGCAAAGCATCATGGGTTATTATTGAATATGAAACAATTTGTATAGAACTTTAAATATCACTTTTTAAAGGCCCTTTAGAGAGTAAATATCGATTTTTAGAAACATGGGAAGAAGACGATGCGCGGAGGAGAAAAACTGGTGAAGAACTATCCTTGGCTCTTGATTCCACCTCCTCCATGTTTTTTACATTCCTATTCACTTTATGTGTATGGAAAAATTTAATCCATTCCCATGCAAAAAAGAGTTTCTTTCATTTGTGGTCCACCAAGAAACGCTGGTCAAGAAGTTTTCTTCGCTCTCCATTTGTGCTTCCTATTTTTTTTTCTATTTGATATATGTAGGTGGAAAAATAATTTCATTCACATAAAAAGAAATCTTTTTTACTATATTATATGACTAGTTAAAAGTCTTGGTAGAAAAAAAAAAAAAAAAAAAAAAACTTATCCAAGCAAAAACTAGCTTTCTTGGAGAGAGAACCCATGGATTTTGTATTGTACAATGCCCACCTTCCCCCCAATAAATTAAATTGTACGCACAAGAATCCTTAGGAGAGCTCATCCTTGAAAGCTAGTTATTTTGTTGATAGACTTGAAAGGTTTATAAACTAGCACATACCATCACATATCACCGATGTGGGATAGCTTATATATAATCTTTTAACATCACTTTTTAGAGGCACTCTAACGAGGAAATATTCGAGCATTCGGCGTCAAAATCTTCTTGAGTCTCAAATATTGGTACGTGTTAATGGCATTAGTTAGTAACCATGGTCGGTTCCCAAAACCATAAATTTTATTTATTTATCAAGAATCAAAATCTCCTAGTCCACCAACAAACACTAGTGAAGCACTTTTCTTCGCTCTTCATTTGTCGTCCCCATGTTTGTTAATTTCTTTTAAATTTATGTAGGGGAAACTTTAATGCATTCACATCAAACAATAATCTTTCATTATGTTACTAAAGCTACGTTAACTTATTGGTCATTTATTGAAGCTATTGTGAAAATTCTAACTAATTTTTGCAGTATGCATATCATTAACTTTTTCTTATTTTTCAAATAACTTTCATTTACGTTTCATAATTACGATTTGAACCAATTATCAAATTATTAACTTTAATTCACATGATTCATCAACTTTTCTCTGCTTAAGTTATGAATAATTTTGGACTATCAACTCCCATTTCATTTTTTTAATAATAATTTTTTACATTTACCCAAAAAAAAAAATCTCATCTCATGTTAGAAAGTCATTCTTTAAAATTCATTAAAATTCTTGCTAGATAACATTAAATCAAGAAGATTCATCCTATATCTGTCCACTTAAGATACTCTAAGTATAATATTTTAGTTAGGTATAGACGTCGGCGCTTCCCACAATTCCCAATGGTCAATCACCAACGTCTAAATTAAGGGACTTAATTCATAAAAGTGTAGGTTGTATATTGCCGGATCACTTTCATGAGGAAGATTGTGCAATCACTTTAAACTTCTATCTTATTGTAGTAGAAAAATATTTTATAATGCATTCGAGACCTCTTAACTGGTGTCGCCATCTAATTAAGTAGGAAATTAGGCAACGACAAGCACCACCTAAATTGCAGAAGAATCTTGGTCGAAGTCAAGATTTTACAGACAAAAGCAGGAGAGAACAAAAGAAAATCAATAACAAAAGCTTAAGTTAAGAGGGTTATCAAAAAGATTTTAAAGATCGACCTTCACGCATGTGAATGAAAGGATTATTAAAGAAACGTAAAAAAAAAAAAAAAAAAAAAAGATGTAAAACTGGAGAAGAAGGAATAATTTTTACTATATTATATGACTATCTAAAAGTCTGGGTAGAACAAATATATACCCAAGCAAAAACTAGCTTTCTTGGAGAGAGAACCCATGGATTTCGTTTTGTACAATGCCCACCTTCCCCCCAATAAATTAAATTGTACGCACGAGAATCCTTAGGAGAGCTCATCCTTGAAAGCTAGTTATTATGTTGATAGACTTGAAAGGTTTATAAACTAGCACATATACCATCACATATCACCGATGTGGGATAGCTTATATATAATCTTTTAACATCACTTTTTAGAGGCACTCTAATGAGGAAATATTCTACCATTCAGCATCAAAATCTTCTCGAGTCTCAAATATTGGTACGTGTTAATGGCATTAGTTAGTAACCATGGTCGGTTCCCAAAACCATAAATTTTATTTATTTATCAAGAATCAAAATCTCCTAGTCCACCAACAAACACTAGTGAAGCACTTTTCTTTGCTCTTCTTTTGTCCTCCCCCATGATATTATTACTACAATAAAGTCTTGGCAGAAAATATACTAATGGGCACAGCTCGGCGCAAAACCCTATAAAATTTAGGCCTTAACGACTTAGCCCACTTTCACTTGTTCCTCACCAAGTGTGCATGTGAGAGTAAGAAGGAAAAGAAGCAACCGGCGAAGAAAAAAAAAGATGTAAAACTGGAGAAGAAAGAATGATTTTAAAAGGGGAGAGAGGAAAAAAAAGGAATGACATTTTTTCCCTAAAATTACGACCTTGAAAGCATCAGGAAGTTTCCTTTCAAGTGCAAGAACATGAAGAGAACAAAATGCGTAGAGGAGAAGCATGAAGAACTTTTCTTGGCCCTTTATTTCTTCTCCTTCGTGTGATTTCTATTCAATTTTTAAAGCTGCTGTAAAAGAATATTCATTGAATTAAAGACTAGCTTTGTTCAAGAGAGAACTTAAGAGTTTATTAATTAAATTGTACACACAATAATCTTGAGAGTTCATGTTTCAAAGTTAATAACTAGCTTTCAAGACTTAAAAGACCTACAAACCCAAGCAAAGCATCATGGGTTATTATTGAGTATGAAACAATTTGTATAGAACTTTAAATATCACTTTTTAAAGGCCCTTTAGAGAGTAAATATCGATTTTTAGAAACATGGGAAGAAGATGATGCGCGGAGGAGAAAAACTGGTGAAGAACTATCCTTGGCTCTTGATTCCACCTCCTCCATGTTTTTACATTCCTATTCACTTTATGTGTATGGAAAAATTTAATCCATTCCCATGCAAAAAAGAGTTTCTTTCATTTGTGGTCCACCAAGAAACGTTGGTCAAGAAGATTTCTTCGCTCTCCATTTGTGCTTCCTATTTTTTTCTATTTGATATATGTAGGTGGCAAAATAATTTCATTCACATAAAAAGAAATCTTTTTTACTATTTATATGACTAGTTAAAAGTCTTGGTAGAAAAAAAAACATGTCCAAGCAAAAACTAGCTTTCTTGGAGAGAGAACCCATGGATTTTGTATAGTACAATGCCCACTTTCCCCCCAATAAATTAAATTGTACGCACAATAATCCTTAGGAGAGCTCATCCTTGAAAGCTAGTTATTTTGTTGATAGACTTGAAAGGTTTATAAACTAGCACATACCATCACATATCACCAATGTGGGATAGCTTATATATAATCTTATAACATCACTTTTTAGAGGCACTCTAACGAGGAAATATCGACCCTTCAACGTCAAAATCTTCTCGAGTCTGAAATATTGATACGTGTTAATAGCATGAGTCAGTAACCCCGGTCGGTTCCCAAAACCCTAAATTTTTTTTGACTTATGAAGAATCAAAATCTCCTAGTCCACCTTTACCAAAAATAAAAAAATAAAAATCTCCTAGTCCACCAACAAACACTATTGAAGCACTTTTCTTCGCCCTTTTCTTCGATCTTCTTTTGTCTTCCCCCATGATATTATAACTACAATAAAGTCTTGACAGAAAATATACTAATGGGCTCAACTCAGCCCAAAACCCTATAAAATTTAGGCCTTAACAACTCAGCCCACTTTCACTTGTTCCTCACCAGGTGTACATGTGAGAATAAGAAGGAAAAGAAGCAACCGGCAACGAAAGCAAGAAAAAAGAGGAATGGAGAAAAGAGAGAAATTTTTGCCTACACGCTCCGAACATCTCGACAAGCAGAATCAATTTCATTTTGTAACGCCTTGTTAGAATTCAGGCTGTTTATTCATCTAATCAAAGTAATCTATTAAATTACTCCTAAATCAGGAGTTGTCTGAACTTTGAATTGCGAGGTTTGATTTAAAAGTTGTGAAGAGATGAAGTTTTGAGAAAATTTCATAACGGTTTGGAGCTATGAGATTCGACGAAAATCAATTCTGACATATGGTTTGAACGAAATGAATTTTTGAAGTTTCACATGTAAGTTACATGTAATTGACAATATACATAATGGACAAAGATAATCGTTCACTATAAACAAATTTCTTCTTTTAACAAATAGGAGTCGATTGGATGATGAATAAATATAGTTTAATTGATTTGAGTAACTTTTGTAAGCTAGTTTTCAGCTTTCCAGGTGAATCTTAGTTGAAGGCAAGATTGATAAATCTGGGTTGAATGCGAGACCATGTCAAGAGAAACAAGAAAGGAGTCAAATCAAGGATCAAGAATCAAAAGAGATGCTTCTCATCTTCTTTTTCTTTTCTTTCTTTAAAGAAGGTCTGAAGGTAATCATGCCGTAAAGGAGGAGAAATTCTTGGCTAAACCCTGGATGAATAGAAAGAGATGCTTCTGGACTAAACTCACGAAGCGATCCTGACTTCTTGAATGAATCTTGGTTGAAGACAAGACTAGGTCAAGAACATCAAGAAAGAAGAAAAACTGAGAAGAATTAACAGAGGTGCTTCTTTATCTTTTTCCTTTTATATATAAAAGAAACCACGTGTCGGGAGTACCAACCACGGCAAAAGAAAGTACCAAATTATCATGTTCAAAGGAATTCAACATAAAACAATCATGAAATATCAAATTTTACCATAAATTAACATTTCATTGAAGTATATGTATACTTTGAATGGGTAGCTGTAATGGTGATGAATAGTTTAGAGCAATTATCAATTTGGTAAAACAACTATAAATTGGTAAGACAACTACCCGCATCAATAAGGCCAATTATCTAATTAGAATGCTCAGAAGATAAGAATGCTTATTAACTTGAGAAATATTTAAAATTGTCACACATCACATTCTCGGTTAATATGATGTATGATGTCAATTAATCTAATTATATCATGTCGTGTAAATCATCCATCTCAATTATCCTCATTTCTCAATGCACACCACACTAAACAAATTATCGGCGTGATTTAATTACAAGAGGTGGTTGATAAAACCGAATGAGTGATTGTTGCCCGATTATTGCACCAAAATTTCTTTCCCTTCTCAAGTTGTGCAAGTAAAAAATTCAGTGTACTGAGAAATGATGTTTATCTAGTCACATCCTTCTTCTTTCATAAAAAAAACTTTCAAGTTCCTCCAACACTAAATCATACTAAATTTAGCTAACTAGGCCAAACAACGTTATGGTGCAGATTTAATGAAAAAAAAATTCCAATATAAACATCTACTTAGGTATCCGCATTGACTAAATTTTATCCTCGTCGTACTCCAATTTTATCAATTCATAACTAATTTTTTCCATACACACAAGTGGGCCTCTACATGCTTTACCTACATCGTAGCCGATTGTCATGTAAGTTCAATTTAGTTGAATCTGACGTTTGAGGGACTAGATTATGAAGCTTTATGAAAGTAAAAGAACACAGTTAAATAAATTCAAAGCGCATGTAACTAGATTTGAAAATGCATGAACGTATAGAGATGATTAGTAGAATATATCTCAATAATAACACCCTGGCTATTATTAGTGGTAGTATACTTCGATCCTACTTATCGATGGCTACTTCAGTTTAGTGTGTCTCCTAATCATCTGCAAATCCCATTTGTTGTAGTGAAACATTTTCATGAACAAATTAATCATGAAAAACCTTTTAAATTAAGGGATGAAATTCATAGAAATTGTACTTGAATACTTTTGAATCATTTTCATGTGGAAGATTGCACAATCACTCTAAATGTACGCTGAGATCTCTTAACTGGTGTCACCATCTAAATTGACTACAAAAATTAGCCAACAACAACCACCACCACCTTAAATGCAGCATAACCATGGTAGGAGTCAAGACTCTACAAGAAAAGCAGGAGAGAACAAAAACCAATAACCTAAAGTCTGAACTCCGAATTCCACGTTAGTAAATCAAGGGATGATAAAAGACCATGCGGAAATAGAGAGGTTAAAGAATGGTTTGAAAAGGGAAGAGAGGAAAATAAACAATGGCCTGTTTCCGTGCAATGACAAGCTTTTAAGCATCAAGAAATTTCGAGTCAAGTGTCCAGAAAGTGGGAAGAAGACGGCCAATACGTGGAAAAGAAACGCTAGTGACTAACTTTTCGTCGCTCTTCATGTCTTCTCCTCCATTTTTTTTTAATATAATTTTTAACAATTTCTGTACGTGGTTTGTAAAATATGGGTTGAATAAAGAACTAGTTTTTCTTGAGGAGAGACCCTAAAATTAGATTATACAAACAATAATCTCTTGGAGAGCTCATCCTTAAAAGTTAATTATTTACTTAATAAACTTAAAAGATTTATAAATGCATGCACACCATTACATTTTATCGATGTAGGACAACATATACACAATTAATATTTAAAAAAAAAATCAATTAGCTTTCTTAGAGAGAGAGAGAGAGAGCCTAAGGATTCTCTATTATATAAGATCCACGTACACTTTCCCCTTAGTATTTAATATAAATTAAATTAGACACACACACAAAAAATCCCTTTGAGAGCTCATCCTTAAAAACTAGTTATTTAGTTGACGGGCTTAAAAGATTTATAAAGGTACACATCCCATTACATATCACTGACGTGATACAACTTATACGTGATCTTTTAACCTCATTTTTTAGAACCACGTTGTTGACACCTCAATTTTAATTAGGTTAATTTTATTAATTAAGTTTTTAATTTATTTTGTCTTTTCGAATAAGTAGATAATAAAAAAAAAAAAAACAAAACAAAACAAAAGCAAAAAAAAGCAGCCCATTGGGGCTGGGCTCGAAGGCCCAGCCCCTCCCCTCTTTTTCTCTCTCGCGAGCCCGGCCCCCCTTCTCTTCTTCTTCCTCCTACCTTCTTCTTCCTCAGTCGCCTGCATCTCACGCGCGGTGGCCGGCGACGCACGCGAAGGATGGCCTACGGCCAAGGGGAGTAGGCCGACGTCGACTGGAGGAGATAAGATTGCAGGCGCCATTAATGTTGAGCGAGCTTCGTTGGAAAGCTCGATGGGACACCGGTTCAGCCGAGCAGAACCGGATGCCGGCGGCCGAGGCCCTTCGTCAACCAGATTTCCTTCACCTATAAATCGATGGCCGCAAGCATCGTCGGAGGGGGTGGCAAGCTCGGAGATCCTTCACTGAGAGACATCGGGAAGGGTTGAAGGGCAAGCGCAGGAGAGAACTCGAGTCGCAAGCTCAGCCCACCTTCTACCAAGAGACTTCGGGGAAGGCCGGCCGCAAGCGACTCCGAGAAGGTCAGATTCGGCCGGTGGAGGCTCGGATTTGGCCTGAGTGAGAGACGATCGAGGCCAAGGAAGGTCCAGCCGAGATCTACGCCTCAGATCTGGTTCTTTTTTGCTACTGTTGTTGCTGCCAAATGCCGTTCGCCTCGACCAAGTCCCGACGCCATTGCCTCGAAGGGTTTGTTGTCGTGTTTCCCCCCCGCGAAGCCATTGCCGTGATCAATCCGCTGAAGCCGCACCAGATCGGGAAGTTGAGTTGCCGCCGTCATTGCCCAGTCTTGCCATCACCATCGTTGTTCGCCACAACCTCCACCATCGTGAACCACCCTCCTGCCGTCGCCGTCCCCGTTCGAGAGAAGGTAAAAAAAGGCGTCATTGTTCATCGTAGCCATTTTCCGTTGACCTAGCCGTCGTCGCCGTCGCCGTTGTCACCTCCGCCGTTGCTGCCATAGTCGCCGTCACCGTTGTCACCTTCGTCGTCGCCGCCATAGTCGCCGTCGCCGCCAAGCACCTCGGTTCCCCCCCTTCGGCGCCGCGGATTCGCAAACCCTAGGCTTTGCGATTTTTCGGGTCGTCGAATCACATCCGGGTCTTAGAACCAGGTAGGGTTTCGCGAGATTCCGAGGCGGCGGGAAGCCAGGTCGCGAGGTTAGGTCAGACCCGGGTAGGGTTTCGGCCAGCTTGGGCCATTCGCACGTGGGCCGGGCCCCTTTTAGAAAATAGATCTATTTGGGCTGGGCTTGTTAAAAAAAAAAAAAAAAAAAAAGACAAAAAAATCCGAGTCCGGCCCACGTCCTCGTTCGGGTCACGGCCCAAGTCGAACACAACCCGTGGATTCGACCGGGTCGGTTTTTATTTTAAATAATATTTTAAAGAAATAAATAATTTATTTTCGAAAAATATAAATATATATTTTAATTTCCAGAAAATCGAAAAATAATAAATAATAATAATAATTTTTTATTTTCACAAAAAAAATCAAAAAATCAAAAATATTTCATATTTTCCAAAAAATGCCAAAAATCCAAAAAAAAGCCAAAAAACTCATGAAAACGCCAAAAAATTCAGAAAAAGCCAAAAAGACTTGTATTTTTCCAAAAAAATATCAAAAAGGTCCAAAAAAATCCCTTTCATGTAAAAAAAATAGAAAAAGACCCAAAAAATGTTTTTCTCCAAAAATGCATGGAAAACCCCTCAAACATCCAAAATGTGTGGAAAATCCCTCCAACATCCAAAAAGCCTCAAGGTTTAAACAAGATTAGGTACCGAAAGGGCATTAGTGATTAACTAGTGTAATCAAGTCCCCGATCCTAATTTCTCTGGTTGCGCAGGAGCAAATATTTCTCCCGATACTTCGCTTAGGTTTCTAATCAACCTACCCCAAATTGATTAGTGGCGACTCCATTTTAAAAATCAACTTGCAGGTTAAAAACTTAGACTATTAAAGTCGTGAATTGGTGGACTTAGGAGAGTCCGGGGCATAATAAATTCAGCCGAGCCATTAGCCTGCTTAGGTGCCTGTACCCGATCGCGGTCACCGAAAAAAAAAGAGGTCGCGATAGCTTGGCGACTCCGCTGGGGACGTTTTTGAGGACTTAGGCCATTTTATCTTGTTTAAACCCTTTACTGACTTGTTTTTGTTTTTTCTTTATGCAGGTTAGTAGCTTAGAAGTTTATCTTAATTTTCGTTAAAATAAAATATTTTGTGATTATAAATTGCTATGCATGCTTTATTATTTTAGCACCACACATGGCACACACAACCCGGCCGCCGGACCTGGGCCACCTTAGGATTTCTAGGATGGTGTTAAGAAAGATACGATTTCGAACGCGAGACTGCGATGTAGAGGTTGCTTTTCTTTTCCCCGAATTCTTAGCTGAGGTTAAGGGGGTATGCTGCTAACGCGAGACTACGATGGGCGGATACCTTTTTAATTTCATCAAGCCTTCGAGTTAGAAATCAAGCTACACGTCCCATGTGCATGTCTTTGTACTTGCCATTTTATTTAAAAGCAAAGTGATTTCTTTACTTTTACTTAGTCTTTTTATTGGCCCATGGCAATTTAGGATAAACTTTTCAAAGTCCCAGTCTATATGCGATGGGGAAAAACGATATTCAGTTCATTCCTGCTCCTAAGTGGAACTCTTCAGATGGTGGGGTCAATTAAATCAGTTTGCCCAAGAGCGCGTGAAGGCCAAAGTCGGTCATCTCCTATTGTTGATCCAAATCACTATTCATCCCGAAGTCATATAGGCCATGGCACATTTCTGGTGCCCGAAGATGACTACTTTCATGTTTGGTGGGTTTGAGCTAACCCCAACTCTAGAAGAATATAGCATCATCACTGGAATGCCTCTCGAAAAAAAGCTTGTTAAGCCATCGACAGGCGCCCTCCCGTGGCGCAGGTTAGCGCGACTTTTAGGAACTGAAATCCATGTCATGAGACAAATTCTTGAAAACAACAATAATACCTACCCACTAGAATTCATGAATGCCTATTTTCAAAATCAGCCTATGACAAAAAAAAAAAGCGAGATTTTTCTCCTGGCCTTCTTTGTGTTCATCATTTTCCCACATCAAAGAAATGTCATAAGTCCTAAGATGGCATGGATAGTTGATCAAATCTCAAGGGGGCAAAATTATGTCAACATGATTTTAACTGAAACATTTTTGTCCTTTAATTGTTTTAAAGAAAACACTGAAAAAATCATGCGGGTTTCTCCATAAATTTTACAAGTCTGGTTCTTTTCTCACCTAAGTGAATTCCGAGACTTCAAGCGATCGTCTGGAATGAATGATTTCGAAAATCCATTACAAAAATTTATGGTTTTAGGACCATACATTCCCAATCAAAGTTGTTTAAATTGGATAAACTTCCTAAGAGACCCGGCTCCTGAGGCATTCCAATGGTGTGCTGGTTGGTTCTATGAAAAGAGAGCTCGCTTTGCTTTCAAGCGCCGCTATCCAATTCCGTTACTTGGCCTCACCGATGCCTTTTCCTATTTCCCATAAAGGGTGACACGACAGTATGGAGCCCTTCAAGAGATCCCGCCATCTTTCAAGAAGAGGGTCCCTCCACTTCTCTTCACTCATCAAAGTTCTAAAGACATGATTGACATTATTGAGAAAGCATGGAACAAGTGCCATCGCAAAAGAATCGTGGTACCTGAAGGGCTTGAGGGAGAAGAAAAAACCCACCACGCCCCCATGTCCTGCATCCACAACCATCGTATCCCAATAAAATGGAAGCCATCAGTCCCTCACTCAATCGGCAAGAGCAACCAGCACGAGCAAGCAGAGCTCATGGAGAGGGATTTGGGAATGGACTGGATGTACACCTCAGAGCCAGCCCAAGAAAGCAAGCATCTGTGCAAGCGCAAGACTCCCCGTCACATATAAATTGGCAATCATGTGCCCCTTAGTGTTAATAGTGTGAAAGTTTTGTCCCATTATTTAGGGACTTTTGTTTAATATCTAGTATTTCATCCCGTCATTTCAATTTCAAGTCAGGAGTTTGTAGTCTATAAATCCTCTTTTGATAAATAAAAAAACCAGTTAGCCCATTGCCATGGGTCAATCTTTGTTCACTTTCATGCTCATTCATTATTTTCGCAACGACAGGTAATTATGAATCGCCGACCACCAATCGCCTGTGATTGGCCTCATGCAATAGGACCCGATCAAAATGATGTACAAAATCGTCTCATTAACATTGAAGACGGCATAGGACAGATGTCTATTGTCCTTCGACAACTCTCGAGATAAATGAAATCCACTCAAGCGGAGCCCAACTCTGTAGTTGCCTTAAACACCATCATGACACCCATAAATTTGCCAGAAAATAGCCAGTACTATGGACAATTTGAAAGAATCATGAAAAAGTTAAACCAGCTACAGGGGTGGAATCCCATGGACTTTTCCAATTATGCTGGCATTGAAATCCCTGAAAAGCTCAAAGCACCTGAGTGCGAAAGGTATGCTAATACCTCACGCCCAGAGACCTACTTGCAGGCCTACCTGGTCCGAAAGATGATTCAATCGTACCAATCGAACTTAACTGCCCTTACCTTGCAATGGTACATTGTCAGGAAGATTAGTCCCCTTAAAACCTGGAGGAAACTAATTCATGTTTTTCACCAAGAGTACAATATTGACATCACCCCTGACATCACCTTACCCAACGAAGAGCCGATGATCGCGGAGCACGAGGAGCCATTAGTCGCTAAGATAAGAGAAGAGCATGTCAATGAAGCCTTGCATGATAAATGGGCAGTTAAGCAACATCTTGTTACTGGAAAATTTCCCACTAGGAAAGGCAAGGAGCCTTTGTACGAGGTCAAAGACACAGAGTCTATTCAAGAGTGGGGCACAACTAGACAACTCCCCAAGCTTACTCTAAGAGCTAGGGTCCAAAGAATACCAACCCCTATCAACTTGGAAAGTGAATTAGACAGTGAAACTCTAATGTCTCTCACTTCCCTTGACATAATCAAGTTAGCAAAATGAAGGGCCTTACTCAAAAGGCCTAGACCAGAAGCCAAGAAAAGAAAGCCTAAGCAGATTGATTCAGCATCTACTAACGAGCCACCGCACCAAAGCTTCGAGCATTCCCAAGAATACAGCTTTAAAGGCCACCATCCTCTAAAGTACAACCCTGAAGACTTCTCGGCCCTAGAATACAATCCCAAGGACTTCCAGCATTATTTTGACAATGAAACTGACGATTCATCATATAACCGTTTCATACTCTCATCAGGGGATAAAGGTCCGTTAGAAGAGGAAGCGTACGTCTTTATCCGCTACGATCCTAACGAAGTACTAAGCTCATCCTCTGACCATGAGGGTAGCTTCAATATTTCATCCTCATTCGGAAATTTTGACCAAGAAGAAAGCAATGGAGTAATCTCGGTAGAATCCAACTTTCCTAAAACAAAAAAATTCACCACTACAACAAATATGCAGTGGGAAAACCAATGGCCTAACGAGGATACATCAAACCCGTCTTGCACTCATAGGATCATGACCCCTGGAGAGATGTGGATACCTAATCTCCGTAAGTATAACGGCACAACCTGCCCCGTGGCCCACTTGTAGTACCTCCATGTTGAAATGAGTCGGTACTATGGCCCGATGTCATTCACACATCAGGCCTTCCAAGAAAGCCTTACGAGGTCTGCATTACAATGGTTCATCACAGTAAATATCTACCTCACGAGAGATTGGAATGAGCTGTCTTCTGCATTCTTGCTTCAGTATCAAAGCCAGATTAAGACTGAAGTGCCTTGTCAGAACTTGGTTCGCTTCGGAAGGAGACCAATGGAGGATTTCCGAACGTATGCAAGGAGATGGGAGGCTTTTATGATGCAAGCTTACCCTCAACTGGCCGAAGAAGAAATGATAAAGCTATTCATAGGAGCTTTACCTCGTAAGCATCGTTGTTGGTTACATGGGTTGCACTTCCATAGCTTCAATGAAGTGATCCTCTCATGCGAATACTTCGAGTCTACTGGAGGCGAGGAACTCAAAGGCGCTTGATTTCAGAACCAACTCTATCAAAGCACTCCCTTACATAGGGGTTTTTCATGGGTTTTACTTGTTTTTATAATTTCATGTTTCTTATCTTGTCTAGTGTGCTACTGTTGTATTTTCCATTCCAAGTACTCTATGGTACAGTTATAATATTTTGTTTTAAGAGCATGAGACGGTACTCTAAACCAGCCCAGTGATGTTATCCAACCATGAAAAGAAAATATCATTCAAGGAGAATACTGAGGGCTGGGCTTCCTCATGCCTTTTTCTCCCCCAAAGACGTATTTTGAAAATAAAGAATATTTCATCACCCAAAAGCTTTTGTCAAAACAAGATGATAAATTAAAGCACGTTTGTCTTTCGACCCACTCACTTCATGTCTCGAAGATCATTCCCGTCCCATTTGACTTAGTGTGACAGGGGGCATTTAAAGCAAGCACATCAGGTGAACTCGCCAAATTCAAAGACACCCTGCCAAGAAAACAGGGGCAAATAGAAAAAATCATCCTACACCAAAAGAGGGTAAGTCTTATTCTTTGAATATAATTTGGAAATTATGTCCTCTATCTTCTATTTACAGGAAACAGAAGATAAGACGTAATAGGTACAGGCATACAATTGAAAATCAAGCCGTCCCTAAGAGCTTTGTGCACTCCACCTCGCTCCTACCCAACTCCTTCACAAGCTAAAGCAATATCCTTTCCCCATAATGTGCTCGAGCAACCGGATGTTGTGGTTTCATCAACGGGACTTCCAGCTTCGACAAACCCGAAGCACAAGGAAGGGATATTTTCTCTTTCTTTGATTTGGCTACCGTCAACGGGGAAAGAAATAAAGACAGTTGAAGCGGTCTCTAGCCCTTATTCAAAATAAGGACCTAGAAACCTGACTTCCTATTCAGACGCATGCTCTCGCAAGAAGTAATTGCCATAAGAGAATTGGAGGTTTTGATTGTCCATCTCAGATTCCATAGAAGCTTGAAGTACATGACTTTACTCAATGCTACTAATGGTCATATAGTCAAAGACATAAGAAAATTCCACACAAGGAAGACATTGAAGATAAATCAACAACCATCAATCATACATACATGGCCATGAGTGAGGAAGGCCAATCGAAAGAAATGTCAAACTGTGCCAAGACGAAAAGGCTGTCATTAATATTCAAATATCCCTAGGAGTCAACAAATACAAACTTTGGAGAAGAGTAATTTGGTATTATTTCCAATACTCTCCCCTCTTTGAATTCACTTTTGACATATTCCCCCTATTGGCAGGAAGTATCAGGATTCAAGAGTCAAATTTGATGGTTAGGTTTGGCAAATCAATATTGGCCAAGCTAGTACATGGAAATGACCCACATCAAATTCACCTGGCTTCATGTAAAAGGGACATGCCATCCATAAGCCAATTAAGGAGAATAGTTGACGTGATGAAATGAAAGACACGAGACTTCATGTCCTCCTTGTACTCCAGGTCCACTTAATCTTTTGCAAACCAGCGAAGAGTAATGTTGTATCGCTTCCAGTTGTTTGACTTCTAAAAAAGAGTTCATGACTAACACATTCCCTCCTGTTTGTTGCAGGATCACCTGACTGTCAAAAGCAAGGATAACAAATCAACGAGGAGCATGTCTTGTTGCAGGATCACTTGACTATCAAAAACAAGGATAATAAATCAATGAGAGGCATGACAAACTCTCCTAAACGAAATGGCGTCCTGAGTAATCGCCAAAGCAAATGACAGAAAATCTTCAGGCCTCAACTCACATTTGATTTTGGCCAGACTAATTGATCTACTCGTACATCTTCTCTTCTACAGGGGCAAAAGTAGAGATGCCCGATCAAATTCTTAATCCTTGGCTGATCATTCATGTGTCATATCCCTAATCAATAGGGACAACCATCGACACCTCTTTGTGAATAACCCTTTTGATATTCAAAATTTAACAATACTATTCTATTGACCCTTAAAGTTATCAACAAGGTCTTTTTGAGCAAAAACCATTCATTTGTTTTGAGAATACAAACTCTCTCATGTTTAAAATATTGCATATCTTTTCCAAATGGATTTTTGCATGATGATTTTGTCTATCCAGATCACTGATTCCATCAAGGACTATTAGAATAGACAGCTAAGTGAAGAATACAAGATTCATTGAGCATGCTGGATGAGGCGCGTCAGAATGACGTCAGAATGATGAAAGGCAAGCCATATCCTACACACAGTCCCCTATCTATACACTTGTGAAATGAGTGCAGAAGATTCCATGACTGCAAGATAAAAAGTTCTCTCGCGAATGGTACGATAACCAAAATAGTGAGAGGCATTCCATCGCTCACCCCATTGAGCCCCATACATTGGTGAAGCTTCTCTCATACCCTCTCAAGAACCACCCCACACTGGGGCATAGAGGCAAAGCAGCATCACAAGGTGAGAAGGGAGATAGAAATTTTCTTGCTCGCACTTGCATCTATCTTCGGGTGTCTTTATTGCATATGAACACTCGCGTTAATTTAAGTGCCCTAGAGTCATGAAGAGCAATTCTTTCTCTATGCACTTGTATTCATTATACAACTCAAGTGAGTCTGTAATTTTACCCTCACATTAAGACAAAATAGAAGTTACTACCATTTAAAAAGCATAGCTCGGAGCCCTAGCTGAAAACGAAGATTCAAGAGTCTAACAACAAGTTGTCGTGATTGAACTTGCCTAGGCTAGTTCCTCTAACGACAAGAATGAAAAAACAGGGGCATAAAAAAGAAGTGTACCTGGTAAGAGCAACGTCAATGCCCATAAATGAAAAACTGGAATAGAAATAGGGGCATGAAAAAAAAAAGGTGTGCCGGTAAAAGCAAGGCCAATGCCCCTATCAAAAATACTCCCAAGAGAAGTTGCTATTGTGGTCGAAAAAACCTTCATCTAACAAAAAAGACTAGTGACAAATGCCAAGACAGTCACCAACTCTCACCCTCTTACATGTGAGCCAAGTCTACGTCACATCCCCATTGTAAAAGTCTCTTCAGACTAGGGGTACTCCAATTAACGTAGGATTTCATATGTGCATAAGCATCGCTCGAAGAAGTACGAGCAAGATTACTCTATCTCTTTTCATAGGGTTCTTGACTTGTAAACCTAAAGATGATCGTGCAACATTTTCATCCATCGGCTTCGACCATGATAGTCCCCTATGATGAGCCGCTGACCAAGACTTCATCGCAATTTCAACAAAGATCTCTCACATTAGTAAAGTTGTACCGTTTGTGAGAATACTTGGACCCCTGCTGACATGATGACAGTGAGATAGTGTGGTCCTTATAAATCTTGCATTAATGGTCATGATAGCCTTTTCCATGAGAGTGAGCAAAAAGTCCCTTTAGACTGAAAGTCCCTCATCTGGCATGCTTAAGACATCTACATTCTAAATGAAGGTTGTCTTTCAAAATCTTCCCCAATGGAAATCAAATGATGCAAAACTGACAAAATTATCATGCATGAATCTCATTTGAACTCATGAATTTACAGCATATACAATCATCTATGCATATTGTGCAAATAGCAGACATACTCTCAGAGATCAGAGATATTGCCAGGTAAGCATATCTCTATCCCCATTTGTCTTAAAGTACCTATCACTGTCCAAGTACTCTCTTAGTGACACTCGACCTATTCGAGTCGTCCCTTGAGTTTGGGTGCTTGCAACTGTCTAAGTATCCCCTTGTCTTTGAGTATTGGCCTTCGTTCGGATACTCCCTTTTCCTGACACTCGATCTGTTCGAGTTGTCCCTAGAGTATTGATATTTGCGACTATCCAGGTATCCCCCTTGCTTTTGAGTATCCACCACTTGCTGGGTGCTCCCTCTGTTGACACTCGACCTATTCGAGTCATCCCTTGAGTTTGGATGCTTGCAACTGTTTTAGCATCCCATTGTCTTTGAGTACCGGCCACCATTCGGATACTCCCTTTTCCTGACACTCGACCTGTTCGAGATGTCCTTAAAGTATTAATGCTTGTGATTGACCAAGTATCCCTTTATCGTTGAATACCTACTGCTGCTTAGGTATCCCCATATCGTCAAGTACCCATCGTTGTCCAAGTACTTCATGTTCATGACACTCAACCTGCCCGAATTGTCCCCAAATAATATAGCAGTTATTCAAGCATTCCATTACTTTGCTTGACACCACCATCCAGGTATGCTTTCTAGCACTTGGACCAGCCTGAGTGGTCCCAGATTATATCACTAAATACTTATGTTCATCCATTTATTCTAGTACTTTGTATACCTGTGGCTACCCAAGTGTTCCAGCCCTTTTGAGTGCCTGCGACCATCTAGGTAAGCCTTGTGCTACATTCAAATTCTCATTACCAGGAGGTGAGAGACGTTCACGAATATGCGGGGCACGCCCTCGATATTCCCATTACCATGAGGTGAGAGACCTTCATGAATATCCCAGGTACACCCTCGATATTCCCAATTACCAGAAGGTGAGAGACCTTCATGAATATCCCAGGTACCAGGAGGTGAGAGACCTTCATGAATATCCCAGGTATGCCCTCGATATTCCCAACTACCAGGAGGTGAGAGACATTCATGAATATCCCAGTTACGCCCTTGATATTCCCAACTACCAGGAGGTGAGAGACATTCATGAATATCCCAGGTACGCCCTCGATATTCCCAATTACCAAGAGGTGAGAGACATTCACGAATATCTCAGGTACGTCCTCAATATTCCCATTTACCAGGAGGTGAGAGACCTTCATGAATATGCGAGGCACGTCCTCAGTATTCCCAATTACCAGGAGGTGAGAGACTTTCACGAATATATGAGGCACGTCCTCGATATTCCAACTACGAAGAGGGGAGAGACCTTCACAAATATATGAGGCACGTCCTCGATATTCCAACTACCAGAAGGCGAGAGACCTTCACGAATATGCGGGCACATCCTCGATATTTTAACTACTAGGAGGTGAGAGACCTTTACAAATATATGAGGCACGTCCTCGATATTCCAACTACCGGGAGGTAAGAGACCTTCACGAATATGCGGGGCACACCCTCGATATTCCCAATTACCAGGAGGAGGGAGACCTTCATAAATATCTCGGCACGTCCTCGATATTCCCTTTTACCAGGAGGTGAGAAACCTTCACGAATATCCAAGGTATGTCCTCGATATTCCCATTACCAGGAGGTAATAAACCTTCATGAATATTCGGGGCACATCCTCGATATTCCCCTTTACCAGGAGATGAGAGACCTTCACAAATATCCCAGGTACGCCTTCGATATTCTCAATTACCAGGAGGTGAGAGACCTTCACGAATATCTCATATACGCCCTCGATATTCCCAATTACCAAAAGGTGAGAGACCTTCACGAATATGCGAGATCCATCCTCAATATTCCCACTACTAGGAGGTGAGAAACCTTCACAAATATCCCAGGTACGCCCTCAATATTTCCTGATTGCTAGGAGGTAAGACACCTTCACAAATATCCAAGGTATGTTCTCAATATTTCCAATTATCAAGTACCCCTTCGATACTTGTGAATGTCCAAGTATTCCCCAAGAATTCATAATTGGATCATCCAAGTACCCCTTCAATGCCTATGGTCAACCAAATACCCATTCTGACGCCTGCAAGGGCCCAAATATCCTTCATGTTAATACTTGTGAATATCCTGGTACTTTTTAATATGCCTGTGAATGTCCAGGTATCTCCCAAATCGATGCCCTGAGAAAGGTTGGTGCATCCTCCCAAGAAAGGTCGGGTTCCAACTTGTGTCTTCGACAAAAGTCAGACACCCCACAAATCGATGCCCTAAGAAAGGTCAGTACATCCTCTTGAGAAAGGTCAGGTTCCAACTGGTGTCTTCGACAGAAGTCAGACGCCCCACAAATCGATGCCCTGAGAAAGGTCGGTGCATCCTCCCGAAAAAGGTCGGGTTCCAACTAGTGTCTTTGACAGAAGTCAGACACCCCAACAAATATGATGCCCTGATAAAGGTCGACGCATATCCCGATAAAGGTCGGGTACCAACCGATGTCCTCGATACAAATCAGGCACCCACAAATGAGATGCCCTGAGAAAGGTCGGTGCATCTCCCGTCAAGGCGACTGAAGAAAGATTCGGGTCCTAGACAAACCACTAATTACTCCAATAGGCGACCGAAGAATGGTTCGAGTCCTGGAGGAGTAGTCTCCTATCAAGGCGACCGAAGAAAGATTCGGGTCTTAAACAAATCATTAATTGTTTTAACAAGCAACCGAAGAATGGTTCGAGTCCTGGAGAAGTAATTTCCCGTCACGGCGACCGAAGAATGGTTTGGGTCCTGGAGGAGCAATTTCCCGTTAAGGCGACTGAAGAATAGTTCCGGTCCGAGACAAACCATTGATTGCTCTAACAGGCGACCGAAGAATGGTTCGAGTCTTGGAGGAGCAATTTCCCGTCAAGGTGACCGAAGAAAGGTTCGGGTCCTAGACAAATCATTGATTGTTTTAACAGACGACCGAAGAATGGTTCGAGTCCTGGAGAAGCAATTTCCTGTCACGGCGACCGAAGAATGGTTCAAGTCCAAGACAAACCACTGATTGCTCCAACATGCGACCGAAGAATGGTTCGGGTCCTAGAGGAGCAATTTCCCATCAAGGCGACCAAAGAAAGGTTCGGGTCCTAGACAAATCATTGATTGTTTTAACAGGCGAACGAAGAATGGTTCGAGCCTTGGAAAAGCAATCTCTTCATATCACTAGGTAAGATGACACATTGATACTTGCCAAACTCGGGGTTCACACCCTATCTCACTCACTCCCGATAAGTAACTACAGGTAGCTTCTTATTTGTCTTAGTATATGTAAAGTTATATTGCCCTTTTTCTGCATAGAATAATAGGTCCCAAATAAAATATAATCTGCTACGCATGCATGGATAAAATTTAGGCATCAGTCTGTCTTTGAATGCAACCTCTGCGAGCTCACCTTCAAAGAGGGGCAGCTGTTGACACCTCAATTTTAATTAGGTTAATTTATTAATTAAATTTTTAATTAATTTTGTCTTTTTGGATAAGTAGATAATAAAAAGAAAAAAAACAAAACAAAACAAAAGCAAAAAAAAGCAGCCCATTGGGGCTGGGCCCCTCCCCTCTTTTTCTCTCTCGTGAGCCCGGCCCCCCTTCTCTTCTTCTTCCTCCTACCTTCTTCTTCCTCAGTCGTCTGCATCTCACGCGCAGTGGCCGGCGACGCGCGCGAAGGTTGGCCTACAACCGAGGGGAGTAGGCCGACGTCGGTCGAAGGGGATAAGATTGCAGGCGCCATTAATGTTGAGTGAGCTTTGCTGGAAAGCTCGATGGGACAACGGTTCAGCCGAGCAGAACCAGATGCCGGTAGCCGAGGCCCTTCGTCAACCGGATTTCCTTCGCCTATAAATAGGTGGCCGCAAGCATCGTCGGAGGGGATGGCAAGCTCGGAGATCCTTCACTGAGAGACATCGAGAAGGGTTGAAGGGCGAGCGCAGGAGAGAACTCAAGTCGCGAGCTCAACCCACCTTCTACCGAGACACTTCGGGGAAGGCCGGCCACAAGCAACTCCGAGAAGGTCAGATACGGCCGATGGAGGCTCGGATCTGGCCTAAGTGAGAGAAGATCGAGGCCGAGGAAGGTCCGGCCGAGATCTACGCCTCAGATCTGGTTCTTTTTTGTTGTTGTTGTTGCCGCCGAATGCCGTTCGCCTCGACCAAGTCCTGACGCCGTTGCCTCGAAGGGTTTGTTGTCATGTTTCCCCCTCCCCCCGCGAAGCCGTTGCCGTGATCTATCCGCCGGCCGTGCCAAATCGGGAAGTTGAGTTGCCACCATCGTTACCTAGTCTTGCCGTCACCGTCATTGTTCGCCATGACCTCCACCATCGCGAACCGCCCTCCTACCGTCGCCGTCCCCATTCGAGAGAAGGTAAAAAAAAGGCGTCATTGTTCATCGTAGCCATTTTCCGTTGACCTAGCCGTCGTCGCCGTCACCGTTGTCCCCTCCGTCGTCGCCGCCATAGTCGCCGTCGCCATTGTCACCTTCGTCATCACCACCGTAGTCACCGTCGCCACCAAGCACCTCGGTTCCCCCCCTTCGACGTCGCGGATTCGCAAACCCTAGGGTTTGCGATTTTTCGGTCGTCGAATCGGAACCGGGTAGGGTTTCGCGAGATTCCGAGGTGGCGGGAAGCCGGGTCGCGAGGTCGGGTCGGACCGGGTAGGGTTCCGACCAGCTTGGGCCATTCGCATGTGGGCCGGGCCCTTTTTAGAAAATAGATCTACTTGGGTTGGGCTTGTTAAAAAAAAAAAAGAAAGAAAAAAGACAAAAAAATCCGAGTCGGGCCCGCATCCTCATTCGGGTCGCCGACCCGGGTCGGACACAACCCGTGGATCCGACCCAGGTCGGTTTTTATTTTAAATAATATTTTAAATAAATAAATAATTTATTTTCAAAAAATATTTTAAAAAATATTTTTTAAATTTCCAGAAAATCGAAAAATAATAAAAATAATAAAAATAATAATGTTTTATTTTCACAAAAAAATCAAAAAATCAAAAATATTTCATATTTTCCAAAAAATGCCAAAAATCCAAAAAAAAGCCAAAAACTCATGAAAAAGCCAAAAATTTCAGAAAAAGTCAAAAAGACTTGTATTTTTCCAAAAATATCAAAAAGGTCCAAAAAAATCCCTTTCATGTCAAAAAAAAAAAAAAAGAAAAAGACCCAAAAAATGTTTTTCTCCAAAAATGCATGGAAAACCCCTCGAACATCCAAAATGCGTGGAAAATCCCTCGAACATCCAAAAAGTCTCAAGGTTTAAACAAGATTAGGTACTGAAAGGGCATTAGTGATTAACTAGTGTAATCAAGTCCCCGATCCTAATTTCTCTGGTTGCGCAGGAGCAAGTATTTCTCCCGATACTTCGCTTAGGTTTCTAATCAACCTACCCCAAATTGATTAGTGGCGACTGTTGGAGAAATCATTCCATAATATTTTGAAGCTGACAAAACGTTTCTATCAGTCTAGTCTGGATAATTGCAGACCATCTGTGTAGAGTCTGAAGACTTTCAGATCACCAGACTCAGCTCTCAAGACTCAAGACTCAAGACTATTCTCATTGACAGTTTTTCTAATCCAGTGACGAAAGCAATCCAAACCGAAGTATTTGGTTGAGGATTTAGTCTTATCCTCTGGAAAAGATCTCTTGGCTGGATAAATATAACAGATTCTTTTATTCGTAATCAAGATTGTTTGAAGATCCGATGGTCGACGAATTATGCTTGGAAGGTTCTATTCTTGGAAACCGAGATCCTGGTTGTATGGGCGAACAGGATTGATGGGCTATCGTTAGGTTCCTTTAATAGCTCGAATGATCTTCTTGATTGATTCCGTCCAACGGGTAGATTTGAGGAATTCCTTTGGTAAGTGCCAACGGGTATGATGGCATAAAAGAGTATAAAAGGAAGACGTTCTAATTGCTTTAGTGCATGATCGATAGAGAAATTCCAAAGTCTGAAGCACATTGATTATTAGTCGATACATTTTGAGCGAAATTGTATACACAAAGAGTGTCTATACTTAGTGATACCTTGAGCGAGTGTGGTAGATCATCTACACCGAGAAATCAAGGGAGAACAATGCTGTAACATCTCTTTGTTCATAGTGGAATCCAGCCAATAGACTGTCAGTGCAGAAGAGTGGATGTAGGCTTGAAATAAGCCAAACCACTATAAACCGCGTGTTCAATTTTCTCTTCTCTCAGTCTTACTTTGATTATTGTTTGTCTCAAATCTATCAACTATCTAGTATTGTGCAAATATCGAAAAAAATCTTTTATATACCTATTCACCCCCCTCTAGGTACTTATACTAGCCATATCAATTGGTATCAGAGCTCGTGTACTCACTTTATTTGAAGTGTTTTACTTCAGAATAAAAGATCCATGGCCAGTATGCCAGCACCAGGGCTGATGGAAGGGCAAAGCAATACTAGACCACCCTACTTTGATGGAAAGGATTACAACATCTGGAAGAACAAGATGAAAGCTTTCCTACGATCAAATGATCCTCTAGAATGGGACGTTGTAGAAAAAGGAATTACTCCTACAGCTGCATCAGTCTCTGAAAGAGGGAAAGAAACTGTTGAGACCAGCGGAATGACTCAGGAAGAGATAATCAAGAGATAAGCACACGATGCAAAAGCAATTTACTCTTTATATTGTGCTTTGTCACCAACTGAATATAATAGAATATCTTCTTGTGTTACAAAGCAAAAGAAGTTTGGGACGATTACATATCACCTATGAAGGAACAGATCAAGTGAAGGAAACCAGAATTAACATTCTCATCGGTCAATATGAAGCCTTCAAAATGAAACCAGGAGAATCTATAACGACATGTATAGCCGTTTTACGAGATATTGTCAATGGTCTTGAGAATCAAGGACAAAAAATTTCTGATCCCATGAAGGTAAACAAGCTACTGCGTGGACTCTCCAAGGATTGGAATCACATAAAGACTTCAATAAGAGAGACGCAAAGAATTATGCCACTATCTCTGTCGACGAAGCTGATTGGAACTCTTCAGTCTTATGAAGTGGAACGAATTAATGAAGACGAAGATCCAAAAGGTAAGAAATCCATTGCATTAAAATCAAATGATGATTCTGATGATACAGATTCTAAAGATGATATGAACGATAAGGAGCTTGCTCTTATGATAAGAAGATTCAGAAAACTAAATAGAAAAGGAAGAAGGTTCAACTCAAAGAAACAAAGTTATCAAAGACAGCATACCAAGTCTGTTGATGATGAGGAATCAAACAAAGATGTAGTTTGCTTTGAATGTAAGAAAAAGTGACACATCAGACCCAACTGTCCTCTTCTGAAGAAGAAGAGAGGAAAAGCTGAAAAGTTTCGAAAAGCTCTCAAAGCCGAAAACTGGAGTGATACGAGTGTGAAGAAAGTGATAATGAATATGCCAACCTATGTCTGACGGCACAATCAGACTCAGACTTAGATTCTGGATTAGACTCAGACAGTGAATTTGAGGTCTTCGTCAAGAAAAATGTAAAGTGGTATCTTGATAGTGGATGCTCAAGACACATGACAGGAGACTCAAATTGCTTCATAAAGCTTGTTCAAGTAAATAGAGGAAAAGTTTCATTTGGAGGAAACAACAAAGGAAGTATTGTGGGATTTGGAACTGTGAAAATTGGAAATCTCACAATAAGTAATGTTTCCCTAGTGGAAGGACTCAATTACAATCTTCTCAGCATATGGATCTCTTCGGACCAACCAGAACCCAGAGCATTGGAGGTAAGAAATATTGCCTAGTAATTATGGACGATTACTCCCGCTTTACTTGGGTATTTTTCCTTGCAAGTAAGTCCGAAACCTTCTCGTATTTTGAAAAATTTGCTAAAAATGTTCAAAATGAAAAAGGATGTATTATCTCAAGTATAAGAACAGATCATGGAGGTGAATTTGAAAATCAAAATTTTACAAAATTTTGTGATGAATCTGGCTTTAAGCATGTGTTCTCCTCTCCATATACTCCTCAGCAAAATGGAGTTGTGGAAAGAAAGAATAGATCTCTTCAAGAAATGGCTAGAACTCTTTTAATTGAAAGTAAGATTTCTTCACGATTTTGAGTGAAAGTTGTTTCAACAGCGTGTTATATCATCAATAGAGTCTTCTTAAGACCTATTCTAGAAAAAAAAAAAAAAAAAAAAACCCTTATGAGTTATTCAAAAGTAAGAAGCCTATTGTTTCATACTTTCATGTGTTCAGTTGCAAATGCTTTATATTGGAAAATGCAAAAGATCGAGTTGGTAAGTTTGAAGAAAGATCAGATGAAGGCATCTTCCTTGGATATTCTACATCAAGCAAAGCCTACAGAGTCTATAACAAGAAGAGCCAGCCTGTGGAGGAGTCAATGAATGTCAAATTTCAAGACTCTACGCAAGATGAATCTAGTCGACTCATCATGAAGAGTTTGAACCGCTCGAGACCCTCCAAAGCTTTCAACTCAAGAAGCATCTCAGACTCTGGAAGATCAGCATCAAGCTGTTCGTGAAGATTCAAATAAAGAAAGTGATCATCAACCAGACAAATCAACCAATAACTGGAAGCATAAGTCCAGTCATCCTAAATATCTCATTATCGGCGAAATTAATGAAGGAATTCGCACCAGATCCAAAAGGCGTGAAGAGTCTAGTGCTGTAGCTCTCATTTCTGAAATTGAACCAAAGAGCATAGAAGAAGCTTTATCTGATGAAAGCTGGATTGAAGCTATGCAAGAAGAGCTCAGACAGTTCAACATTAATGATGTCTGGGAATTGACATCTAAACAAAAAGGTAAAACTGTTATTGGAGCTAAATGGGTGTTCAGGAACAAGATGAATGAAAAAGGAAAAGCCGTACGAAACAAAGGAAGACTCGTGGCTAAGGGATATATGCAAGAAGAAGGAATAGACTATGATGAGACTTACGCACCAGTAGCAAGGGTTTGAAAACCCAAAAAAGCCAAACTTAGTCTTCAAACTGAAAAAGGCCTTGTATGGTTTAAAGCAAGCACCTCAAGCTTGGTACGACAGACTAAGTAAGTTCTTAATACATAATGGTTTTGACAAAGGTAAAGTAGATACTACTTTATTTATCAAAAAGGAAAACAAAAGTTTTTTACTTGTTCAAATATATGTGGATGATATTATTTTTGGATCCTCTAAAGAAAGTTTGTACAAGAAATTTTCTAAGTTTATGCATGATGAGTTTGAAATGAGTATGATGGGAGAGTTAACATTCTTTCTTGGTCTTCAAGTAAAACAATTGAAGGAAGGAACTTTTATTCATCAAGAAAAATATGCTAATGATCTTGTCAAAAGGTTTGAACTGGAAAAGTGCAAAAAGACCGACATACCGATGTTAAGTTCTTTGAAGATAGACAAAGATGAAGAAGGGAAAAAAGTTGATCAAAAGCTGTACATGAGCATCATTGGTTCACTTCTTTATCTTACTACTTCTAGACCTGACATTTTGTTGAGTGTTTGCATTTGTGCTAGGTTTCAATCAGATCCTAGAGAATCCCATCTCAGTGCTGCGAAACGTATTATTAAATACGTTGCTTCATCTTCAAGCATCGATCTTTGGTATCCTAAGAAGGGAGACTTTAATCTTCGGGATATTCGACGCAGATCGGCTAATTGCAGAATTGATAGAAAGAGCACTTCGGGAACTTGCTAGTTGCTTGGAGACGGGACGGTGTCTTGGTTTTCAAGGAAACAAAGCACCGTGGCTCTCTCAACAACAGAGGCGAGTATGTAGCTCTTGGAAGTTGCTGTTCGCAAATTCTATGGATAAAACAACAGCTACAAGACTTTGGAATTAAAGACTCATGCACAGAGATTAGATGTGACAATACCAGCGCAATCAATCTCACTAAAAATCGAATCCTTCATTCAAGAGCAAAGCATATAGAGATTCAACATCATTTCATTAGAGATCATGTTCAAAATGGAGAAATCTCGATACAATTTGTTGATTCAAAAAATCAACTAGTGGATATATTTACAAAGCCTTTGGAGAAGAATCAACTCGATTTTATCCGATCCAGACTCAACATTTTGAAACTTGAGGAAGTTAAAGTCTAAAGACTCTCCAACCCTCAAACTCAGACATTCATGGCTATAGACTGTAAGTTGTTATTATATTCAATCTCGAAAAGGTACGATCTGTAATTCAGTTAATTTATAATTTCCGTGAAAAACGGAATCTTGTCTTTTCAAAAAGGATTAACTTCTATTTAACAATTATCGATTTTAAAAGAGGCGTCTATTCACTTTCCTTTGTGCCGATTGGTTTTTCCTTTTTAAACTGAGATATATATATACAGTTTTCCTCGCTTAAACTTCAAAACCCTAAAAAGGCATTCTCCTCCCAATCCTGTCTCTACTTCGTGTTCATCTTCGAGAAATTTGTCATCTTTTCTTGGGAAAGCGAGTAAAGGAATCTTTCAACGACAAGGAAGGATGTCTTCTTCGAGAAAGTCTTCAAGAATCGCAAACAGGGGACCACAGAGAATGAGGGAGGGGCCTACCCATTTCGATCTCATCGAAGAGGAAAATTTACCGAGTCAGCAGCAGAGCCCGATTCACTCTCCACCACATCACTCTTCATCATCTACCCCACAAGGTGCGGGTCAATATCCGGAGGAAGAAATAATCGAGGACGCAGACCCTGTAAGAGTCCAAAAACCCTCTTTTATTTACAAGCTTTATCGTTCGTTGAAGAGCATTGGGACTCCGCTGAACTACGTAGATGATTTCCTTAAAGATAAGAATTATGGGAATGAGTATATCTTTTTGCGACGAATGGAGGATTTGGGAATTGCTCCCAAAGGAAAGGCTGAGGAAGCACTTGCAAAGATTCCAAGTGACCCTCGTGTATCGGGACTAAATCCGACTGACGGGAACGATGATGATAAAATGTTCAGTGAATTTCAACCTAGAATGGGTGTTGCTGCGAAGGTGAAGGGAAAAAGGATGGATTTGTTTAAATCGAAGGAACTAGAGAATCTGTTCTTCAGACTATTGAAACGAGGGGTGATAAACCCTAGGAGTGTTGATTTCGATCTCTTGGATGCCATTAATGTGAACTTAAGGGAGAAGTTCAATCTGCTTCAACTTGAGCAATTTTGCTCCGATACCACAAACAGTTATGCGCAATTGACAGCATACTTCTATTCGAATCTTAACTTTTTAGATGCGAATAGAATATCCTTCAGTGTTCGAGACCAAGACTATGTGTTAGATGTGGACATGTTGGTAGATATAATTGGAGTTGAAAGAGGACGCTATCAACCGATCAAAGTTTCGATTGCTCGTGCCACATTGGAGCTTGTCAAAGACAGGAATACAGAGGGAAGAATTACCTACACAAGAATGCGTGCCATCAACATCTTGCTTCACAAAATTGTGATCAACTGTATCAGGCCAAAGTCTACATCCAAGACTGACGTGTCTAACTCCGAGGAGAAATTGATGTACACGATCAATTCAGGGAAGAAATTCTCTCTTCCTCACACCATTCTCTTTCACATGTACGAGCAATGGTGAAGGACAAAGGCCAATTGCCTTACCCAGGTCATGTGACCAAGATCTTCAGACATTTGAACATTGAACCTCCACATACTCTTTGTATTCGACCATGTGATAAAATTGTGGTGGGTTTGAAAATGCTGACAAAAATGCGTCTGAAAGAGCTTAATAAGGCAATGGAGAAGTTCAAAGTGAAGACTCCAGTATCTTCTGCATCAAAGAGAAAAGGGAAGGAGCCCATGGGTGCTCCATCCAAAAAGAAAAGAACTCTTATCTTGGAGGATGAAGATGAAGAGGAAGATCGCACTATCTCTGCGTTGAAAAGGACCAGACGTTCTGTACATGAATCAACAGAACAACAGAAGAAAGGAAAAGAAGCAGAGGAAAAAGAACAGAGAGAATAAGAGGAACAAGCAAAGAACAGAGAGGCAGAGGAGCAACAAGAGAAAGAAAAAGAAGACGAAGAGAAAGAAGCTGAAGAAGAAGGAGAAGCAGTGAAAGAAAAGTCTACAGATGAAGCCGGAGAGAAAGGGAATCAAGACGCTGAAGAGCATGACCATCACTCTTCCCCAATTGAGGTCCTAGAGACAGGGGAGATGGCGAGCAAGGAAGGACTACACCACATGCTGTCAACAGTGAAGGTGTGAGTCGCTCACCAGCAAATCCAGAAGATTTCTAGACTTCTCAAATGCCTAAGAAAGGACATGATACGTCAACACCAAATCTGCTCGATTTCACCGAAGTTCCATCGTCTGCCTTCACTCCATCCGAGAGAGCAAATGCGAGCACACAGACGAACAATACAGCAGATTTTCGTCGTATCCTTGATGTTCTTCTGGAAATGCAAGGTCAAATCTATGCTCCGGGATCGTGAACTTCAAGTCTGAAGAATGCTGGACAAGCATCTTCTGTTACCCTAGCGGATCAAATGAAAGACCTCACTCTTCAAATTCAAGCCAATGCCAAAGGAGAAGAGGTGGCTCATCTACGGGAAGACTTGAAAAGGCTAGAAAACATCATACAGTCAATGGGAGATTTCCAGATTGTGTGCATTCCAAGCGGAGACTTGACTCTTTTCTCACCTTTTTTAATGATGACAAAAAGGGGGAGAATTGCAATTTGAAACTCTTTAAACTTTGACTTTAAATTTCTTTTGTGTGTTTGAATGTTTGTTTTTGAGTATGACTTGGGTGTGAACTTGAATTTGACTGACTTGGATGTGGATTTTGATATTTGATTGTTTGCATTTATATCAAGTGTTATTGTATGGTCTTACTCATGAAAGACTAACCGATTTTCGATGGATGCAGAGTCTGGATGATTTATTAATCTTTATGAGATAGCCATATTGCTTGAGTAATGTTTTGCAGGTCAAAGTTGTTCAAATCTACAGGAAAGTTTTGTCACCATCAAAAATGGGGAGATTGTTGGAGAAATCTTTCCAGAATATTTTGAAGCTAAAAAAACATTTCTATCAGTCTAGTCTGGATAATTGCAGACCATATATGTAGAGTCTAAAGACTTTCAGATCACCAGACTCAGCTCTCAAGACTCAAGACTCAAGATTATTCTCATTGACAGTTTTTCTAATCCAGTGACGAAGGCAATCCAGAGCCGAAGTATTTGGTTGAGGATTTAGTCATATCCTCTAAAAAGATCTCTTGGCTGGATAAATATAACGGATTCTTTTATTTGTAATCAATATTGTTTGAAGATCCGATGGTCGACGAATTATGCTTGGAAGGTTCTATTCTTGGAAACCGAGATCTTGGTTGTATGGGCGAACAGGATTGATGGGCTATTGTCAGGTTCCTTTAATAGCTCGAATGATCTTCTTGATTGATTCCGTCCAACGGGTAGACTGGATGAATTCCTTTGGTAAGTGCCAACGAGTATGATGGCATAAAAGAGTATAAAAGGAAGACGTTTTAGT
Organism: Eucalyptus cladocalyx; assembly: GCA_017140615.1. NCBI lineage: Eukaryota > Viridiplantae > Streptophyta > Magnoliopsida > Myrtales > Myrtaceae > Eucalyptus > Eucalyptus cladocalyx. The sequence goes on along the minus strand of CM029522.1, from coordinate 53,415,276 downwards.
TGCTTTAGTGCATGATCGATAGAGAAATTCCAGAGTCTAAAGCACCTTGATTATTCGTCGATACATTTTGAGCGAAATTGTATACACAAAGTGTCTATACTTAGTGATACCTTGAGCGAGTGTGGTAGATCATCTACACCGAGAAATCAAGGGAGAACAACGCTGTAACATCTCTTTGTTCATAGTGGAATCCAGCCAAAAGGCTGTTAGTGCAGAAAAGTGGACGTAGGCTTGAAATAAGTCGAACCACTATAAACCGCGTGTTCAATTTTCTCTTCTCTCAGTCTTACTTTGATTATTGTTTGTCTCAAATCTATTAACTGTCTAGTATTGTGCAAATATCGAGAAAAATCTTTTATATACCTATTCACTCCCCCTCTAGGTACTTATACTAGCCATATCAGCAACTCCATTTTAAAAATCAACTTGCAGGTTAAAAACTTAGATTATTAAAATTGTGAATTTGTGGACTTGGGAGAGTCCGGGACATAATAAATTCAGCCAAGCCATTAGCCTCCTTAGGCCTCCGTACCCGATCGCGGGCGCCGAAAAAAAAAAGAGGTCGCGACACACGTGATGCGGCAAGATCTTCTCAAGTTTGCATTGGTAAACGCAATGACATGAGTTAAGTAAATACGATCTTTTGGAAACTCTAAAATGTTTTGCCTTTTCAATAATTAAAATCTCCTACTCCACCAAGAAACACTAATGGAGAAATCTTGTTCGCTCTTGATTTCTCCTCATTCACTAAATGAGAAAAGGCAAAAGAAAACTGTAGTTTGCATGTCGTATATATTGATTTGTTTTGAACTCTAGAGTTTAATCAGAAACTAACGATACACTAATGGAGAAATCTTCTTCGCTCTTGATTTCTCCTCATTCACTAAATGAGAAAAGGCAAAAGAAAATTGTTGTTTGTATAATGTATATAATGATTGGTTTTAAACTCTAGAGTGTAATGAGAAATTAACGATGCTGCATATTGTTCGTTAAAGACGTTGAAAATGTGTCGTCATACGTAGTTGACGACGGTAAAAATTTGGAGCGGTTCCCACTTCTCCTGGGCTCGTACGCATTACAAAGATCATCATCACAAGGAGGCCAAAATGCTTGAGATCACCCATTGCCGAGTGAATGAAAAAAGGACAGATCTATTTCGAAATGATTATATTACTAAGAAGGGAATGAAACGCTTGAAATTATATTGATTTGCTTTGAACTCTAGAGTTTAATAAAAATAAAAATAAAAAGAGTTCTAGATCTTCTAGATAGGAGCCAGGCGTCCTCATCAAAAGGGAGGACTAAGCTACTAATTCATTTGGAAGTTCTAAGAATTCTCATGCCGTGGAGGAGGCTATAGGGGAGAAATTCTACGAATTCAGTATATATTATCGACTAAATTTAGACCTTTAAAATAGGTTTCACATCAATTTCATCGGATGACGGTGCAAATTAAAGTTGATAAATATGTAATGAATTCACGAAAACGTTACCCTACACGACACGGCAGGTGGCAACAGTTATGCATTGTCATGCATGATTATCTTCTTAGTTTCATGTTGTTTACTCGATTTTGACACACATGTTTTTCTAGTTCATTCAGGTGACAGCTCTTGATCTGTGGTGCAGCATAAGTCCGATTTTGACCAAAAATATTTTCACCTCTCATGCTATAAAGTCATTCTTCATAATTTGCTTTTTCACGCGTTATCACCCAAGATTCAAATGTCACTAAGCTTCCAGGTTGTTTTTCTTTTCGAAATGATGAAACTGGGTCAGTTCTAACGAACGAAAATGTCCACCAAGAAACGCTGGTATTTTTTTTAAAAAAAAATTCTATTTGATATATGTAGGTGGCAAAATAATTTCATTCACATAAAAAGAAATCTTTTTTACTATATTATATGACTAGTTAAAAGTCTTGGTAAGAAAAAAAAAAATGTCCAAGCAAAAACTAGCTTTCTTGGAGAGAGAACCCATGGATTTTGTTTTGTACAATGCCCACTTTCCCCCCCATAAATTAAATTGTACGCACAATAATCCTTAGGAGTGCTCATCCTTGAAAGCTAGTTATTTTGTTGATAGACTTGAAAGGTTTATAAACTAGCACATACCATCACATATCACCGATGTGGGAGAGCTTATATATAATCTTTTAACATCACTTTTTAGAGGCACTTTAACGAGGAAATATCAACCCTTCGACATCAAAATCTTCTCGAGTCTGAAATATTGGTACGTGTTAATGGCATGAGTCAGTAACCATGGTCGGTTCCCAAAACCATAAATTTAATTTATTTATCAAGAATCAAAATCTCCTAATCTACCAATAAACACTAGTGAAGCACTTTTCTTCACTCTTCTTTTGTCCTCTCCCATGATATTATAACTACGATAAATTCTTGGCAGAAAATATACTAATGGGCTCAGCTCAATCCAAAACCCTATAAAATTTCGGCCTTAACAACTCAACCCACTTTCACTTGTTCCTCACCAGGTGTGCATGTGAGAGTAAGAAGGAAAAGAAGCAACTGGTGACGAAAACAAGAAAAATGAGGAATGGAGAAAAGAGAGAGAAATTTTTGTCTTCATGCTCCGAACGTCCCGACAAGCCGAATCAATTTCATTTTGTAACGCCTAGTAAGAATTCAAGCTGTTTATTCATCTAATCAAAGTAATCTATGAAACTACTCCCTAAATCAGGAGTTGTGTGAACTTTGAATTGCGAGGTTTGATTTAAAAGTTGTGAAGAGATGAAGTTTTCAGAAATTGATAGTTCATAACATTTTGGAGCTATGAGATTCAATGAAAATCGATTCCCAAATATGGTTTGAACGAAATGAATTTTTGAAGTTTCGCGTGTAAGTTACATGTAATCAACGATATGCATAACGGACAAAGATAATTGTTCACTATAGACAAATTTCTTCTTTAACGAATAGGAATCGATTGGACAATGAATAAATATAGTTTAATTTAATTATTCATTAGAATATTAATTTACTTGGATTTTGATATTGATTTTTGATTAATTTATAGGTATATGAGTTAATTGATTCGAGTAACTTTTGTAAGCTGGTTTTCAGCTTTCCAAGTGAATCTTAGTTGAAGGCAAGATTGATGAATTTGGGTTGAATGCGAGACCATATCAAGAGAAACAAGAAAAAAGTCAAATCAAGGATCAAGAATCAAAAGAGATGCTTCTCATCTTTTTTTTCTTTTCTTTGTTTAAAGAATGTCTGGAGGTACTAATCATTCCGTAAAGGAGGAGAAATTCTTGTCTAAACCCTGGTCCGACATGTAGATGAATAGAGAGAGATGCTTCTTGACTAAACTCACGAAACAAACCTGACTTTTTGAATAAATCTTGGTTGAAGACAAGACTAGGTCAAGAACATCAAGAAAGAAGAAAAATCAAGAAGAATTAAGAAAAGGTGCTTCTTTATCTTTTTCCTTTTATATATAAAAGAAAACACGTGTTGGGAGTACCAACTACGGCAAAAGCAAGTACCAAATTATCATGTTCAAAGGAATTCAACAGAAAACAGTCATGAAATATTAAATTTAACCATAAATTAACACTTCATTGAAGTATATGTATACTTTGAATGGGTAGCTATAATGGCGATGAATAGTTCAGAGCAATTATCAATTTAGTAAAACAACTACCGGCATCAATAAGGCCAATTATCTAATTAGAATTAGAATGCTCAGAAGATAAGAACGCTTAATAACTCGAGAAATATTTAAAATTATCACACATCACATTCTGGTTAATATGATGTATGATGTCAATTAATCTAATTATATCATATTGTGTAAATCATTCATCTCAATTCTCATCATTTCTCAATGCACACCACACTAAACAAATTATCAACGTGATTTAATTACAGGATGTGGTTGATAAAAACCGAATGAGCGATTGTTGCCCGATATCTTTTGCATCTCATTGTGCTAAAGAAAGGTGGAAAAAATCTGTTCTCACTAAAGAACTTTTGGGCTTGGGCATGTTTTTGCTCCGGAATTTCGTTTCCTTATCAAGTTGTGCCCGTAAAATATTCAATTTACTTAGAAATGATATCTACTCTCAATTTATCTAACCACATCCTTCTTCTTTCATAATTTTTTTATCAATCTCTAAAATAATGACCTTGAAAGCATCAAGAAGTTTCCTTTCGAGTGCAAGAACATGAAGAGAACAAAATGAGTAGAGGAGAAGCATGAAGAACTTTTCTTGGCCCTTTATTTCCTCTCCTTCGTGTGTTTACATTTCTATTCAATTTTTAAAGCCGCAGTAAAAGAATATTCATTGAATTAAAGACTAGCTTTCTTCAAGAGAGAACTTTAGAGTTTATTAATTAAATTGTAAACACAATAATCTCTCTGAGAGTTCATGCTTCAAAGTTAATAACTAGCTTTCAAGACTTAAAAGACCTACAAACCCGTACAGACCACCATGGGGTACTATTGAATATGAAACAATTTGTATAGAACTTTAAATATTACTTTTTAAAGGCCCTTTAGAGAGTAAATATCGATTTTTAAAAACATGGGAAGAAGACAGTGCGCGGAGGAGAAAAACTGGCGAAGAACTATCCTTGGCTCTTGATTTCACCTCCTCCGTGTTTTTATATTCCTACTCACTTTATGTGTATGGAAAAATTAAATCTATTCCCTTGCAAAAAAGAGTTTCTTTCATTTGTGGTCCACCAAGAAACGCTGGTCAAGAAGATTTCTTCGCTCTTCATTTGAGCTTCCTATTTTTTCTTTTTTTCTATTTGATATATGTAGGTGGCAAAATAATTTCATTCACATAAAAAGAAATCTTTTTTACTATATTATATGACTAGTTAAAAGTCTTGGTAGAAAAAAAATATGTCCAAGCAAAAACTAGCTTTCTTGGAGAGAGAACCCATGGATTTTGTATTGTACAATGCCCACCTTCCCCCCAATAAATTAAATTGTACGCACAATAATCCTTAGGAGAGCTCATCCTTGAAAGCTAGTTATTTTGTTGATAGACTTGAAAGGTTTATAAAGTAGCACATACCATCACATATCACCGATGTGGGATAGCTTATATATAATCTTTTAACTTCACTTTACTCTAACGAGGAAATATCAACCCTTCGACATCAAAATCTTCACAAGTCAAAAATATTGGTACAGGTTAACGGCATGAGTCAGTAACCATGGTAAGTTCCCAAAACCCTAAATTTTATTTATTTATCAAGAATCAACATCTCCTAGTCCACCAACAAACACTAGTGACAAGCACTTTTCTTCGCTCTTCTTTTGTCCTCCCCCTTGTTATTATAACTACGATAAAGTCTTGGCAGAAAATATAGCAATGGGCTCAGCTCAGCCCAAAACCCTATAAAATTTTGGCCTTAACGACTCAGCCAGTTTCACTTGTTCCTCACCAGGTGTGCATGCAAGAGTAAGAAGGAAAAGAAGCAACCGGCGATGAAAACAAGAAAACAGAGGAATGGAGAAAAGAGAGATAAATTTTTGCCCACACGCTCCGATCGTCCCGACAAGCCAAATCAATTTCATTTTGTAACACCTTGTTAGAATTCAGGCTGTTTGTTCATCTAATCAAAGTAATCTATGAAATTACTCCCTAAATCCGGAGTCGTGTGAACTTCGAATTGCGAGGTTTGATATAAAAGTTGTGAAGAGATGAAGTTTTAAGAAATTGATAGTTCAGAAAGCTTTGGAGCTATGAGATTCAACGAAAATCAATTCCGAACTATGGTTTGAATGAAACGAATTTTAGAATTTTTGTGTGTAAGTTACATGTAATCGACAATATGCATAACAGACATAGATAATTGTTCGTTATAAAAAAAAAATTATTCTTTAACGAATAGGATTCGATTGGATGATGAATAAATTTAGTTTAATTTAATTATTCATTAGAATATTAATTTACTTGGATTTTGATGATGATTTTCGATTAGTTGATCGGAATATGAGTTAATCGATTCGAGTAACTTTTGTAAGCTAGTTTTCAGCTTTCCAAGTGAATCTTAGTTGAAGGCAAGATTGATGAATCTGGGTTGAATGTGAGACCATGTCAAGAGAAACAAGAAAGGAGTCAAATCAAGGGTCAAGAATCAAAAGAGATGCTTCTCATCTTCTTTTTCTTTTCTTTCTTTAAAGAAGGTCTGAAGGTACTAATCATGCCGTAAAGGAGGAGAAATTCTTGGCTAAACCCTGGCTCGACGTGTAGATGAATAGAAAGAGATTCTTCTGGACTAAACTCACAAAACAACCCTGACTTCTTAAATGAATCTTGGTTGAAGACAAGACTAGGTCAAGAACATCAAGAAAGAAGAAAAACCGAGAAGAATTAAGAGAGGTGCTTCTTTATCTTTTTTCTTTTATATATGAAATTATCATGTTCAAAAGAATTCAACCGAAAACGAAATTTAACCATAAATTAACACTTCATTGAAGTATATGTATATTTTGAGTGGGTAGCTGTAATGGCGATGAATAGTTCAGAGCAATTATCAATTTGGTAAAACAACTATAAATTGGTAAAACAACTACCAGCATCAATACGGCCAATTATCTAATTAGAATGCTCAGAAGATAAGAATGCTTATTAACTCGAGAAATATTTAAAATTGTCACACATCACACTCTTGGTTAATATGATGTATGATGTCAATTAATCTTATTATATCATATTCTTTAAATCATCCATCTCAATTATCCTCATTTTCTCAATGCACGCCATACTAAACAATTTATCGACATGACTTAATTATAGGATGTGGTTGATAAAACCGGATGAGCGATGTTGCCCGATATCATTTGCATCTCATTGTGCTAAAGAAAGGTGGGAAAAGTCTGTTCTCACTAAAGAACTTGTGGAGTTGGGCTTGTTTTTGCTCTGGAATTTCCTTTCCTTCTCAATCTGTGCACGTAAAATATACAATTTACTGAGAAATGATATCTACTCTCGATTTATCTAATCACATCCTTCTTCTTTCACCATTTTTTTTTCCTTCAAGTTCCTCCAACACTAGATCCGATTAAATCCAGATGACTAGCCTAGACAACATTGTGGTGCAACTTTAGTTTAAAAAAAAAATTAAAATAGACATCCACGTGGATATCCACATTAACTAAATTGTATCCTTCTCGTACACCAATTTTGTCGATTCGTAACTAATTTTTTCCATAAGCACGTGTAGGCCTCTGCATGCTTGACCCATATCATATTTTGGTGTCAACCAACCATTGTGCCGTGTCAACTAAGCTTAGTTGAATATGATGTTTAAGGGACTAGATTATAAAGTTTTTTTAAAGTAAAAGAGCACAATTGAATAAATTCACAGTGCATGTACTTGATTTGAAAATGCATGAAGGTATAGAGCCGATGAGTAGAATCTATCTCAATAACAACACCGGGGGCTATTATTATTTGTAGTATAGTTCGAAGCTGCTTATTGCTGGTACTTCAATTTAGCAAGTCTCCTAAATTATTTGCATAATTTTTAAAACCCTTTCATTTGATTTTTTTACTAATAATTTTTTACACTTACCCACAAAAAAAAAAAAAATCTCATCCCATGTTAGAAAGTCATTCTTTAAAATTCTTTAAATTTCTTGCTAGATAATACTAAATCAAGAAGATTCATCCTATATGTGTCCACTTAAGATACTCTAAGTATAATATTTTAGTTTGGTATAGACGTCGGCGCTTCCCACACTTCCCAATGGTTAATCACCACCTTCTAAATTAAGGGACTTAATTCATAAAAGTGTGGGTTGAATATTGCCGGATCACTTTCATGAGGAAGATTGTGCAATCACTTTAAACTTCTATCTTATTGTAGTAGACATATATTTTATAATGCATTTCGAGACCTCTTAACTGCTGTCGCCATCTAATTAAGTAGGAAATTAGGCAACGACAAGCACCACCTAAATTGCAGAAGAATCTTGGTCGAAGTCAAGATTTTACGGATGCAAGCAGGAGAGAACAAAAGAAAATCAATAACAAAAGATTAAGTTAAGAGGGTTATCAAAAAGATTTTAAAGATCGACCTTCACGCATGTGAATGAAAGGATTATTAAAGAAACGTAAAAAAAAAAAGAAAAAAAAAAGATGTAAAACTGGAGAAGAAGGAATGATTTTAAAAGGGGAGAGAGGAAAAAAAAGGAATGACATTTTTTCCCTAAAATTACGACCTTGAAAGCATCAAGAAGTTTCCTTTCAAGTGCAAGAACATGAAGAGAACAAAATGCGTAGAGGAGAAGCATGAAGAACTTTTCTTGGCCCTTTATTTCTTCTCCTTCGTGTGATTTCTATTCAATTTTTAAAGCTGCTGTAAAAGAATATTCATTGAATTAAAGACTAGCTTTGTTCAAGAGAGAACTTAAGAGTTTATTAATTAAATTGTACACACAATAATCTCATTGAGAGTTCATGTTTCAAAGTTAATAACTAGCTTTCAAGACTTAAAAGACCTACAAACCCAAGCAAAGCATCATGGGTTATTATTGAATATGAAACAATTTGTATAGAACTTTAAATATCACTTTTTAAAGGCCCTTTAGAGAGTAAATATCGATTTTTAGAAACATGGGAAGAAGACGATGCGCGGAGGAGAAAAACTGGTGAAGAACTATCCTTGGCTCTTGATTCCACCTCCTCCATGTTTTTACATTCCTATTCACTTTATGTGTATGGAAAAATTTAATCCATTCCCATGCAAAAAAGAGTTTCTTTCATTTGTGGCCCACCAAGAAACGCTGGTCAAGAAGATTTCTTCGCTCTCCATTTGTGCTTCCTATTTTTTTTTCTATTTGATATATGTAGGTGGAAAAATAATTTCATTCACATAAAAAGAAATCTTTTTTACTATATTATATGACTAGTTAAAAGTCTTGGTAGAAAAAAAAAAAAAAAAAAAAAACATGTCCAAGCAAAAACTAGCTTTCTTGGAGAGAGAACCCATGGATTTTGTATTGTACAATGCCCACTTTCCCCCAATAAATTAAATTGTACGCACAATAATCCTTAGGAGAGCTCATCCTTGAAAGCTAGTTATTTTGTTGATAGACTTGAAAGGTTTATAAACTAGCACATACCATCACATATCACCGATGTGGGATAGCTTATATATAATCTTTTAACATCACTTTTTAGAGGCACTCTAACGAGGAAATATTCAACCATTCGGCATCAAAATCTTCTCGAGTCTCAAATATTGGTACGTGTTAATGGCATTAGTTAGTAACCATGGTCGGTTCCCAAAACCATAAATTTTATTTATTTATCAAGAATCAAAATCTCCTAGTCCACCAACAAACACTAGTGAAGCACTTTTCTTCGCTCTTCATTTGTCGTCCCCATGTTTGTTAATTTCTTTTAAATTTATGTAGGGGAAACTTTAATGCATTCACATCAAACAATAATCTTTCATTATGTTACTAAAGCTACGTTAACTTATTGGTCATTTATTGAAGCTATTATGAAATTTCTAACTAATTTTTGCTGTATGCATATCATTAACTTTTTCTTATTTTTCAAATAACTTTCATTTACGTTTCATAATTACGCTTTGAACCAATTATCAAATTCTTAACTTTAATTCACATGATTCATGAACTTTTCTCTGCTTAAGTTATGAATAATTTTGGACTATCAACTCCCATTTCATTTTTTTAATAATAATTTTTTACACTTACCCAAAAAAAAAATCTCATCTCATGTTAGAAAGTCATTCTTTAAAATTCTTTAAAATTCTTGCTAGATAACATTAAATCAAGAAGATTCATCCTATATGTGTCCACTTAAGATACTCTAAGTATAATATTTTAGTTTGGTATAGACGTCGGCGCTTCCCACACTTCCCAATGGTCAATCACCAACTTCTAAATTAAGGGACTTAATTCATAAAAGTGTAGGTTGTATATTGCCGGATCACTTTCACGAGGAAGATTGTGCAATCACTTTAAACTTCTATCTTATTGTAGTAGAAAAATATTTTATAATGCATTCGAGACCTCTTAACTGCTGTCGCCATCTAATTAAGTAGGAAATTAGGCAACGACAAGCACCACCTAAATTGCAGAAGAATCTTGGTCGAAGTCAAGATTTTACAGACAAAAGCAGGAGAGAACAAAAGAAAATCAATAACAAAAGATTAAGTTAAGAGGGTTATCAAAAAGATTTTAAAGATCGACCTTCACGCATGTGAATGAAAGGATTATTAAAGAAACGTAAAAATGGAAAAAAGAAAAAAAAAAAAAGATGTAAAACTGGAGACGAAGGAATAATTTTAAAAGGGGAGAGAGGAAAAAAAAGGAATGACATTCAATTTTTAAAGCCGCTGTAAAAGAATATTCATTGAATTAAAGACTAGCTTTGTTCAAGAGAGAACTTAAGAGTTTATTAATTAAATTGTACACAAAATAATCTCATTGAGAGTTCATGTTTCAAAGTTGTGCAAGTAAAAAATTCAGTGTATTGAGAAATGATGTTTATCTAGTCACATCCTTCTTCTTTCATAAAAAAAAACTTTCAAGTTCCTCCAGCACTAAATCATATTAAATTTAGCTAACTAGGCCAATCAACGTTATGGTGCAACTTTAACGAAAAAAAAAAATCCAACATAAACATCTATTTAGGTATCTACATTGACTAAATTTTATCCTCGTCGTACTCTGATTTTATCAATTCATAACTAAATTTTTCCGTAAACACAAGAGGGTCTCTGCGTGCTTTACCTACATCATAACCGACTGCCGTGTGAGTTCAGTTTAGTTGAATCTGACATTTGAGGGACTAGATTATGAAGCTTTATGAAAGTAAAAAAACACAGTTAAATAAATTCGAAGCGCATGTACTAGATTTGAAAATGCGTGAAGGTGTAGAGACAAGTAGTAGAATTTATCTCAATAATAACACCCTGGCTATTATTAGTAGTAGCATACTTCGATCCTACTTATCGATGGCTACTTTAGTTTAGTGTGTCACCTAATTATCTGCAAGTCCCATTTGTAGTAGTGAAACATTCATGAACAAATTAATCATGAAAAACTTTTTAAATTAAGGGATGAAATTCATAGAAATTGTACTTGAATACTTTTGAATCATTTTCATGTGGAAGATTGCACAATCACTCTAAATGTACGGTGAGATCTCTTAACTAGTGTCACCATCTAAATTGACTACAAAAATTAGCCAACAACAACCACCACCACCTTAAATGCAGAATAACCATGGTAGGAGTCAAGACTCTACAAGAAAAGCAGGAGAGAACGAAAACCAATAACCTAAAGTCTGAACTCCCAATTCCACGTTAGTAAATCAAGGGATGATAAAAGAACATGCGGAAATAGAGAGATTAAAGAATGGTTTGAAAAGGGAAGAGAGGAAAATAAACAATGGCCTGTTTCCGTGCAATGACAAGCTTTTAAGCATCAAGAAATTTCGAGTCAAGTGTCCAGAAAATGGGAAGAAGACGGCCAATACGTGGGAAAGAAACGCTAGTGACTAACTTTTCGTCGCTCTTCATGTCTTCTCCTCCATTTTTCTTTTTATATAATTTTTAACAATTTTTGTACGTGGTTTGTAAAATATGGGTTGAATAAAGAACTAGTTTTTCTTGAGGAGAGACCCTAAACTTAGATTATACAAACAATAATCTCTCGGAGAGCTCATCCTTAAAAGTTAATTATTTACTTAATAAACTTAAAAGATTTATAAATGCATGCACACCATTACATTTTATCGATGTAGGACAACATATACACGATTAATAATTAAAAAAAAAAATCATTTAGCATTCTTAGAGAGAGAGAGAGAGAGAGAGAGAGAGAGAGAGAGAGAGAGAGAGAGAGAGAGCCTAAGGATTCTCTATTATATAAGATCCACGTACATTTTCCCCTTAGTATTTAATATAAATTAAATTAGACACACAAAAAAAAAAAAATCCCCTTGAGAGCTCATCCTTAGAAACTAGTTATTTAGTTGGCGGGCTTAAAAGATTTATAAAGGTACACATCCCATTACATATCACCGACGTGATATAACTTATACGTGATCTTTTAACCTCATTTGTTAGAAGCACCCGATGCGTCAAGATCTTCTCAAGTTTGCATTGGTAAACGCAATGACATGAGTTAAGTAAATGTGATCTTTTGGAAACTCTAAAATGTTTTGCCTTTTCAATAATTAAAATCTCCTACTCCACCAAGAAACACTAATGGAGAAATCTTGTTCGCTCTTGATTTCTCCTCCTTAACTAAATGAGAGAAGGCAAAAGAAAATTGTTGTTTGCATGCTGTATATATTGATTTGTTTTGAACTCTAGAGTTTAATCAGAAACTAACGATACACTAATGGAGAAATCTTGTTCGCTCTTGATTTCTCCTCATTCACTAAATGAGAAAAGGCAAAAGAAAATTGTTGTTTGTATAATGTATATATTGATTGGTTTTGAACTCTACAGTTTAATGAGAAATAAACGATGCTGCATATTGTTCGTTAAAGACGTTGAAAATGTGTCTTCATACGAAGTTGATGACGATAAAAATTTGGAGCGGTTCCCACTTCTCCTGGGCTCGTACGCATTACAACGATCATCATCACAAGGAGGCCAAAATGCTTGAGATCACCCATTGCCGAGTGAATGAAAAAAGGACAGGTCTCTTTCGAAATGATCATATTACAAAGAAGGGAATGAAACCCTTCAAATTATATTGATTTGTTTTGAACTCTAGGGTTTAAAAAAAAAAAAAAAAGAGTTCTAGATCTTCTAGATAGGAGCCAGGCGTCCTCATCAAAAGGGAGGACAAAGCTACTAATTCATTTGGAAGTTCTAAGAATTCTCATGCCGTGGAGGAGGCTATAGGGGAGAAATTCTACGAATTCAGTATATATTATCGACTAAATTTAGACCTTTACAATGATAGGTTTCACATCAATTTCATCAAATGACGGTGCAAATTAAAGTTGGTAAATATGTAATGAATTCATGAAAGCGTTACCCTACACAACACGGCAGGTGGCAACAGTTATGCATTGTCATGCATGATTATCTTCTTAGTTTCATGTTGTTTACTTGATTTTGACACACCTGTTTTTCTAGTTCATTCAAGTGACAGCTCTTGATCTGTGGTGCAGCATAAGTCCGAGTTTGACCAAAAATATTTTCACCTCTCATGCTATAAAGTCATTCTTCATAATTTGTTTTTTCACGCGTTATCTCCCAAGATTCAAATGTCACTAAGCTTCCAGGTTGTTTTTCTTTTCGAAATGATGAAACTGCGTCACTTCTAATGAACGAAAATGTCAAGCTCTCGATACTTTCTGGTTTCTCAAGACCAGAATTTTTTATGCACGCGGATGATGCTTCTAGTGTCCCTTCAAGTATTCTTCTTGGAGAGTTGATAGCCATTATATTACGAAGAGATACATTTCATGTGTATTAGGAAATTCTAGTTTTTGTATGTTACGCTTATTTGTGTTTCCATCTTGCAAATAAGGCATATTTCGTATAGGTAAAATTTTGAAATTGATACATTTATTTCCATGCCTTTATAATTATGACAAAATTTAGATCGTCACGTTTACATTATTATAAGAGAACTATAGGGACTATTTTGGAAGGCCCTTGGGAAAAACAAGCATAAATTGAATGTCATATATGAATGTACAATGTAGAGTGACAGAGTTTATCGCAATTTTGTTGTTACAATTTTCAAAAGGAAACGGTGCTGGTAAATTTTTGAAATTTGTCGAAGCATAAAAAAACATTGGGCTTGTTTGTTTACAATTAATTTTATGTAAAAAGTACTTTTATGCTTTCTCACCAGCACTTTAAAATATTATCCATGTTTCACGAAAGTATCAGAAGAGTTTATATGAATTTACACATCAACATTTGCGTATTGTGAAATTTTAAGTGTTTATGATCTAAAAGGAGTCAACATGTATGCGTTGCAAGATTTAGATTAAGCAAAATGCATATAGTGAAAGTCTATTCTAACACGCTTGATCACCTAATTACCGACCCTATTACAAAAATGCTAACTGATTTTTACAGTATGCATATCACCAAATTTTCTTTTCTATACCAACTTTTATTTGCCTTTCATAATTATGCCTTGAACCAATATACGAAAATACTAACTTTAATTTATATGATTTATCAAATTTTCTCTGCTTAAGTTATTAATAGGCTTCGAACTATCAGCTCACATTTCATTTTTTACTAATAATTTTTTAATACTTACCCAAAAAAAAATCTTCAGAAAGTCATTCTTTATAATTCTTTTTATTCACATGCCATCACCCAAGATTGAGTATTCTTGCTACACAGTATTAAATCAAGAAGAGTCATCCTATATGTATCCACTTTAGATACTCTAACTATAACTTCTTCTTCTTTTTTTAGTTTGGTACATACGCCAGTGCTTCCCACACTTCCAAATGATTAACCATCTTTAAAAGGCAAACCTAAGTCATGAAAAACATTTTAAATTAAGGGACGTATTGCTTAGAATTTTTACGTTGAATATTGCCAGGCCACTTTCATGTGGAAGATTGTGCAGTCACTCTAAACTTCCATTTTATTTTGGTATTCAGATATTTTATAATGCAAGTCGAGATCTCTCAACTGGTGTGGCCATCAAAATTGAGTAGAAAATTAGGAAACAACAACCACTACCTGAATTGCAGAGATTTGAAAATTAGGAAACAACAACCACCACCTGAATTGCAGAAAAATCTTGGTCGAAGTCAAGATTTTACAGAGAAAGGCAGGAGAGAACAAAAGAAAATCAATAACCTTAAGTTTAAATTGAGAGGGTTATTAAAAATATTTTAAAGATCGACCTTCACGAATGCGAATCAAAGGATGATTAAAGAACTAAAAAAAGAAAGAAATTATAAAAATAGAGAATAAAGAATAATTTTAAAAGCAAAGCGAAGAAAATAAAGAATGACATTTTTCCATAAAATGACGACCTTGAAAGCATCGAGAAATTGCCTGTCAAGTGCAAGAACATGGAAAGAATAAAATGAGCGGAGGAGAAGTATGAAGAACTTTCCTTGGCCCTTGATTACTACTCCTTCATGGGTTTACATTTCTATTCAATTTTAAAAGTGTCGGTACAAGAATATAGGCCGAATTATATGCTAGCTTTGTTCGAGAGAGAACATAAAGAGTTTATAAATTAAATTAATCTCTCTTCGAGTTCCTCCTTAAAAGTTAATAAATACCTTTCAAGACTTAAAACACATATAAACCCATGCACATCATCATGGGTACTATCGATATGAAACAATTTATATAGAATCTTTAAATATCACTTTTTTAAAGGCCCTTTAGAGAGTAGATATCGATTTGTTAGGAACATGGGAAGAAGACAATGCGCAAAGGAGAGAGACTGGTGAAAAACTATCCCTCGCTTGTGATTTCACCTCCTCCACAGTTTGGTATTTCTATTCACTATATGCATTATGGAAAAATTTAATCCATTCATACGAAAAGAGACCTCTTTTTTATTTGTTATCCTTGAAAATAAGCTATTTAGTTCATCGAATTAGAAGATTTATAAATGTGCGCACACTGGCACGTATCAATGCCGTGAGATAATTTTATACAATAGTTTATCATCACTTCTTAGAGACACTTTAGGGTGAGATTTCGACTTTTTCACATCAAAATTATCTCGACTCTGCAACTTTGGTACGTGCAATGGGATGAGCCCAGTAAGCATGGTCACTGGCCAATTCCCTAAACGCTAAAATGGTGTTGACTTATCAAATATCAAAATCTTCAAGTCCACAAAGAAACGCTAGTTTCTTCGCTCTTCATTTGCCCTTCCTCAATTTTTTAATTCCTATTCAATTTATGTAGCTGGCAAAGTCATTTGATTCAGAAAAAAAGATTTTTCTCCTATAATTTTATTATGACTAGTTAAAAGTCTCTACAAAAAAAAATGTATCAAAGCAAAAACTAGCTTTCTTGGAGAGAGCCTAAGGATTTTGCATTATACAACACCCACTTTCCCCCTAATAAATTATTTTGCACGCACAATAATATCTAGGAGAGCTCATCCTTGAAAACTAGTTATATTGTTAACAGACTTCAAAAGTTTATAAACTCGCGCACACCGTCACATATCATCGATGTGGGGCAGCTTATATATGATCTTTTAACATCACTTTTTGGAGGCACTTTGGTGAGGAGATATCAACATTTTGATATCAAAATCTTCTCGAGTCTGCAACATTAGTATGTGTTATTGGCATGAGTCAAGGAACCATGGTCGGTTCCCAAAACCTTTAGTCATTTTAAACTTATCAAGATTCAAAATCTCCTAGTTCACCAACAAACACTAGTGAAGAACTTTTCTTTGCTCTTCATTTGTCCTCCCCGTGTTTGTTAATTTCTTTTCAATTTATGTAGGGGAAAATTTAATTCATTCACATAAAAAAATAATCTTTCACTATGTTACTATAGCTACGTTAACTTATTGGTAATTTGTTGAAGCTATTATGAAAATTCTAACTAATTTTTGCTGTGTGCATATCACCAAATTTTTCTTATTTTTCACCAACTTTCATTTACGTTTCATAATTATGCTTTGAACCAATTATGAAATTATTAACTTTAATTCATATGATTCATCAACTTTTTTTCCGCTTAAGTTATGAATATGTTTTGGACTATCAACTCTCATTTGATTTTTTTACTAATAATTTTTTACACTTACCCAAAAAAAAAAAAATCTCATCTCATGTTAGAAAGTCATTCTTTAAAATTCTTTAAGATTCTTGCTAGATAATATTAAATCAATAAGATTCATCCTATATGTGTCCACTTAAGATACACTAAGTATAATATTTTTAGTTTGGTATAGAAGTCGGTGCTTCCCACACTTCCCAATGGTTAATCACCACCTTCTAAATTAAGGGACTTAATTCATAAAAGTGTAGGTTGAATTTTG
>CM029522.1:52527244-52798187 GCA_017140615.1 Eucalyptus cladocalyx | reverse complement strand
AATTTCAAAAAAGGGCCTGACATCTCTAGTTGTAGGGCATTTTTCGTCTCTTATGTTCTAATTTTTTTTTTCTTTTTTCTTTTCATTTACATTTTCTTGTTGCCTCTTCCCTTTGTTGGCCATGGTGGAGAAAAGCTGGACTGAGGCAAGGGCTACCCTTGCCCGACACTGCCGAGCACAACCCTTGCCCTTGCCTAAGTCTAGCTTCCCTCCACAATGGCCAGTTGAGGGAAAAGCTAAAAGAAAGGAAAAATTTTAAATAAGAGCTTGAAGTAGTCAAATAATCTCAAGTAAGGATCTAAAGTGGAACTTATTTTAAAAAAAAAGCCTCAAGTGAACATATCATTTTCAAAAAAGGGCTTAATCTCTCTGGTTAAAACGCATTTTCGTTTTTTGCATTTTTTTTTTAAATTTTTTTTTCTTTTCCCTCTTCCCTTCGCCATGGCTAGTAAAGGGAAGTTGGACTTAGGAAAGGGCAAGGGTTGCCCTTGGTAGCATTGGGCAAGGGCAGCCCTCACTTGAGTCGACTGAGGGTGTCTTGTTGCCCTCGCCCACCCAAAGAAGGGCGACCCTTGTTCGACGCCAGCGGGGGCACCCCTCACCCTTGCTAGCCTAGGTGAGGGTCGCCCTTGTTGGATCTGAAAGGGACACCCTCGCTCGACTCAAGTGAGGGTTGCCCTCTCCTGCCCAGGCAAGGGAAACCCTTGGCTGACGTCAATTAGGGCAACCCTTGCCCTCGTCGGACTTGCCCTCGTCGGATCTAGTGAGGGATGCCCTCACTCAACTCAAGCGAGGGTTGCCGTCGCCTAACGTTTGCAAGAGCGACCTTGACCAACTGTCGACGACCATGTTCCGGGAAGGAAAAAGGGAAAAAAAAAAAAAAAAAAAAAGTATGGAATTTTTTTAGAAATATATTTTTTTGACCAAAATACCCCTTCTGTCGGCTAAAGACCCTTAATTGAGACGATATGGCTACTTCAAGCTCTTATTTGAAACAATTTGGCTACTTTATACCCTTATTTGAAATAATATTCATTTTGGGTCATTATTTGAGAAAATTAAGACATTTCAGGCCATTTTAGAAACTTCTCCTTTTTAATATCCCGTCACAGCTGTATATTATATCATTCAGTGAGTGCTCCATTGAACGAGACCATCTGATAGCCAGGCCCCCAGTTTCCCATTTCAGCACATGAGCATAAGAGATGTTTCTAAGATTGCCTATTGTTTCTTCTACACGATACAATTTTCGTCTCAATGATCTGTACGTCGCAACAGATGCATTTAAAATTTGCCAGAGTATAGGGGAAACATGCCAAGAGTGTGACGCAGGTAAAGGAAGAGTAAAAAAAATTATATTTGTACTTAAAATCTCCTCCTCCTCTTCAATTATTATTCTCTCCGTTTATCTTCTATCATATCGCATGTTTCATGCCAAAAACGTTTCTTTCCCTCTTCGTACCATTCAATAGCTTTTTCTTGGAATCGTCTCGTGTCAGCAGGGCCTGATGACTAGACTGTTGTTAATCTGTTCGGCTGCAGATTGACAATGGTTAAGGAGGAAGAGTTACATCAAAAGCATTAAACTAAAAGACCGTTCGTGTAAAGGAACGACTAGTCAATATTAGGCAAAGAATTGTCCGGTTTAAGTAAATGGTTCATTTTTGAAGGAAGGCAACTAGCACTCACACTTGAAAAACAAATAACAAATGAGAAAAGACAACACAAATCATAATGGATTGGGCATTTCTTACCTTGATCCCTTTACAGATCAGAATATCCGTGAATTTCCGTAAACTATCATAATCGTCAAGCTATCCTTCACGCAAAATGTCTGAAGCTACTGAAGTACCGCCATATGGGCTCTGTGCTATGACCAACCTAGCTACCTTATCCTTCAACTCTGGCTAGTACAATGACAAAGCAGCTGCTGAATCTATTCCCCCTTTGCTGTGTCCACGAATCAAGACACGTTTCTTGGCACCCCAATATATTTCCTCGATATACTCCTTTATCTCTTTAGCAATTTTCTCAACTGAAGCCTGAAGATTAATACCTTAACACTCAATAGGACATCGAGAACATAATGACACGTACATAAGAAGAAGCATCATCACGAGTACTTGCTATGAATCTTTCGCAATATGACAAGTAAGGCCCATCTTTGAGAAACTCATATTTGTATTGACAAAATACATCGGTCCGTAGTTACTAAAAAGACCAGCCAATTACATAAATGTGATAGGAAATAAGCAAAGTTTCAATGCATCAATTTATAAACTAAGGGCCTATTGGATTCTTGAGAATTTTGAAATTTCTATTTTCGTTCTCATTAGAGAAGGAAACTACATGACAGAAACTTATTTGGTGACACATCAGAAGGAGATAAAAGAATTGTTTTGATTTTTTAAGACTCAAGAAAGGTAAAAGAAACTCATGCTTCTCGCCCTCCTAGATGAGAACAAAGAGAAGGTGATCGAGGATGATGCATCCGCAGTTGCAGCTCAGTCCTTAAGCAGGTACTAAGAAAGATGGAATCCAATATGTCACCAGTGTGTGGGGTTAAGCCACAGCAAGTGGTCTCAGAATGAGAACACCATTCTTGACACTCATATATGTTGAAGGTGAGCTCCAATCTACCCTTATTTGAAGATGAGCAGTGCATTAGGTTCAAGGCATCACTATTTGAGCAACAAACTTCTCTCAAAAGTGACAAGTTTTCTGTTCCTCTACTGGTGATCATAGTTTCTTATTCCTGAGAACTAGATTCAAATATGTATATGCAAATACTGTATCTGAACTATGTTGGTGAGATAGTTCGTTAGCCTTCATATTTACAGATCTGAACCTTCATTAAAGCTTTGAGTTTTGGAATCCGTGAAGCTTCAATACAGCTTCGATTGAAGTTCAGCAGAAATTTCAATTGAAGCTTCAACAAAGTTCCATTATTCAGCTAAAGCAATATAAAAAAATTCTAATTATAGATTAAGTGCAGGTAAATAATTACCAAGTGCCAAAAACATATCTCTAGTCAGAATATATATTCTTTTGTGTAGGTGAAAAATAAAGGAAACTAGTATAGTCTCTAGAATGCTGCAATTAACACACATACATTATCTTAAGAATGTCATCACAAAATCCCACCATCACTGGTGTAAAATTTAAAAATTGAAATGACAAACCACCTAACGAATCAGAGGAAGGCAAAAGAGAAAAAAAGAAAAATCTCCAATTCCAACCTTGTAGATTATAGTAAAACATCCAAATAACTTTACAATGTCCCATTAGGAAAGACGCAGATCAGGAATACGTGTGAATCCTACCTTTGAAAGATGGAAATTCAGTTTGAGCCCATATAATTTGAAACAAATGCATCTGCATTTGCAGATGACTCCAAGCAGAATCCCTGGTTGTTTCATCAACCGCAGGAGGGGCACTGATTTCATAAGAAGATGATCCATGCGATGCTCAACTTTCACTAAAAGAAAGTTGATTGCTTGCAAAATGTCTTCCCTTTCATCCAGAAGTAATAGTCACAAGCTCCTGCACATGTAGCAAAGATTGCTCAGATTCCCTGGAGGTGGACTTCACTGCAACAACACAATAGTCCATCATCTCATCATCCAACAAAGAAAGCTTGAAAAAGTAGTCTCAGGATGGAAAAACATATACTGTATAAGAAGCGAGAGTACTAGAAGATTTTCAAAGGTAACAAAATATTAGAATTCCTAGGGATGAAACTGACTCGAGGCGGACTGTGTCAGGTATATGCCTTAAATCTTTTTTTTTTAGCATATGTCTAGTTTATCTCAATTTTTCTGAGTCCTTAGATCCCGATTAGAATTGGCATATGCTTTTGTTAAGTTAGGAGCCACCACGAATAGCATACTGGTATGAAATTTTAAACTTATTACAATATAACAGTAAACATATTCCCGATTATCATAAAACCAACAGTCAGTAAATGCCCCCCCGTCCCCCCGGCAACAATATATGATAAATGTATCTCAAGGAAGATCTTTCTTCTTTCCCAAGGAGACTCGATTGAAAGGAAGATTGATCTCCAGCTTACATACGGAAATCGTAATGTTTGAGTCCTTACTTCTAGCTAATTCTCATATATCTTGAACACACTAATTGGAAAGGACATTGATCGAGCGGTTAAATTACTATTTCTATGTTTATAAGCTCCCAGTACTATAGAAGCCAGAGAAACTCAACAAAGTATAGTTCTTTGTCTTCACTGGATTCTTCCTTTACTTTTGCGTGTGCGTGCGCGTGCCTGCTTGAGAGAGAGAGAGAGAGAGAGAGAGAGAGAGAGAGGTGAAGCAACAAAGGAGAACTTTGCACAATATAGAGAAGACTAACTACCAGAATAATCAGAAAAGCAACCAGTTATGTATAGAGTTGTTTGTGCAAGATAAGGAGCAGCTTCATTTAGTGATGGCATAGAGGTAAACAGCTGAGGTAAGAGTCCATCGTATCCCATAGAAGAGTTCTGCCCCTATATAAGAGAAACATGTTCATCAAATCTCGAGACAACTATCCTACTTTACGAGGTGTATGCTACACTGAAAAGAGGCCAAACTAACATGACGATATATCTACAGACCAAAGAAAACACGACAATATATCTCTTCGCCATGTTTAACACACTCGTATATACTAAACAGATATTCAAAGGTGGGTATTCATGCTCCGGTAGGCGCACAGTCTATTAAACTATACATTGAAATTATGCCTCTTTAACGCGTAACATGTGGGGAGCAAAAAACTCAAGAGAATCCAAGCTCTGAAAAGGTCTCTTTCTATATAGAAACATGCCCAGGATTCGTGCAAAACAAAAGGCCCAAAACAGTGGTGGATAGAAAATTTCAGTAGGAAAATCATTTGGTAAGCTAATAAGACACAACCCCCATTTTGCAATCAACTGGGTTCAAGGCAAACACCAAAAAGACAATCCAACACAAAATTTGAAGAAGCATTCCCAAGTCTCGAACTTTATGATCCACATTCGCTGTATCCAGCGCCCTCGACCGGTTCCACAAGTCGATACAACACCAAGTAACTCGACGACGCTTGAAGTGGGGGTGTTCAATTTGACACGTGAGAGAACTTACCAATTTCTGGGAACAGAAAGCCAGACGCAGGGGCGGCGACCGTTGAAGGGGACCCCTTGCCGAGCCAAGGAGAGTCGTCCCTCCCTTTGTGGAGCCGAGCCACGGCGTGATCGACGGCCGTGTCTCGGACGAGGGAATCCACTTCAAGCTACGACGAGACCTGCCTCAGAAGATCGAGGCCAACATCGATGGAGAACGAGAGATAAGCTGACGAAGAGAGAATGTGGCGAGGAGTTGGGGGCTTGCACTGGCGTTCGGACCAGGCATTACATTCGAAGGCATTCTCATGCGCAGCCTTCCATGATAAAAAAACGTAGGATTGTCCAAAGTCCTAATTGGGTTTCACTGGGGAATTGCTAAACGTGTCGGGCAATTCGGTAACTTACTGCAATCTAAAGCGGACACGTAACGAGGGAATTCGAATTCGAGAATATAAGTGAGATATTTTTATTGGTAAATCATTACTTGCACTGCACTACTTTTTACTAGTATGAAAAATTTATGGATCAAATAACTCTTCGGAATACAGTTGTCGAGAACAAAGTAATTCATCAATCATGTTAGAACTTTTATTTGTCTAATTATAATGTTAAAATAGTCGGATTAATGGGAATGACTCGTACATATAATATACATGTCGATGTCTAGAAAAAAATATTATCGAAGAAATATCGTATCAAGAATGCTCGTGATTTTCATTTATGTTTATAAATAGATTGTGTCAATTCCTTTATATATTTATCAATAGAATGATATTATCTTATTGCTAACCCCACACGGATTACTACCGTTTATCTTCAAAATAAAAAATATAATCTAATTTGATTCAAGCAGTAGATATTTCCTGTTTTAGGACTCAAGCCTATTTACACTGCAATTTGATCCAACGGCTTTAGAAATATTTCCTATTTTCAATAAAGGAAACATTTGCTCTTCTGACGCCACCTCGCAGCGGCTACGCCACACACTCAATTCTAACCCCAGCGCAATAGCAGCTTCCTAGTTTTTTTTTTTTCACTTGCGACGACACTCTCTACTCATTCTCAGTTTCTTCGTCACTGCATACTTTTGTCTCACTCATTTCTCACAAATTCAAAGCCCGCCGATATGCATTCTCTTCACAAGATTACCTTCCACGGAGAGCAGATCCACACTTGCGTCACTGACGATGCCTCCGTCATCACCCGTTGGATCATCGACATCGAGCGCTCCCACCTGCTCTGGCTGAACCGGCTCATCATTGGCGTCGACATCGAGTGGCGCCCCAACCTCGAGCTCGACGTTGTCCATCCTATGGCTACCCTGCAATTGTGCGTCGGCCGTAATTGCCTCATCTTTCAAATTTTCCACGCGGAGTACATCCCCGGGTCGCTCCATGCGTTTCTCGGTAATCTCAACTACACGTTCGTTGGCGTCGGCATCAAGGATGACGCAATGAAGCTGAGGGATGACTATGGGCTTACTGTGTCGCGCATGATCGATCTCCGTGGACTGACGGTGGGGAGGTGGCGCAACCTGGCTGAAGAAACTGGTTAAAGTGATACTTCGCAAAGATCTCGAGAAGCCCAAAGATATCACATTGAGTCCGTGGGACGATAAGATATTGACAGATCGTCAAGTGGAGTATGCGTGCCACGATGCCTTTGTCACCTCCGAGCTTGGACTAGCTATGCAAGCATGGTCAGTGGGCAGACCTTGTGTTGGATGGTGTGCCGAAGCTAATTGCGTGATGATGCCGGTTGCTCCTATTTTGCTTCATCAAGTTCGCACACGAACTAAAGTTTTGTAAACATATATCTCTTTGTTAATAAAGTTTTTTCTTGTTGGCATTTACGCGAGTTGGTCTGGATGTTCGATTTAATTCCTTTTCCAAATTGAGTTTTCTCTAGTGGCGGTTAGTGTATGATCGTGAGTTGTTAGTTGTTTACACGGTCAAATCTTATTCTCGTACTAACCAACGAACATGAGAAAACATAAGTGATCTTCCCGGGGGGGGGGGGAGAGAAACAAGTGAAGTAAAGCAAATTTGGTTTGTATCCAGAAAAAATTACAGCCTCACAATTTCATTAAAAATATAAAAAATCAACATAAATTGAAAATATTATTAGGAATCAAATGTTAGTTGTGTGTTCATATGGAAATGTTCGTTATAGATATAGTGATTAAAAATCAAAATAGGTATGATATAAGCGTAGAGGAAGTATTAATGTTTTAAATTTAGCATTATGTCAAAATTTTTATAGTTCATACAGATGTTGCGCTTTCAATTAAAGTGCAAAGTTTTTAGTAGAAAAACCTACTTTTTCAACTGGACAGATAGCTTTGTGAGACACATATTATAGAATAATAATAAATTCACACAACAAAATTAGTTCAGTTAACCGATTAAAATTTTGAAAGATTTAATGATTTAAGCTTAATATAGCAGCCATAAAATCTCTTTCGCGTCATGTTCTTAACACACTCCGAAGTAATATTAAATATTTAATGCGAAAACATTAGGTAGTGAGATCTTAAAACAACCAAAACATGGCAATTGAGGCACTTTCTTTTAATATTCTTTTAGAATCACTCTAAAGCTTTATTTAGAATTCGCCGTACATATTCTAAGATGAATAATAAATCATTGTACTCATATTCTTACGGATGATATTCTATTTTATAATAATTAACAAGCCAAAATATTATATCGATTGAAAGATTAAAACATATTTAAATTATTTTCTAGTATATTACGTGAAAGAGATCGGGCTCACCAAAGTGCCTCTATTGGCAGAATTTGCCAGAGGGATGACGGAGGAGAAAATTGAAGGCTCGGTATCAATAAAGTGACGACGCCTCTTGTTTCCCTTGCATTTCGACGTGGTTTATATAGTAGACGAAGTGAAAGATTTTCTAACTCTAATCTTACGTGTCTATATGTACTTTTACTTTCTGATTTTTTCACTTAATTTAGATCTTGGCATCGATGCTCCAACTTTTCATTAACCTCGAAGTACCTGAAATTTTAAGAATATACCGATATTGACACATAAATTCACATATACTTTTTCCTATATTTTTAAAAATTTGAATTAAATTATAGAAATTTGATGGGAAATTTTTTTAGAAAAAAAGCATTTTACTTAACCTTAAATATAAATAAACAAACATATTTTGAAATTAGTTACGAAATAGGATGAAAATATTATTCATCAAGGCTAGCTATCACTAGTGATGAGTGCGTGCTTATGGATTACCACGACCGTAGATACATTAAATTATGCCCATAGAGTCAAACTACTACACGTAAGGTGAGACCAAATTTGGAATAATTTCAGGTAACACTGATAAAATTCAGAAAAAAAAAGCTATGCTTTACACGAGATCAGCTGTTTGTACAAATAATAGCACATCTTCTCAAATATGTACATCAATTGATGCAAGGCTTAGGTCTCTTTATGACATCAATCTAAGAACTTGGAAAAAAATCTAAGTATTACAGCTTACTGTATTGAGATGGGAAAGGACCCTCTATAGCTTTTATTCATCTTTAGGTTCAAGCTCCTGCCTCTTGTTCTCCCCGACTTGCACAAGCAATGTCAGAAAAGACTTGCACACTTTCGATGCATCGGCCTCAGACGGGTTGTCGTTCAATGTCGAGTAAACCATCCAGGCATGATCCAGCTTGTGTGTGGGCCGCACAACCACGGATCCTGGAACCTCTGCGTCCAACCTTGTAACAAGCCCGTCGCTCTTCTCACCAACCTGACTTGGAGGAGCCGTGCACATGCAGCCATTACAGCTCCAAAGGGCATTGCCACAGGAAGCTTCGCAGGCTGACCAGCCGACAAGGAAGGAAGTTCTGCATGAGCAACATGAGACGGAGATGCTATAACTGCAGGAGTGATGCCTGCCTCCGTGTGGAATGAAACGACCGGAAGTTCTCTGGGCAATTGGTGCTTAGTCAAGAATTCTTTCCTCTCCTCGTATGTCAAGTCCTCAAGAGCTTGCAAGTCACCCTTCAGAAAAAATGTATGAGAATATGAGACATACGCTAGCCAATGTGCAATTACTTCTTTAAATTCTGCCGTTAATCAAAGAGAAAAGGAGGATTTTTTATTCTGTTAACCACGGGCCGCAGCCAATGCTCACCTAATTAGCATGCATTTATCATTAAGATGGAATTCAAATGTAATAGATGCAGATGAAATGAGAATTACTATGTTTGTACTCGTACAAGTAGCACATAAAGCACTGGTTGTGAGTAAAAATATTTGCCCTCCTGTTAAATGGAATGAATATGGTCGTACATACTAATGAGCTCATGGTACCTTCTTCACATTATAATCATAACTGTCCAATTAATTTGCTACGAAATGCAATCCTACTACAGCTGTGGAAGTTTCCTCGCCAGAATCAGGTAACCTTAGGTGACGTCCAATATAGCAACCAAGTTCAAAGTGAAAAACATAAAATAAAATATGAAGAAAAAGAGAAATCTGATACACTAAGAAACATGTCTTAATAACGGCCAGCCTTCTTTCCAAATGTCAACTGTGACTTCCCCTGCCTATAGGTGGTTACATCCGCTCTGTTCAACTCTTTGTTAATATCCAGAAAGCATTCTTACAATTTTCCTTTATCCGCCACATATCCTATCATTCGTATGAAAACATTGCAGAGGACCATCTGATACCCAGGCTCCCAGCTTCTGGTTTCAGTTCATAAGCATGAAAAGATGTTTCTAAAATTGCCTATTATCAGCGCCTTATCATATACTCATATGTAGTATGTACCTGTCCAAAGAGATTACCGTATTATTCTTAAGCACAATTCAATTGTAGTCTCAATGACCTGTACCTCACCACATATATATTTAAAATTTGCCAGCACATAGGAAAAGACATGCCAAGGGCGTGACAATGCAAAAGAAGAGTAAGAAATTCTATTAGCACCTAAAATCTTCTCCTCCTCTTCCATATCACCGTCTCTGTTCATCTTCCATTATGTCACATGTTTGGAGACAAAATCACGTCTTTCCCACTTTGTAACATCTAATAGCATTTTCTTGAAATTGTCTCTGGTATCAGCAGGGGAGAATGACGAACTGTTGTTAATCTACCTGGTTGCAGATTGACAACGCTTGAGGAGGAGGAAGAGCTTACATCGAAAGCATTAAATTGAAAGACTGTTCATGTAAAGCTACGAGCAGTCAGTCTCGAGCAAAGAACTGTCCTGGTTAAGTAACTAGTTCGTTCTCAAAGTAAGGTGACTAGCTCATACACTCGAAAAACAACAAAATAATAAGAAAAGAAAACACAAGTCATAATTTCCAGGTCAGAATTTATTGAGCGCTTTACAGATCACTTTACAGGTCAGAATTTCCATGAGTTTCCATAAACTAAAATAATCGCCAAGTTGTCCTTCCCGCAAAATGTCTGAAGCTACTGGAGTACTGCCATAAGGGCTCTGTGCTATGGCCAACCCAGCCACCTTATCCTTCAACTCTGGCCAGTACAATGACATAGCAGCTGCTGAATGTACTCCCCCTTACCTGTGTCCAAGAGTCAAGACACGTTTCTTTCCACCCCAATATATTCCATTCTCTCTAGCATTTTTCTCAACTGAAGCCTGAAGATTAGGACCTTAACCCTCAGAGGGACATCAAGAACATAATGACACATACAATAGAAGAAGCATCATCGCAAGTACCTCGCACTATATGATAAGAAAGGCCCATCTTCGAGAAACTCATCTTTGTATTGACAAAATACATTGGTCCTGGTTACTAAAGAGACCTCCCAATTACCTAAAGGTGATAAAAAATTAACAGAGTTCCAATGCATCAATCTATATACTAAAGGCCTATTTGATTCTTAAGAATTTTGAAATTTCTACTTTCATTCTCAGTAGAGAAGGAAAATAGATAACAGAAATTTATTCGGTGACACTTCGGCAGGAGATAAAAGAAATGCTTTAGTTTTTAAAGAATCAAGAGCTCAAAATGAAAAGGCAAAAAAAAAAAAAAAAAAAACTCGTGCTTCTTGCCCTCCTAGATGACAATAAAGAGATGGTAATCGAGGATGATGCATCTGCAGTTGCAGCTCAGTCCTTAAGCAAGTACAAAGATGTAATTGAATATGTCACGAGTGGGAGGAGTTAAGCCACAGCAAGTGGTCTCAGCATGAGAACACCGTTCTTTACACTCCTCTATGTTGAAGGTGAGCTCCAATCTCCCCTCATTTGAAGATGAGCAGTACATGAGGTTCAAGGCGTCACTATTTGAGGAACTAACTTCTCTCAAAAATGACGAGTTCTCCGTTCCTATACTGATGACCCACGGTTTCTTTTTCCTGTGAACTAGATCCAAAAATATATTTGCAACTACTGTATCTCAATTATGTTGGTGAAACTGTTCATTAGCCTTCATGGTTACAGATCTGAACCTTCATTAAAGCTTTGAGTTTTGCAATCCATGAAGCTTCAATACAGCTTCAATTGGAGTTCAGCGGAAATTTCAATTGAAGCTTCAACAAAGTTTCATTATTCAGCTAAAACAATATAAACAACTTCTAATCCTTGATTAAGTGCAGGTAAATAATTAGCAAGGGCCAAAAACATATGCCCCCTTAGAATATATATTCTTTTGTATAGGTGAAAATTAATTCGAATGAAATGTGCTAGAGAACATGATCCATGTTAAGCCAAATGATTGACACCATTTAGGTGTTCCTGGGACACTTCTATTATGGAAGAGATAAAGTAAACTAGTATCGTTTGTAGAATGCCGCAGTTAATTCATATACATTATCTTGAGAATGTCATCAAAACTTACAATGAGCTATCATATTATTAGTCTCAGTTTTATCAATTGAACCATAGGTATTCCTTCAGGAGCATTATGGCCAATGATCAGTTTTGAAAGCAAGAGTTAGATGGGGAGATAATAGAGCACTTGAAAGAGATCATGAAACTGAAAGAAGAAAATCTTCTGAGCTTTATTTTTAAATACTTTAGTGGCTTTACTTTCAAAATCTCCAGCACACGTGTAAGTTTTAAAGAGATGCCAAGATGCCAACTTGGAGATAACATATAGCTTTTTGTGAACATATATTTTGATTGTTTATTTATCCAGAACTTTTTTTCTTTACCAAGGAGAAAAACAATATGTTTAACAACATTGTCATGGCTCTACCTAAAATTACATTTTGCACAGTAATGTTCACGTTCTTGTTTTGTCCAAAAATGTATTTTGTTTCTTTTTCTCTTTGATAAAGACAACAACAAATTCGAAGTTTGAGAAATTAGACTAAAAGTTATGCCACAAAAGCTCACCTCATTTCCAAGATGGAAACCATAATCTCAATCACATTCATGCAACTAAAACCTTTAAAATGAAAGCCCTAAAACATATTCCTACCTCTCTCATTCTCTTCGAAAAACTCAGGTATCTTCTCATCCCAATTTCATTGGAAACAATCATTAGTGTTCAAGAATCAAGTAGGAGAGTTAGATTTTATAAAACTTTTCATAGATTTCTTGATTGAGTTTGATTTTATAAAGCTTTTCATAGATTTTCGATTAAAGTTCACGTTTCTTTGGCATTTTCTCAAATGATGAATTCCAATGCGAATTCTCCAGCTGCTTTCAGACATCCTTTTATCAAAAAGACAAATCTAAGCATCTAATTTCTCTTTGGACTCCCAGGGAAACCAATCTTTTGGGTCATCTCCTCCATCAGAATGTCCACAAATGTACCGAAGAAAATAGACCTATTAATTGGGTCAATGAAATCTGGTTTTTCAAGTATCATCCCTTCAAAGAGAACCTTTGTATCATTTCTTTCATCACAATGCCTAATCATCCACTACACATACATCCAATCTAATTGATCAAATATCACCATTATCATTTCATTAGAGAGAAATTACAAAGATCTAATTTAGTACCATGAGCCACTAAATCACTTCAAACTCTGTACGTTTATCACTAACGTTATGCACGCAAATACTTTATTAAAAAAAAAAAATATGAAGTTCCTAAGCTGGCTTTCGAATATGAAAAATACTCTGCTTTTCATATACAACTATATGAAAATGATGTGCACTAGTTACTTAAGTCTGATAGACGAAAGATTAATCATTAATATATCCTCGATTATATGCATTGTATGACCTTCAGTCTAAAAGTTTGCAACTACAAGTGCATGAAATTCACAACTTTCTATCTAGACAGTTGACATATACATTATCCTTATATGAAGCTACACGATGGAGCTTTATTTAAAGCTTCAAGAAGAAACAGCTTCAATGAAGATTTGTTGAAGTTCGTAATATTAAGGTTAATGAGCATACTCACCCACACAGCATGCATCAATTCAAATATAGTTCTTAAGAAATAGAAAATCAAGAGAGGAAAGAGAGAACTACTCAATTTCAAGAGAAGTGGGTAGAACATACAGTTGCTTCAAAGAAGTGCTGAATTGAAACTCACCTTCAAGAGAGGAAGTGCAAGATCAGCTTGGACTCGAGTGTATATTTAAAAGGTGTTCTACTGTGATAACCATGTATTTTTGCTTTAAAAAAAGTAAAAACAACATAACAATTTCATTCTTCAAACTTTAAAACTGGAAAGAGTTTCCTTGTTCCATTTATAATCCGTTTCCAAAATGTCACCAGACCTACGACATAGCATGTTAACATAAATTCAGCAAGAGCCAAACAGGCCTTTATGCTTATTAGAAGATATGTCTAAGGATGACAAAAATAATCAACAGACCCAAGAGTCTCCATGTCCTTTCTAAGGGTTATTTCCTGAAATCTTAAAATTCTGTCACTAATATAAAGAGATTAAATCAGTCAAGACCTTATGAAAAATTCATACTGTAGCAGCAATTTGTACCTGGAACCAACAAGTACACGACCGATTTTGGCAACGTGTGTATGCCATGTCTGACAGTGAGAAGAACAAAGTAATCAGTAATTGCAGCACGAAGGACCGAGTTAGCCGATGGTACACATAATTAAAATTAAATATTTAAATACCTGATGTCATCTAATATTTTTGTAAACTTTTCAGTTCCATCTTCAACTGGAGGCAATCCTGGATATCGTTGAAGCCATCCTATATCATCTGCAGACCCGCGAACAGTCCTCCGTGCTGGCTCGACAAGACTGAGGTTAGGATATAAACAATTATGTCACCACAACACTACCTAATGTAAGGATAAGTACAGCATCAGAAGTTGCCAGCTCGCTTAGTCAACAAAGCCCCTTAATGTTGGTACCAAGGACTAAGACAAAATCCCACTATCACAGATCTGAAGTTCTAAATTAAAATGGAAAAACCCTGATGCACTGCCCAACCATTGAATCAAAGGAAGGCAAAAGGAAAAAAAAGAAGTTCTCCATTAAGAATCTTTCAAATATTAATAAAGCATCCAAACAACTCGACAATGTCCCATTAAGAAGACAGATAAGAATTTTGTGTGAATCACTACCTCTGAAACATGGAAATTCCATTGGACCCATATAATTTGAAACAACAAGTGCATCTGTATTTGCAGATGAACTCCCAGCAGAATCCCTTGTTATTTCATCAACTGCAGGAGCGGCATCAATTTCATTAGAAGATGATCCATGTGACGCTGAACTTTCACTAAAGAAAGTCGATTGCTTGCAAGTTGTCTTCCATTCCGTCCAGAAGCAAAAGTCACTAACTCCTGCTCACGCAGCAAAGAATGCTCAGATTCCTCAGAAGTGGATTCCACTGCACCAAAACAACAATCCATCATCTCATCATCCGACACAGAAAGCTTGAAAAAGTAGCCTCGGGATGGTAAACAAATACTGGATAAGAAGAGTACTAGAAGATATGAAAAAGGTAACAAAATGATGAAACTGACTCAAGATGGACTGCATCTGTTATTTGCTTAGATCTTTTTTCAGCATAAATCCAGTTTATCTCCTTTTCTCGAAGTCCTCAGATCCTGACTACAACTGGCAGATGCTTTTGTCAAGTTAGCCACCGTGTATTGCATAGTAGTTTGACATTTTAAACTTATTACAGGACAACTTGTGACCATTTCCTATTAACTGAAAGTAAGAGTCATACGGTGAACCCAAAACAATAATGCTGCAGATACCCCCGCAACAATGGACGACAAATGTATACCAAGAAAAATCTTTTTCTTTTGTAAGGAGACTTTGTTGAAAGGAAGAATGTTCTCCAGCTTATAATTGAGAATCATAGTCTTCAAGAAAGGTCTCTCTTGCTAATTATCACAGACCTTCAATTCAACAGTTTGAAAGAACATTGATCAGGCAGTTCAATTACTATTTCTATGTTTAGAAGCTTCCAGTACTAAAAAAAAGGCAGAGAAACAACGTAGCACGATAGGAGAATTCTTCATGGAATAATTTCACTGGATTCTTCCTTTTCTTTTGTGTGCTTGTGTGTAGGAGTTGTTTTTTTTTCTTTTTTTGGCGGAGGGGTTTTTGGGGGAGGGGGGAGAAGAGAAGCTCCACGAAGCAACAAACAGAACATTGCACAATGTTAGAGAAGACTTACCAGAATAATCAGAAAAGCAGCCAGTTATGTATGAAGTTGTCTGTGCAAGATAAGAAGCAGCTTCATTTAATGAAGGCATGGAGGTAAAAAGCTGAGGGAAGAGTCCATCATATTCCAGAGAAGAGTTCTGTGCCTGCATAAAAGAAATACGTTAATTGAATCTCGAGCAACTGTCTAATTTAGGAGGTCAACAACATACTGAAAAGAGGGCAGACTCACGTATGGATATACGCTTTCACAACGTTTAACATACTCATACATACTTTACAAACACATCTATTGAAATTTTGCCTCTTCAACGCGTGACCTGTGGAGAGCAAAAAATTCAGGGAATCCAAGCTCTAGACGTCCTTTCTACATTAAAACATGCCCGCGATTCTCACTAAAAAACACTAGTCTAAAAACAGTGGGTGGACAGAGAATTCCAGCAGGAAAATCATTGGATAAGCTAACAAGGCTTCATTCCACACACACATACACCCACCCACCATATTTCGCAATCAATCAGGTTCAAGGCAAACACCAACAAAGACAATCCAACACAAAAATTCGAAGAAGCACTCCCAAGTCCCAAACTCCTATCCACCCACTTTTGCGGCGTTCCCGTTCAGATTTCGACAGCGGAAGAGAACCCATTTCCTGGGAACGCAAGACGATACGCGGCAACCGCGCAAGCCCTAACACGAACAAATCCCAACTTCACGGGCGTTCGTCGATCAACGATTTCAGCCATTACCGCGAGGAAGACGAAACCTTTCAGAATTCCATCCTCAGATGGATTGAAGGAAAACAAGCAAAAAAACGCTAAGAACAAACCGCAAAAAGCGGCAACGAGCGAGTCAGAAAACCGTTACACTCACGAACAATTGCGAGCTCGATTCCCCAGCTTGAGCTCTTCCTACGAGGTCCATCATTCGTCAGGAAGAGCCGCGATTTCGCATCACGGAAACGCCAGCCATTCCACGAAACGCAGGAATTTGGGATTCGAATCGGCGGCGATAGGGCTCGGATTCGACGATCGCTGCGAGGGCGTGGAGCGTTACGACTTGCGAAGAAGAGATTCGAGTTCGAAGTTGTTCCCGCGAGAAGCAACAAGAATTTTCCGGATTTCTTCCTCCCTTGGAAGAAGCCGTCAGCAACAGCGGCCGAGCGCACGGCAAGGCGGTGGAGGTTCAGTGCTTCGGCGTCGTTTCGACTTTCGAGGGCTTTGACATTTTCTTTAGTCAATTGTCGGACCGACTCACCGTCAAGGACCATCTCTCTCTCTCTCTAAATCCATAATTCGAAAAAAAAAAAACCATAATTTTTCTTCTTCTTCTCTCTCTGTTTTTTTCTTTTTCTTTTTAATTTAGCAATGATTTTATGCTCCTATCTTATGTAAGTCCATTCTAAATTCCCATGCAAAGGAAATTACATTGATTCCATATTTCATTATCAATGCGTGGAGACAAGTTAAATTACCAATTAAAAGTTGTGCTTAGCAATGAAACTTGAAAAGTAAAAGAAAAGTTAAGCAGTTAAAGTATAGATTATACGCAATGGTACATATTAAAAATTTTGATTACACCAAATATGATGCTCTTTACTCTTGTGTTTAAGTTATTCTTAGATGGTTTCTAGTGTACATATTTTATTAACATAATAATTAGTCGGTCGTCCTTGGAAAAGAGGATTGCCAGTTTTGTCCCAAATAGAAAAAAAAGAAACAAAGAAAAGAAGAACCCCCCTCAAAAAAAAAAAAAACTAGAAAGATAAGAGAAGGAGGAGATGAGCTTAAATCAAGAATGGGCTCCACATTTGTCAAAATAATATGAGATTAAGTAATTGGTTATGATCTATTCATTTCTAGGAAATGTAGTGATTTGAAAAATATTTTCGAGAAAGTCATTTCCAAATAAAATGACAATATTTTATCGCTTTCAGTTAAAACTTGAAATAAACTAGAAAATATTTTATGTCTTTCGGTATGGAAATTAATTTGATTTTCCTTTGTATACTCCTCTTACTTTTTTTATTTTAAAAAAATCAATATTTTTATTTATTTTTTTTTCTCATTCTTCTTCTTTGACTATGGCCCGTGATTGGCCAAAGGCAAACTTAAGCATGCCCAAAGGTCGCAAGCACGAGCTTGCTACTCACCAAATTGGCAAGCTCGAGGCCTCGGGTGTCACTTGATCGACAAACTAGAGGCTCACGCTCACCAATAGGGCAAGCCTTGAGCTCAATGCTCGTACTCAATGATCTCAATGATTTGGCAAGCGGTCAACTCAAGCTCAAGGCTCACCTATGGCTAATTGTTGTGGCTGGCAACCGGCTAAGATAGAAGGATAAAAAAAACAAGGAAAAGAGGAGGCTAGTAAGGTGTAAGATGAGAGAGAGTAAGTGAGCAAATTGTTTCCCCTACGTGAAGAACGAAAAACATTTTCCCTATTTTAAAGGACTTTTTCATTGATAGAAGATGTTTTTGCCATTTTGCTTATTTTCTGTGAAATGAATATTAGAAAGTCCAGAAAAATATTTTCTCAATTATTTTTCGCAAAAATAAATTGAGTATAATTAATTGAGAGGAGAATATCATTGTGTCGATCAAATTATTGTTAAATTTATTGCTTAACAAAGAATCTCTCTCTCTCTCTCTCTCTCTCTCTCTCTCTCTCAAGTGCCCTGCAGCCTTTGGAGAAGGATTTGGAATTTTGAAAACCATTCCTGAAATCAGAATTTCTATGCGGTCCCTGTGCTAAAATACTTTACCACGAAACAAAATCTCTATCAAAGGAAGATCGTGCCCCTTCCGTTCTGTGCATTGTGCAATGAAGAAGACTCAAAGACAATCAAACACCTTTCCCAGTTATGCCCGTAGAATCTAAAGTTGGGTCACCCCCACAGATCAAAATACATATTTCATCACATGGATTATCAAGAATCGAAGTTTGGTTAGCAAATCTGATAAAAAGTCGAGATAACTCACCTGATCTAGAAGTCACACCTCGGTTCTTTGGCAGATATAGAAGGTGTAGAACCATTGCGTGTTAAGAAATCAACGCCCAAATCCACCATCTACTGTGGACACCGTTCTTGTAAGCTCGAGAATCACTAGCTGTTGGGGCCTGCACAACATTATGATGCATCAAAACCCAACCGGTTCCTCCCTGATTTGGTGTCCACCGATGCTCAGATATCTTAAAATAAATATAGACAGAGCTTACACACTAGGAAAAGGAGGAGGAGTAGCTTGCATGTGTCGAGATCACCAAGGAAGGCTTGTTGATGGATTTTCCTATTTTGTCTGTGCGGCATCCTCCTACAAGCGGTAAACGTATGCCCTGCTTTTAACCCTAAAATTTCTCCGTCAGCAGGAGAAAGAAAAGGAGAATCTAGTGTTGAAATCAGATTCCACTGTGTTGCTCTGTTAGCGTGCTTTCCATGCATTCAGATTCAACACTGTAGAAGGGAGGCCGACCTCATTGTGGACTCGGCCGCTAAAAGCCCACATACGCAATTCTCTACCTTCATATTTAATGGGCCCTTTTGGTTTTCTAGTCGAATAAAATGCAGTTTTATTTTAACCAAAAAAAAAAAAAAAAAAAAAGCAAAAGTTTTACTTTCCTTGAGGAAGTTGGTTTTTTTGTCCAAAGTGCTGCACTTCAAATGGAATTGCAACATCTGAAGAACGAACTGCAAATGTCAACACTTTCATTTGTTTATATCTTGCATATTCCTTTTTTTTTAATCTTTATATCTGTCGCAAACTTTTGATATAAACATTCACACGACTAACATTTGATTCCTAATAATATTTTCTATTTAATTTGAGTTTTATAGATTTTTAATAAAATTGTGATATCGCAATATTTCTAGACAAAATCTAATTAAATACCATATTTGCTTCACTTGATTTAATTTATTTTTCTGAAGATTGGGCATATGTTTTTCTTTAGTGTTTGATGGCTAGAAAGAAATATGATTTGATCGCAAGGTGTCAGCTGGACCAAAGAAGGCCACGCCATCAATCCAAAGGAACGCCACATCACCAATCTAGAGGGGGCTCATCAACCCCGAGAGTTATTTGACGAGGATTGATGCTTTCAACCGTTAGATGAGGTCAATCTCCACCATTGGATTAATGTGATGAGTATCAATACCCTCTACCGTTAGATCAAGTGAATCTCTACCATCGGATCAATTACAAGGATTGATATCTTCTACCATCGGATTGTGTAGAAGATGAATGGTTGTAATTAGAAGAACTTTTGTATAAATAGGGAACCCTCTCTCACTTGTATCATCCACTTCATTTGAGTAATAGAGCATTCTCTATAGCTTCTTTCTTTATTTTCTCTCTCTAAAAATTCTTTTCCTTGAGTGAGAGAGTGTGAGTAAGAGCAAGCTTACTTAGACCCAATCAAGTTGTTCAAAGGTCTAAATGTCACACGGTTCACCATCCAAAGAGTCTGTCCTTTGGCACATGCACCGAACAACTCACTTGTATCATGTATGTATTAGAGATCAACTCGTCAACTCATGTAAATATTGACAAGAAAAAAGTCTTTTTACAAAAAGAAATTGCAATCAATCATCCGATGTTCACAAAATCTTTAACTAGTTCTAGAGCAAACTTGGCAAAATAAAATAGGGCACAGTCACGCAGTTAGGCTTAGCACACCAATCAACACAAGCTCTATCGCTGACCATGCTTACAAAATCATTCCAAGCTCGAATGGGAGGAAGGCGTCAAGTCATGCTTACTTAACTTGATGAGCCGATCTCTTTGCAAAGGATGACTTTCACCAACTTCTTCAGCCCCATACACCCAAAAGATGCCACTTGCAAGTCTATGGAGATAGACCATGCGTGCCACGACAGGCCTGAAGTCATTGCTTAGCTTCACCATGTTGTCCTTGAACTGATGCCAACAAATCTAAGGTTGAGATTGGTGAGAAACACATGAAAGGCAAAATAAATGCAGTCGACACACCGTTGTCAGCTTTACAACTGATAACAAAATCACTGTGCAATAAAATGGTTGCTCCTTCCTTTCGCTCAAATCAAATTGCAGTAGAATTACTCTCCGATGACCTAAACTAAAAAAACCATTGATATCAATTATGCATAAAAACAGGAAAATTAAAGAAAAGGTTAAGATAAGAATAACAATTAGTAGATGAAAAAATTACCTGATCAATACAAATCTAGCGTATGAAGATAAGCAACACAAAATGCGTCCATCTAAATGAGATTAGGACAAAACAAATTAAACATTACATGTCTAAAATACATAATGACGGATACCAATTAAAATTGATGTCAATCAATGAAGCGGAGATTAATGAACTTTTCTCCGCGGTAATGTGTTAATCGATTACAAAATACTAAATAATGAAAATTCAAAATATATTAGATAAGTCGCGTTCCTATTTATTTTATTTGAGTTGAAGTTCATTTTATTTGGGGAAATATTTACCTCTTGGAAATATTCCCTTTTGAAGATGTACCATATCTGCCGGGGTCGGTCACACGCATGCGTGCCATTGATAATTAAATAACTTCCTCCTATTGAAGAATTTATAAATGGATTTGGCATGAGACGATGATTGGCATTCTCGGGATGGCATCTATTTGAGAATGATTTCTCCAAATTTTGGTTACTGTGTGTATATATATATATACACATGCGTATAATATATATGAAATTTTCTTCAATCTAATCATTTTATCTTTATAATGAAATAAATAAAAGTTCTAACATGATTGATAAAATGTTTTGTTCTTAATAGCTGTATATTGAAGAGTTCCGTCATCCGTAAATTTTTCGTACCATAAGTAATGATTGGACAATCACACGTTGCCTGCGAAAGAAAGGCTACGCATGGCATGAGTCATGCCTTCTTCCAACGTAGAAAATGGCGTTGCTGCTCACCTTCACATAGTCCATCCGTGCCTTTCTGCTGCCTTCAAATTTGTCTCTCCTCAGCTTCCGCGTGTCCTCCAGCTTGTTCATGATCGCGAGTCCACCCCAATGGACCGTGCAGAACACACCTTCGAACCCCTCGCCAAGCCCTTACAGAATACCTCGATGTTGGCCTCGACTTTTGGAGGCAGGTCTCGTCCTAGCTTGAAGTAAATGGGCTCGTCCAGAGAGACGGCCGTCGATCACGTCGTGGGTCCCCAGGAGGAACCGCTGGGCTGCGTGGCTTGGCTTTATGAAGAGAGGACTCTGCTTGGTCTGAAAGGAGTCCGCCCCAACGATCGCCTCCACAGGGTTTGGCTTTCTGTTCCCAGTAATTAGTAAGTTCTCTTACATGTCAAATTGAGTACCTCCACTGCAAGCGTCGTTGAGCCAATTGGTGTTGTGCCGGCTTTGGGGAAACCAGTCGAGGGCGGTGAATCTACTCAAAGTGGATGATGGAGTTTCGGGCTTGGAGTGCTTCATCGAATTTTGTGATGTATTGTCCTATTGGTGTTTGCCTTGAACCCAACTGATTGCGAAATATGGGGTGTGTATGCGTGCGTGGGAATGAAGCCTCATTAGCTTATTGAATTATTTTCCTACTGATATTTTCTATTCGCCACTGGCTTTAGCCTAGTGTTTTTCACGAGAATCTTGAGCATGTTTCCATAAAGAAAGACCTTCAGAGTTTGATTCTCTGAGTTTTTTGCTCACTTGTCACGTTAAAGAGGAATAATTTCATTAGATAGTCTGATAGAGAATGCGCCTACTAGTGCATGCATACCCACCTGCGAATATGTGCCTATTAGTATATTTGGGCGTGTTAAACATGGCGAGAAGATATACTGTCGTTTTTTGTTTATTTTTTTTGGGATCTGTAGATATATTGTCACGTTAGTTTGCCATCTTTTCAGTGTATGACTCACCTCCTAAATTAGATTGTCGTCTCGTGATTTGATGAACACGTTTCTCTTAGACAAGGGTAGAATTCTTCTATGGGATATGATGGACTCTTACCTCAGCTGTTTACCTCCATGCCGTCACTAAATGAACCTTGCACAGATAACTTCCTACATAACCGGCTGCTTTCCTGATTATTCTGGTAGTTGGTCTTCTTCATTGTGCAAAGTTCTATTTTTATTGCTTCATTTCGCTTTCTCTCTCTCTCTCTCTGATACTCCACAAGCATGCACGTGCACGAGTCCATGGAAAGGGAGAAATCCAGTGAAAAAATTCCATGAAGAAAATTTTATGTTGTTTATCTCCATCTTCATGAGTACTGAGCTTCTAAACGTGGAAGTAATTTAACTGCTTAATCAATGTGTTTTCTAACCATTGTGTTCAAGGTCTATGAGAAATAGCTAGAGAGTAGAGACTCAAACATTATGATTTTCGTTGTAAGCTGCAGATCATTCTTCCTTTAAATTGAGCCTCCTTTGCAAAAGATAAAAGAGATCTTTCTTGTGAGACATTTGTTGCATATTGTTGGGGAGGGGGGTGTCTGCTGTTGTGTTAGGTCTATGATAGTTAGATAAATGTTTGCTGTTGTCTTGTAATAGGTTTAAATTTTCACACTACTATGCTATACGTGGTGGCTCCTAACTTAAGAAAGGCGTCTGCCAATTGTAATTGGTATCTAAGGACTTGGAAAAAAAGAGATAAACTACACATATGCTAAATAAATGATTTAAGGCACATAACTGACTCAGTCCACCCCAACCTTGGGTCAGTTTCATCCCTATGGGTTCTAACATTTTGCTACCTTGAAAATCTTCTAGTACTCTCACTTCTTATGAATTATATACTGCTCCATCCCGAGACTACTTTTTCAAGCTTTCTTTGTTGGATGATGAGATGATGGATTTTTGCGTTGTTGTGTGGAATCCACTTCTGGGGACTCTGAGCATTGTTTGCTACGTGAGCAGGACTTGGTGACTTTTATTTCTGGACGAAATGAAAGGCATCTTACAAGCATTTGACTTTCTTTCAGTGAAAGTTGAGCATCGCATGGATCATATTCCGATGAAATTGGTGCCCTTTTGCAGTTGATGAAATAACAAGGGATTCTTTTAGGAGTTCATCTGCAAATACAGATGCACTTGTTTCAAATTATATGGGGTTAAACGGAATTTCCATGTTTCAAAGGTAGTGATTCACACATAGTCCTGACCTATGTCTTTCCTAACGGGACATTGTAAAGTTATTTGGATGTTTACTATCATCTGAACAATTGTTGGAGATTTTTTTCATTTTGCCTTCCGATGATAGTTGGCTATGCTTAAGGTTTTTTGTCATTTTAGTTTAAAATTTTATATATAGTGATATTTTGTCTTAATCCCTCATACAAACTTCATGCGACTTTGTTGACTAAGCAAAGTGGCAGGTTCTGATGCTCTACTTATCCTTAGAATAGGTAGTGTGGTGGTGACAAAATTGTTTTCATCCTAACTCAGTCTTATTGAACGAGCATAGAGGACTGTTCGTGAGTCTGCTGATGATATAGATGGCTCCAACGATATTCCAGATTGTGTCCTGTTGAAGATGGAACTTAAAATTTCATGAAAATATTGAAGACATCAGGTAATAAGATATATATTTTATATTGTGTTTTCCATCCAAAAGTTAGACTTATGTTACGCGATTTTGCAACACAAATGATCTTTTTTCGGCAAACTTCACCATTTCTTGCAACTTTAATTTAGAACATCTTGGGGTCTAAAATCTTGTTTGCGCTGGCTAAAGTATAGACTTTTCCAATAGTTCCTCCATATATACATGCCGCAAAAATGTACTTCAATGAAAGCTAGTAATATGAACATTATGAGCTGAATGAAATTGCTGTAAGGTCAAAAAATTCATTTCCTTTTCCTCCTATTCATTTACAGGAATGATCGTACAGCATCCATAAAATCTTACTAGAATTCGTGTATTCATCCGAAAGAAATGCAACTAGATGAGTGTAGACCCAAGTCACTTTATACTATAACGAGGATGCCGGTGATGAGAGATTACAAAGAGCGATAAACATTGAGTTAATCGAGCTGTAGACCTTATAGTTCACAA
This sequence comes from Eucalyptus cladocalyx, assembly GCA_017140615.1. Classification (NCBI taxonomy): domain Eukaryota; kingdom Viridiplantae; phylum Streptophyta; class Magnoliopsida; order Myrtales; family Myrtaceae; genus Eucalyptus; species Eucalyptus cladocalyx. Next base: position 52,773,506 of record CM029522.1, on the reverse strand, counting down.
AATCAATTGAAGAAAATCTTGTAGCTTTCCATTCCATTTTTCAATTGAGATGCACAACGATGGTGCCATTTTCCTGGAATTATTAGATACACCGTATGCATATATTTTGAGTATTCAACTGTATGGGTCGCTGAATTGGTTAGTGAACTTGACTTAAAACATTTATGGTCTTTTAGGAATTCCATATCATTCCAGTTCCTAAGTTATGGAAAAATAGCAAAATTTGGTATTGCTCAGTTTTTCAAATAATCAGTTGAATGGATCATTCGGCCACCTTTAGGTAGTTTGTCGTCTTTGAATTCCACCCAAGAAAAATATATTGTATTTCAATTAAGCATAATAATGAACACTTTGTGTAAATTTAGAGAGCCAATGTATGTTCAAGAAGAAAATAAACCGCTTGCGGTCTTGTCGCTGACAAGCTAGTAGGCCCCGGAGTCTCCATGGGCATCCCAGAATGATCGATAAAGGTAAACAATTACATAAACACGATTAAAAGACAAACTACCTTCATAATCAACAAACACCCAAAAATGATGATAAATGGAATTAGTAACTCACAAAAAAAGATATTACTAATTCATCAAACACCCAAAGCAAAAGCTAATATCCTCACATAAAACACAGGTCAGTCCAATGTACTAATTTCATCACGTGCCCACTATCAGCACAGGCGAGCAGCGCAATCACTCAAAACATTTTTGACTGACAGGAGATGAAAATACCTCTTTCGAGAGCATTGCGTTTGAGCCAAGTTCATCCCCGCAGATGCCGCACCGCCCCCTGAAAATTGATATCCACGGCGGTGGCGGCGAAACAACAAGAAATTGCCAACGGAAGAAATGAATAGATGGAAACGCTTTCAGGCATGAAAGCACATGACAAGCGCACAAGTAAAAGTGAAACTCGGAATCCTAGAAATGGAGGAACGAAATACATCGGATTGTAGGCCAAATCGAAGGAGTGAATGGAGACATGGAAAAGGGAGCAAATGAGGGAGTGCAGGAAAAGAAACCTTGGCGACGTCACGGGAAAAAAAAGTTTTGTTTTTTTCTAGCACACTTAAATCTTCAAAATTACGTAGTATCGCAACTTTCACCCAAAAATGTCTTTGTTGAAGAAAATAAAAATAAACCCCAATTGGGGAGGATACCCACCCCGAATTGCAGAAAAATAATATCTCAGAAAAATAGAGATAATATGGAAAAAAAAAAATATAAAGATCTTGGGGCACCACGGCAAATTCCAACCCACTGCTAACGGGCCCACACCCACTTGGGCAGGCCTGGCCCATGACGAAACTTTTCAGGTTGGGCCACGTAGGCCCAAATTAAATAAAATAAAAGTTCACAAATGCTGAACGTGCATTTGCCCTAAAAGAAAGAGCAAGAAAATATGGCCTGTCGACACATGCTGCCCAAAAGAATTTCCGGACAACTATCATGGCTAATATCTGAAAGAGAACAACCGTGACATTTTTACATAGCAAACGAAGGCAACCAAAATGAACGAACGCCGCCTATGTGTGAGAAATAGAAATACAACGAGATGATTATCGAGAATAAAAAACATGTGTCGGGTGACATGCCATGAAGGTGGAAAAGCTCTGGACATAATAAATTTCACAGGAAAAGGTATGTCAAATAGACACCATCGCTGCACCTCTGTTATCACTAAAATGTTGTAGAGAAGAGATAAGTGTATCAATGCCCGAGCGTACTCTCCCAATTTTGGGCTCCACCTGACCACTTCTCAACGGATGACTTTATAAATGTGGCATAACTCATATTATATTTTACTCCGTCGACATTTCAATAATCAGGAGCAATTGTTCATATGGAAGCCAAAACTCTGCCACCAAAAGGAAAGAGGAGAAAAGGAAACAAATGGAGTTGAACAACTGCTATTTATAGGCGCATTGCTGCAGTTCACCACTGGCTTCCAAAGATTGGTGTTATGGTGGCATGGACATGTGTTGGTCCTGTCCGGAATTGAAAGACTTGCATTCCTTAAAATTTTCCATGGTTTGAGTTTGATGCTATTCCTCTCGCTAGCGCTTCCCTATCTGTCCCGAATATTTAATGGATGCCATATATGGAAGATCTTGGATAGTTTTCAAAACTTCTCGACAACTTCACTCATCTAGGATGAGCTTCTCGGATCTGGTCTAAGGCAGCGAGCAGCCAACTGCAAAGCAATCTGGGCACATTTTTCTGAGTATTCATTTCCAGCCTTGGATCCATCAATTTGCACAAACTTTTTCCTCTTCCATATGTGACAGAACGTACACAACAAGGGGAGGTCTTAACTAGTACGGCGCGAGGCGTGTCTTCCAAATAGATTTCCAAAAGAACCACACCAAAACTATAGACATCACTTCATCGTGAGTTCAGCCTGCAATAATATAGGTGCAGCCGTAGTCGTAAATACCAAGAATAAGTACAAATGTTACCCCAATGGATATAAATACAATCCATGAAGTACCCGCCAAATATCACAACCACCACTAACAATCAAAACAGGTGGGGTTGAAACAATAACTTTGTTCTGTCCTTCTCTCAATTTTTTCTTATGATAATACAAGTTAAGTACTCCCTGTATTGCCGTGGATAATTAGTTATCTAGTATTAGTGAAATTATCAAAGCAATTAGTGGCATAAAAATGGAGTAAAGCCCAAATTGTGATATTATCGAAGATGGCAATTAAAAAAACATTATTGTCTCTTGTCATCATAATATACTTCATTCATGGACTGTCATGTCAAGGTATTTACTTCTGCGAAGTGTCAATTTATAACCCGATGAGTATGAACTAACTAATTAATCTATCAATTCATAATGATGCAATTTATTAGAAATTGTCAAGTCATAATCATTGAAACTTACAATCACATAGTGAATGATTCTCAATGCATTGCCTTCACTGAAATTTGTAAGGACGTACCACGAAAAAAAAAAAAAAAAAAAGAAGAGAAAAAAGGTTCAACTCTTAATCAATAGATGTATAAGATAGAACAACCACTTTTTAATGATTTCAACATGAAATAATGCTACTATTAATTGATAAATAGGAAAGTATAATGGGAAATATACACAAAATCATGATTACTACATGTAGCCCTAAACCGCGCAAAACAAAGGAAAACAAATAATACCTAGTTTGATTTATTTTTATAATTATGAAAAGTGTGCAGGACGGACGACCACAACACTAAGGGGAAATTAACTAGCTACACGAAGAAACCTAGATACTCCATCCAACCAAAAAACTTTGGACGTGTAGAATTAAAGCACGTAAAAACACAAAAGAAAGAACTTAAAAATCTGTGTTTCAGTAATCACCGGTTGTGCATCATATCATAAAACACCAATTAATCAGAAGTTCAAAGGGCAAAGCAGACATACCATCTGTTGACACCTAAATTTTTGCCCAAAAATATTTCATGTTAAAATCTTGCATATATATTATTTAGGCATTTAATATAGTGTTTTAAATGGAAGATTTTTTACTTTTAAAAAAATTGAAAATATAAAAAAAAATTAAATTAAAAAAAGAAAAAAAAGTTGGGGCCAATGATCTAAATGTGACTAGCCAGGCTAGGAGGTCAGATTAGAATTCAAATGGCAATTTGGGGCCAAAATGCAATTTCCAAAAGTTGAGGGACCAATTCACAAATTTTGCAAAATTTGTGCCCGAGCCCTTAAATCATCATCTTGGTCACCAATTAAGTTGAAATTGAATTTGGGCCAACTCGAATCAATCAAATCAAGCCAAAAAGACCAAATTTGCATTGAATTGGGTATTTTTGGATAAGAAAATGGCTAACTTTGAGGGACCTTTTTGCAAACTTGGGTGGGCAAAATTGCAAAATCTGATCGAGATCTTAAACTACTATATATGAGCTTGCTAATTGATCAAAAATTGCAGCCAAATTCATGGATTAAAGCACCTAAACCAGCTGACAAATTCCAGTTCTCAAGTTGGTCTAAAGTCGGAGCTGCTGAGTAAGCAACTTGGTGGCCCCACCATATCCTCCTTAGCTGTCCAACCAGCCTGATCTTTGCATGTGATGGAAGACCGTAATGAGTAGTGCAAGTGGACGGAAATTTTCCAGGGATAAGTTGTTGCAAGCACGGGAAAGTCGCAGCAAAATCGGCACACTCAACATCTGCAAGATTTGAAAATTCTGGCTAAGTCAGAAAGTGGGTGGATAGCTCAGTTGGCAGGCTTGGTAGGTGGACAAAAAGCCGACCAAGATATTGATGAATCCGGGGGATAAGATCAAGGAAGCAAGGTCTTTCGAGGGATGAGAGAGAGGAGACGAGGGAGAGAGGAGAGAGCTCGGAATCGTTCCCCGAAGACACCTCCAGAAGCAACTCCAGAAAGAAAAAACCCAGAAAATCCAGACTGACCTTGAGAGAGAAAAGTGAGATTTTCATAACCCTGCGGCTAAAATTAGCCAAAGCCTTCAACTAGAGAGTGAAACTTCATTCAATTATCTTTCCATCCATAGGTCACATGTCTCAAATGGAGATCGGGAAGGCCTCCTAAAGCCCCCCGAAAGTACACACTCCTGGCGGGCCAAGAAACACTGGAAATTTTTCCATGAGTGTTGAGCCCGATTGGTCACGAGTGAGGGAAAGCCAGTGTTTTTTGAGAAATTTGAGAGACAAATGAGGAAAATATTGATTTTACCCCAAACTAAGATAAATATAGTTTGGCTTGGTGTCAATTTTTCCAACAAAAGACGTCTTGAAGTCTAATTTTAGAGGTCAACGAAAACCTTCGTTGTCAGTTCTTTTTTTCTGCAGATCTCATTTCCAGTTGAAGAAGCCAACTTCCACGTGCTTCCAGAGGACAATTTATCGGTTTCCTTAGCCAAGAACCACTTGCAAAAGATACTATGAAGCAAGGTAAGTATCCTAGATGTATTTTTGTTCGAGTTTGAACATGTTTTAATAGTGAAAAATTAAGAGGAAAACTAGTCCAAGAAACTGATTTTGAGGCTGGAATTTTTCTAAGTGTTGAAATCTCTTCAAGAGTTTTGCATGTGTGCTTTTTGAAAAGGTTGTTTTGATGTGTTCGGTTGGTCATTTTCAATTATGTTTGTTGCATTTGAAAGCCCATGTTACCTTCTTTCACGCGGATTAAGTAGCATTTCCCTTAGATCTCGTATGTGATGAGTGTCGGGGCTTGAATATGGACATGTAACCTGTTTCCTTGACTTGGGTTCAAACCCAGATTTGTAAAATCAGTTCAAACCCGTGCATTTGAGGACGATTTTAGCTTGGTTCTAGTGTGTTTTTAGCTATGATTTCTATATAATCTTGTTCTTTGCATGTGGTAGTATAATCTTGATACTTTAGTTCCACATGAGATTGCTTATGAGTGGAGATTAAATGCTGCAAACATGGCTCGATGAGGCTATTGGGGCTAGTTTAATGCATACAAAGTGTTCAACAAAATACCCAAACTAAGCTTCGATCTTGAAACGGTCGATTTGAGCTTGATTATTGTGATATTCATGTGCTATGTTACTCCATGTTAGCATAGATCGCTTTAAGGAATTTATTAATTTAAAAAAAATATAAAAAAAAGAAAAATATGAAAATTTCAAAAAATTTCAAAAAATGTTAGATAACATCAAATTAGGATAGAAATGACATATATGAAATTTTCCTAATTTTAAAAGGTCATTTTCCTAATTTAATGCTATTTTTGGTATTTTATAACCATTTTTGTAAATAATCCATTTTGCGTAGATTAAAACTATTTAAAGTAATTTCATGCACATAGAGCAATTTCATACATATTTGAATTCTCATTTTTCTCATGGGGGTCCTGTCCCGGGTGTGATAACAAGGCCATGTAATATTATTTGCCCGACTTGTATCGGGTTTACCTTTTCAGCATTTATTTTCAAGTCATTTCAATTTTTTGAATGTTTACTTACGCGCCACTTTTCATTAATTTGAGTGTAAATTTCTCTTCTAAATTATGTTAGGATTAGTCTAGACATAAAAAAAAAAAATGCAAACATTTGCATGGACACTTAGTGGTTTTATAAAGATTATAATTGGTAATCAAGATTGTGTGGCCATTTAGATAAACAACATTCCAAGTTAATGGTACCGCAAGGGCGCTAATAGAAACATTGGCGTAAACAAGTCCCCATTCATAGAAAATCTCTGGTTGCGTAGGAATCGAGACAACACTCCCGTGTCTTGATTGGTTTCTAGCCGACCCCAATAGGCTATTGGCGACTTCTAAAATGAGAATTATATAGATTGTTAAGAACTAAAATTCAAAATCCAATGTCGCGAAAAAAAAGAGGTATGGGCTTGGGAGAGCTCACGCGTGTCAAATTTAGGGCCATTGGTCCGCCTCTTTAGGCAAATATGCTTATATGAATGAAATTGAAGTGTTGTTTGGATATCCCCTAAACCTTCTTCTTTTTCCCCGGACGGAAAAGGAGGAGGTCGTGACAAGCAAGAAGAATTCCAAGTCAAGATTACATTTTGGGGCATAGAATTAAAATCAAAATTTCAATAAAATTCTTCCTTGGTCTCATTTTGAAAATAAAAATTCAAATTACATTTTTGTGTATTGATTTCTCAAAATAAAAATCACCTCACCTTTGTATGAGGAAATTACAAATTAATCTTTCAAATCAATGCCCCATTTGTGTATGAAACTTTTCGAAGTCAGTGGGCATTCAATTGATAGTCAAGGATCGATCTTTCAATGAAATCTCCTTCTTACTAATAAAATCTTGACGAAATACCAAATTCTCGTAAGTGGATACTATGGAGAAGGTATCATCGCCTTTGATTTCATGGTAAGAGGCGGCTTTATTGAAAGATCAATTTTTCATTCATGTACTAACATAATCTTCCTCGCATGGTCATGCGTGACAACCATTCCTTCGAACTCCTCTTTGCTTGACCATGCCAAATGTGACTTTAAAGCTAGGATGAGAATTGTGCTTATTATGCTCCTCCACAAAAGAGCTTTGTACTTTATCCTTGTCATTATTCCTATTAGGAACCGTGTTTTGTGTTTTGGTTTTGATTGTGGACCCAATCAAATGCTTTGTAAATCATACAACTCATTTTTATCAATGAAGTTAGAGTTCATAAAACTTATATTCTTTAAAACACTTGAAGTGTTTCAAACGGACCTTCCGGGCTGAGTTTTATGCCTTTAGCTTCAAAATGTTTGAAAATGAGTTTCAAGAAGAACTTGCAAAATATTTTATCTCTTCACTTAATCATTTCACGGGTTGATCTACATAATGATGCTTTGAGGGGGGTGCTGTAATTGTTCCAATAGGAATTTCTTATTCAACAACATTAACTTGACCATCCTTTTTTTTTCAAATAGGTAAAATGACAGCTTTGTTAAGGCCGACAAAGCGGCGGCCTTTCCCTAATCGAGCAAGTCATGAGATGCACCATTCATGCCTCATTTATGGGCATAAGTGGTTGAGCCATGAACTATAGAAATATTTTCGCAGCATATGAATTCAAACATTGTGATTAAATGTGAAAAGAACATGGCCAAAGCCTCGAAGATCACAAATCTACCGCCTAACGAAGTTCCACATCCTAGATGACCTCATATTAATTTGACATTCCTTGTGGAAGAAGAAATATGTAGACATTCTTGGCATCAAACTACTCCATTGGTTGCAAACATGAAAAGCAACTGCCATCCCTACACTTTCAATGGTGTCTTGGCATCCAATCCTATATGAAGATAATTATTGGTGGTCTGCAAGACAACATCAAGATGTAGATGTACATAAAAAAGAATCGGTCATCAAATGTTGCCTTCAAATAAAAGGTGGTAACGTTTCAAGTTAAATTCGATTTATTTTAGAATGATTTGTCCTTGCACTTTGTGCAGATTTAGTGAGGCAAATTACATGCAAGCAACAAGATTAAGAAAACAGGAGGACAACCAAGTCCAGAATCACACGATCTCTAAAAGAAAAGGGGTGTGCGTTCCAAAAGTCAAACAACTCATTCATAAACTGACATAGCCACCCATGCTTACAGATTATGAAGTGGGAAATGCATTGACGTAGCAAAAAATGGCTAAAAATCACCTAGCCTAAAAGGGGGTATGCGTGAAATTGGAGTAAAGCACTAAGGGCTCAAATGAAATAGAGATTCATCAATCCAACATGATTGAGCTGCATATGGACATGTTATCTAACCTAGTGTGGCATGCATTTGACCATAACGACAATGTCTTGCCTTCTTCAACAAAGCTACAATGAGATGTTGAATTGCTCGGACTTTGAAAAAGGGTGTACGGTTCCTAAACCTAATGTACCTAAGAATAGAAATAATACATTGTTTCCATATGTAGGAAATTTTAATTGGGGGCAGATGGCAACAAAATGGACTGGGGGCATGCAATGCCCGAGTCATCCAACTTCTAGAAGGAAAAGATTCAAATGGAATAGACATTTGTCAAGTGAATTGTTGTCAATCATGCGAGCAAATCCATCCCCATAGCCAAGGAAACAGATGGAACGTAGTCACTGGGACATGCCATAAAAGGAGTATACCATTCCTAAAATGAATCACGCTGAATATGAAAATAACATATTACGTTCTTGTTCCTTGCAGTTGATAAACGGGCAACTCATTCAAAGTAGGTAACTTACACTCATGAAGCAAGATGAAACAAAATCAATTTATTCGGCAAAAAAAGTGCACTTTGACCGATGGAGCAACACCTTATACCAAGAAGGCATGCTAAGGCCCAACTATCCATTTTGATGGAATAAATGGAGCAAAAAATCTAAGGAGCAATGCCCTCACGGTACGAAACTGGGAGTACTCCCTCTCTTTCATCTTTGACGCCCACTTAATTAGTGAATTCGCATCTAAATGGCCCATTTGAAAGCAAGATATTCAAGGAAATGTTAATACCTGAGGAAAAAAAAGCACAAGGAAGAGGAAACACAAGACATTTAAAGTCAGCTATAGGAGAAGGGTAATTCGGGCATCATTTCCAAAATGCCCTCTCTAACTTCATTATTTGACGTAGTTCCCTTGTTTGACAAGCGTTATATCGAGGAACAAACTCAAGAAATTGATTTAAGCATAATCTATATCGACAAGCATGTGGAGTTAACACATGACAAAGTCACCCAAGTTGGCTTAAAAATATGTGTCGTCGAGAGCCGATTCAATTAAATAGAAAGAAGCACGATAGACACTACCGCCTCGGCCCGGGTGGTATGGGAATGAATGAATGGTCTCAGAGGCACGGGACCATCCCTTTAAACAGCAATGTCATATGTAAAAATAATAATAATAATAAATCAATAAATAAATAAATAAATTTGCATCTCTTTATTTTTGCAAAAAGATGAAATGTTTTTTGAACTAATGACCAAAGACCTGAGATTCTCTTTCAAGCCTTAAAACAGTACATTCATTACGTTGTTTGCCGCCAAATGGTGAACTGACTAAGGGTAATGTTGTATCGCTTCCATTTACGATCCGTGAGGATTCATGTACTAACACATTCCCTTTGTTCTTCGTAGGGTTGCCTGACTACTAAGGCAATGTGTAAGTACCCTTCTTCTCAAAATCAAATGGAAAAAATGGAGAATTTCCATCACAAAAAGAACACCTAGTGTTTTTCTAGAAACATGCACAAGAAATGGGAAATTGAAGAAAAAAAAAAAGTTTTCCACAAAGTTTGCAAAAATCTTCTTTATCTTTAAATTGTCCATTCCACTCACGTGGACGCTTCATTTCGAATCAAAATTCTCTATGGAGGTTAATCCACCCACATGATCTCAACAAAATTGAAAGGCGATGTTGCTTATGCCGCGAGAAACACTTAGGATGAGGAAAGGCAACCCATTTCAAACATGTCCTTTAAGCACTCCGGGATTTGAGTGAAAAGGAAACCCGTGTCGCTTAAGGTCAATGAATTCATTTGCAAGCAGTACATAGATCGGATGATAAGAGGCATTTCTTTCCTCTATCATACACACTACAGTGTGACAATAGTTAGCCTATTTGGAGCCTTTAATATGAAGAATTTTCTACAAAATATCCCTGTCAAGAACCACCCCACGATGGGGCAATTACGGAGGTTTGGGTTGACATTATTTGGAGAGGGAAGATGAGAAAAAGTTTTACTCTCACTTGAATAAATCGTTTTTGTGGTAACTTCAAAGTGAATTCTTATGGAAGCTTGAAGCATCCCAAGGTGAAGAAGAGCATTCTTTTCTCTTACCCAAAACACAGATACCTTTGCTTAAACCATATTGAGCCTAACTATTCATTTCTAAAACTCGAGTGGTGATTATCTCCCCCACATTGGGGTAGGGCACATGATTTACCAATGCAATTGGTGTTTATATGAGAATATGAAAAGCATCTTGAAAGTCCTAAGAGCTCAAAAAGTTTGAAAGAACAACGTCAAGTGAAAATTAAAGGGCATGAAAAAGTGGTGTGCCTAGTAAAAGTAAGGCCAATGCCCACAAAAAAAACAAAAAAAAAAGAGAGAGAGAGAGAGGGAAAAAACAATTGCATCAAGAGGAATATCTCTCGTGAAAGCAAAATGCAAAAAAATGCTTGCATTGAAAAGAAAAAATCATTGCAAATGCAAAAGCCATTATGTTAAGATGATTAGTCAAAGACTTTCGAGACAATTTGAATTCTTAAACATTGAGTGCTTTAAAAAATGGATGATATGGTAATGATGCCATGATAATCACCAACTCCCAAATCCCCTTTGACAAAAAGTTCTAAGCCTTTGAGCTAAGCCTTTGAACCTTTCCCGAATCAACATTACAACCCATTTCCAAAGTCTCTTCAAATTGGGATGATTCAAAGTGGAAATAAGGACTTCCTAAAGAAGAGCCTCGAAGAAGTGAGAGTAAGGTTGTCGATTAGTGATTAATTCATTTCATAGCCAATGATGCTTATCCATTGCTAAAACCATGACCAAACCTCGGCACTACGGTCCTTCTAAAAGACCCTTTGATTGGTCAATGTGTACTTATTTAATGATTCAAAGCCTTGCGCACCGGAAGAGTGAGGTTGAGTGATTAGTTTATTCTCACATGAATAGACGGGATCAAACAACCATTTTCTTGAGGATATGCTAGAAGCCCTTTCATTAGGATCCTTGCTTGGCATACTTAACAAACATTTCTCATAAGTCGGGTCATTTCAACAAGGACTTTTCTCCCAAGAAAATTTTGACGATTAATGATATTATTCGAGGTGATGACATTTTACTAGGTTTGTCAAGTTGTCGGAATTAGTTTGATTTGTTTATAATCATTGCTTTCATTACCGCCACTTTGATATTGTTTCTAATGACATATGTTGAATGACCATCTAGTATGCTTTTGCTTACTAGAATACTTGTTATAATGAATATTATTTGGATGTGTATCCATTTCAGAATATTCTCAATGATAGGTTCCTCTAGTGAAACCACACAATTTCAAAGGGTTCGTGGATTAGCCTTAAACCATACATTTTCAAAGAGTTCTTGGTTATCCTTAAACCTTGCAATCTCAAAGGGTTCATGGGTTAGCCTTAAACCATGCAATTCCAAAAGGTTCTTGGTTATCCTTAAACCTTGCAATTTTAAGGAGTTCATGGGTTAGCCTTAAACCATGCATTTTCAAAAGGTTTCGATTATCCTTAAACCTTGCAATTTAAAGGTTCAAGGATTAACCTTAAACCATGCATTTTCAAAAGGTTCTTGGTTATCCTTAAACTTTGCAATTTCAAAGGGTTTATGAGTTATCCTTAAACCATGCATTTTCAAGAGGTTCTTGGTTATCCTTAAACCATGCAATTCTAAAGGGTTCTTGGATTAGCCTTAAATCATGCACTTTCAAGAGGTTCTTGGTTATTCTTAAACCATACAATTCCAAAAAGTTTATGGGTTAGCCTCAAACCATGCATTTTCAAGATACAATTTCAAAGGGTTCATGGGTTAACCTTAAACCATATATTGTCAAGAGGTTCTTGGTCATCCTAAAACCATACAATTTACACGTGTTAGTGGGACTTCCGCTTTAAACCACACAAGCTAGTGGGATTGCCTTAAAACCACATGGTTAGTGGGATTGCCTTAAACCACACGGTTAGTGGGATTGCCTTAAAACCACACGTTAGTGGGACTGCCTTAAACCACAAGGTTAGTGGGATCAGCTTTAAACCACACGGTTAGTGGGATTTAAACCACACGGTTAGTGGATTGCCTTAAATCACACGGTTAGTGGGACGCTCTTAAACCACAAGATTTGTGGATATATCCTTAAACCACATTTTTCAAAGTATTCATAGGTACATCCCTAAACCATGCTCTTTACATTAAGCTCATTTGCATTTTCATTTTACTATTGTAAAAAAAAAAAACAAAAAAAAAAACAAAACAAAAAAAAAAAAAATAAAACAAAAATTAGGCGTCACCTTATCTTTTTGAAAGAAACCTCTTTGAGCTTCCTCCCAAAGAGGGGCAGCTGTTGACACCTAAATTTTTGCCCAAAAATATTTCATTCCGGCATATAGATTATCTAGGTGTTTAATATAGTGTTTTAAATGAAAGATATTTTTCCTATAAAAAAATAATAATAATTAAGAAAAAGAAGAAATCAAAAAAAAAAAAAAAGAGAGCAAGTCGGGGCCAATGATCTAAATGTGACTAGCCAAGCCTCAGGAGGTCAGATTAGAATTCAAATGGCAAGTTGGGGCCAAAATGCAATTTCCGAAAGTTGAGGGGACCAATTCGCAAATTTTGCAAAATTTGTGCCCGAGCCCTTAAATCATCATCATGATCACCAATTAAGTTGAAATTGAATTTGGGCCAAGTGGAATCAATCAAATCGAGCTAAAAAGACCACATTTGTATTGAATTTGGTATTTTTGGATAAGAAAATGGCCAACTTTGAGGGACTTTCTTGCAAAATTGGGTGGGCACAATTGCGAAATCTAGTCGAATCTTAAACTAATATACATGAACTTGCCAATTGATCAAAAACTGCAGCCAAAGTGATGGATTAAAGCACCCAAACCAGCTGCCAAATCTCAGTCCACGATTAAGTCATAATTCGGAGCTGCTAAGTAGGCATATTGGTGGCCCCACCATATCCCACTCAGCCGCCCATTTGACTCAATCTTTGCGCGTGATGAAAGACCGTATATAGTAGTGCAAGTGGACAAAAATTTGCCAGGGATAAGCTGCTGAAAGCACCGGAAAATCGCAGCAAAATCCGCACACTCAACAGCTGCAAAAGTTAAAAAAATTGGCTAAGTCAGAGAGTGGATGGAGTAGCCCGTTGACAGGCTTGGTAGGTGGACAAGAGACCGACCAAAAATCCTTTAATTCAAGGGATAAGATCACTGAAGCAAGGTCTTTCAAGGGAGGAGAGAGAGGGGACGAGAGGGAGAGGAGAGAGCTCAGCACCTTCAGAAGCAACTCCGTAAAGGCAAAAACCCAGAAAAATCCAGACCGACCTTGAGAGAAAAAAGTGAGATTTTCATAACCCTTCGGCCAAAATTAGCCAAAACCTTCAAATAGAGAGTGAAACTTCATTCAAAGATCTTTCCATCCATAGGTCGCATGCTCCAAATGGAGATCGGGAAGGCTTCCTAAAGCCCCCCGAAAGTACACCCTCCTAGCGGGCCAAGAAACACTGGAAATTTAAGTGTTGAGCCCAATTGGTCACGAGTGAGGGAAAGCCAGTGTTTTTTGAGAATTTGAGAGGCAAATGAGGAAACTATTGACTTTTATCTCAAACTAGAATAAATATAGTTTGTTTTGGTGTCAATTTTTCCAACAAAAGACATCTTGAAGTCTAATTTTAGAGGTCAACGAAAACCTTCATTGTCAGTTCTTCTTTTCTGCAGATTTCATTTCCAGTTGAAGAAGCCAACTTCCACGTGCTTGCAGAGGACAATTTCTCAATTTCCTTGGCCAAGAACCATTTGCAAAAGATACTATGAAGCAAGGTAAGTATCCTAGATGTATTTTTGTTCGATTTTGAACATGTTTTAATAGTGAAAAATTAAGAGGAAAACTAGTCCAAGAAACTGATTTTGAGACTGGAATTTTTTAAGTGTTGAAATCTCTTCAGGAGTTTTGCATGTGTGCTTTTTGAAGAGGTTACTTTGATGTGTTCGGTTGGTCATTTCTATGATGTTTGTTGCCTTTGAAAGCTCATGTTACCTACTTTCATTTGGATCAAGTAATGTTTCCCTTAGATCTCGTATGTAATGGGTGTCGTGGCTTGAATATGGGTATTCAACCTGCTTTTTTTTACTTTGGTTCAAACCTAGATTTGCAAAATCAAATCAAACCCGCATATTTGATGATGATTCTAGCTTGGTTTTCGTGTGTTTTAAGCTATGATTTCTATCTTATTTTACTCATTGTATGTGGTAGTTTAATCTTGATGTTTTAGTTCCACATAATATTGCTCATGCGTTGAGATTGAAGGCCGCAAATATGGCTCGAAGAGGCTATTGGGACTAGTTTAATGCACACCAAACGTTTGACAAAATGCCCAAACTAAGCTTCGATCTTGAAACGGTCGATTTGAGCTTGATTATTGTGATATTCATGTGATGTGTTACTCCATGTTAGCATAGATCGGTTTAAGGAATTATTATTAATTTTTTAAAAATAATTAAAAAAAGAGAAAATTTCAAAATTTCAAAAATATCAAAAAATGTTAGATAGCATCAAATTAGGATATAAATGACATATGAAATTTTCCTAATTTTAAAAGGTCATTTTCCTAATTTAATGCTATTTTGGTATTTTATAACCATTTTTGTAAATAATCCATTTTGCGTAGATTCAAACTATTTAAAGTAATTTCATGCATATAGAGTAATTTCATGCATATTTGAATTCTCATTTTGCTCATGGGGTCCTGTCCCGGGCGTGATAATAAGGCCATGTAATATTATTTGCTCGACTTGTATCGGGTTTACCTTTTCCGCCTTTATTTTCAAGTCATTTCAATTTCTTGGATGTTTACTTACGCGCCGTTTTTCATTAATTTGAGCGTAAATTTCTTCTAAATTATGTTAGGATTAGTCTCGACATTAAAAAAAAAAAAAAAAAAACTACAAAAACATTTGTATAGACACTTAGTGGTTTCATAAAAATTATAATTGGTAATCAAGAATGTGTGGCCATTTAGATAAATAACTTTCCAAGTTAGTGGTATCGCAAGAGCGCTAATAGAAACATTGGCGTAAACAAGTCCCCGTTTCTAAAAATCTCTGGTTGTGTAGGAATCAAGACACACTCCCGTGTCTCGATTGGTTTCTAGCCGACGTAACAGGCTAGTGACAACTCCTAGAAATATTTAGGTTGTTAAGAATTGAAATATGAAATCCAACGTCGCGTGAGGTATGGGCTGGGAGAGCACGCCTAATTTAGGGCCATTGGTCCGCTTCTTTAGGCAAATACCCCTAAACATTTCTTCATTTTCCCTCGGAGGAAAAAAAGAGGTCGTGACACCATCATGCATTGAAAAGAATAATACCGAGAGAGAGAGAGAGTAAAGCAAACAAAAATCACTTGCCAGCAACGCATGATTAACGTGGATTATGAACTCGCCAGATTTGCACCCTCAAAATCCAACTTTTATGTATTTGTAATCAGTACTTATCATTAACAAAGCCCGTGCGTGCTGCTGAAAAGTAAATCCAGATCACTTGGGGACACTAGTTCACGACGGTCCAGCAAATTTTCCAGGTTCCTCCCAGGCAAAAAAATGAGAAAGACACCCATATATTATACTCGGAGGAAACGACAATTGAGATTTGAGAGATGCTTCAAACAAAGAAAAGAAATGCAGGTAATGGGTACCAATCAGTCATTCTCCAAGCTACACTGAGCGTAATGTTCCAGAAGTTTGAGCAAGACATATGCAAAATAATCCATTCAATGATTGAATTTGTGGTGGACTGGAAGATAAGGGAATAACATCATTTGGGAGACTACGTGCAAGACTGAAACAGAAAAAGTAACTTAAGCATAATGTGCAAGAACTACAGTTGATTGTACCATTCCTGCAAATTGTGACGATATGAGAACAGACCAGAGATAGGATGCACCTAGTGAAAAAAGGTATATCAGTGTATAACCGTCCCTCTACTTTTCTTGTCTTTGGTCACGATTGATATCTACCTAAATCAATTCGGTTCCTAATCATAATTGGTGCACATGTTGTGCATGAGGTGTGTAGATTGGGGCTGTTCTCTACTTTTTTATGCTATAGAATAATTTGACATGTCAAAAATATTTCTCAAACCACTTCTTTTGCAGGTTACTTGCACATTTCTTATCCTAAAATTGCTCGTACTAACAAATGCATACCAGTCTTGACGTATTCCGGGTCGATATAGCCAAGTGTTCCAACGAGTTGGCTGGTGTCACAGTCATCTCTCTTGTGAACAATTTTTGTAACTTCTAAACCAGTAAGCTTGGCATTGTAGTCCTAAAAGAGACGAGTAGTGAAAAAATCAAACATCATGATTAAAAAGGAAAAAGGACTGTCACCACAGCTTTTGCTACATACGGCATCTAATAGGATCTTGGAAGGATTAAAATTACGAAATATCACTGGCGGTTCTGCCTCCCCATGAAGAAAAGCAAGACTCTTTGCAGCATCCAGCGCTATTTTCATCCTGGTAGACCAAGTAAGAGGCAATTTCCCTACACAACCCACAAAAGAACACAAGAATTAACCAATAAAATGTTTGTCATCACAGATAAATCAATATTCCCTTTCTGAAGCCAGCATAATCAAAGATAGTTTGGTTAAAACTGATACCAACTTTTGGAAAATAACTGCTGAGAATTAGTAGGCAGGACAAGAATATGGTAGAAACTATAGCAGGATTCCCTTTTTTTTCTCGTGGAAATGAAAATAATGCTTATGCAAACGAATATGCCCTGCTATTAAAAGCATTTAGTATCTTTCGAGAGTTGTTCAATTGGCAAGCATGTCCCTTCCATTAAATATCATTACTAGCCTACTTGCAAGCTTTGTACTAAGTTTCATCCTCAATACGGTGCAACTCTGGTGTTCTTGCACCTAAATGACCAAGTTAGAGAGAATTAAGTCTCAGGATTCCTAAGATGTACTACTGAGAGACAAAGATGATAAAACGTTACTAAAATCACACACGGATGAAGCTGCTAGAAAGTGACATTTCATGACCATATCACATTATCTTCCGCTATTTCTTTTTTTTTCCCTGGCATCGAACTGTAATGTCCTCTGAGTATATGATAACATTGAAAGTCTCCGGTATTGCATCCTTTTGGTCAGTGGCACATCAAAAAAGCAATTTACATATAAAAAAATCAGGCAGAAGAACATTCAACAGAGTATGAGCATTGTGAATTATTTAGGAAATTATGGTTCCGAACCCTACAATCTTCTGGAAAGACGTCCATAATAAGGACAAGTGACATTTTTTCCTCCTTAAAATTATTATCCAGATTCTAATAGCAATCAAATAGTTTTCTTGGGAGACATGACTTCCATATCCATACAGGTGGGTCGTTTTACCGTGAGTATTTATATAGTATGAACATAATGTAGGACATGTCATTAAGGGCACCAAGCACATGTTAAAGGATAAGTGCGCATACTTTCAAAGAGGTGATCTTTCAAGCTCCCTCGTTGCATATACTCATATATAAGCAGCCTTTGGTTGCCTTCCACGCAATATCCAATTAAATTTACCAAATTTGGATGCACTAGATGACCAAGAATACTCAATTCAGCCTGGCACGTGGAAAGTGCAAGAGTTCAAAAGTCATACTAACTGTCAAACATGCATTAATCCAGAAAGAAAAGATCATCACATGAAATATTACCAGCCATCGTTCGTGAGCCAGCTGCCCACTTAGCTCGAAAATCTTAACAGCAACAGTCAACCCAGTGCCAGGGCTCGCAGGAGCAGTCCCATTTTCTTCAATCCAACCCTTAAAGACTCGGCCAAAACCGCCTTGACCGAGCAGACCCTCGGGACTAAAGTTTCTTGTAGCTAACTTAAGATCCTTTAATGAGAATTTCCGCAGCTTAGGAGCGACTATTAATTTCTCATTCGTAAATCCACGTACAGAGCCAAAACCATCTTTACCAAGAAGACTTGCAGCACTAAAGTTTCTAGCAGCTAACTTAAGATCATTAAATTTGAATTTCCGCAGCCAAGAACCAACTTTAGGTTCCCTTTTGAGTTTAGAAGTTGAACGGTCTGCATTAACAGTGGTTGTAGACGAAACCACAGTAGGAGCAGGCTGCTCTCTGCTTGCATCATTTGGAATGCTTTGTGCTGCTCAAATACGAAATTAGCATATCAGACGAAACAAATGACCATCGATTTGGTCACATAGGGGAACAACAAGCACCAAGCCACTTCATCTAAACAAGAATAAAAAGATGAATCAACTAATCTGCCAGTTGGCCTAGCAACTGTTACTTTTCAAATTGAAGTAAGTATCCGGTCCTGAATAGGGAAGGGTATGTAGCCACGTAGGTGTATATTTGTGGTTTACAGGAAAAAACTATGACAACGTCTTCAACTTGCAATCAAAGCGATGGAAAAAGATAAGCAGCAATAAATCTACCTGATCTCTTGATATAGACTAAATTAATTCCATGCAATCAATCTCTGACTTACTTTGCTCACTTCTTGTGATATCACACCCTCAACCTACACTAGATCTATCACAAACTTATGTCCTCCTATGAGATACATCGCTATCATCACCCATTACTAGATGACCCACAACACACCATAATTGTTTTTTTTTTTTTTTGGTAAAAACAACACATTATAATTGTTAGTCACTTCCCAAACCAACTCTGCCAATAAAAAAATCTCCGGGAACAGAGAGCACTCCTAAGGACACTGGCAATTAACTCCAACTTGACAAGCTTTACTGGGGCAAATGCATAACCCATCAAAACGCAAAATCAGAATTAGACTATAAATCCACAATAACAGCTACATAAAACAGTAAAATATCCCACTCTGCTTCTTTTGGGGTTTATAATGGTCCTATGGTCTGCATCCACTTAATGCTTGAACTTTCAGATTTTCAACTTTTAATTTGGCACTAGAGCCAACTCTCAATTTTCCATGCCCCTCTTTACATTTCATTTCAAGTGAGTTATTTTCTCTATCTTACTTGTTAAGTGCATTCATCATATAATTTATCCAGGGTTGCACATGAGAGTGAGTATTAAAATGTTGAACATCACTTGTTTAGAGAGCTTATGATAACCTTTTTTTTGAAGTAGCGGCAGATAGCAGTCAGCAAAATTGAAATTCATATCAATATTGGGCACTGTTGGCCCTATTGTGGTGATGACACCTCCAATGAGGTTGATATGCCACATCCACGATTATTGCAATGCAAACGGTAACACAATTTGAAAATTTTATATACATGTAATCTCTCTTGCCTTATAGCTTAAGCCTTTTGGTTGGACTTTGTAACATAAACCAAACATTAATTTCAAGTTCATTCTTACACCAGACCAATAATAAACAAACAGTATGTTCCTTTCCTTTTTCCCTTATAGCACCTCCAACAAACACAAGCAGAATATCATGAAATAAGATCTTCATATTCCCAGATAAAAAGTGCAGTATTTCCACAGAATGTAAAACAGGAATTTCGATTATCTATTCACAATTGACATTGATGATAACTCCCTCAGTACTGTAATGAAGAACTCTCCTACCAAAAAATAATAACTAAGTTAGCTAGTGTTACCTCAATCTACAAGCTTGAAGCACGTTTACGGCGGCAAAAATAGACTAGCAATCCAAATCACTGCACACTAATGCTGTGCCGATATTTGGTTTTGTACACTGAAAATATATGAGCAGTCCTAGTTCTGAAGCTAACATCAGAACGACGAGAATTTTGTATAGTTAGCTGCCGCTGCCTCATTCATTAACATTTCAAGGGTAATACCAGAAATACGATTTGAAAGAAATCAGATTTCATTCAGATATGTGTTAACTTCCCAATTTTCTCTTCATTAAGGCTGGGCCCTGCAGCTTTTAACTTGTTCAACCAAATATATAAAATGAAAGGGAAAGAAAACGACAGGCATCATCTCAACAGAACAATGCTCTCTGCTGATAATTACTCTTACCTTTAGTCCCTGTCAGATGATTGCAACAGATTTCATCAGGTGATGGACTCTTGAGATTTGGACAATCGATAATGCTCATTCGTTCCAAGTTTGGTGCAATGCGTAAGCCACTGGAAATGCTAATGAGCTCTGGCAATGAGAATAGGGATATCCTTTTCATGTTGGGGAGAAAGTGAGTACTGTCATCAATAGAAGTATCTTCATGCGTCACTAAACTTGAGACATGTGGGCAGTCTTCGACTTTGAGCTCTTCTAAGCTATCAAGGTTTTTCAGTAGGTCAGGTGTAAATATAGTAGTCAACTGAGGGCATGTGACTAAGGCCAAGCATTTAAGATGAGACAAGGATCCTCGACACGGCGGCCCCTCATAAATGCAACTCAAACTCTTCATATGATATACATAAAGATATTCAAGTGACTCGAGAAGCCTCGTGTCATCCTCCCATGTTTCTTATACAATTTCACTTCTATCAGCTTCATTGTACATGTCAGTTCCATCAATAATAACCCGAATCTCATTACACTCCCCAATTATGCAGCATTTCAATTGCTCCATGTTCTTAATCCCAAAATCAGATAGCTTAGTAACATCCGTATGGCGGTCTAAGAAAAATGCAGTAGCATGCGAAAGCATCTTTTGGATATCTGTAGGCACCCCACACCATTTACATATTTCAGGGATCTATCCCAGTGTTCTAACTCAAACTCAAGATCCACTAGGAGTCGATTCATTATGCGTTCATCATGATTGCCAATAATGAATTTGAAATGTGACAACGATCTAGACACCTCTTATGCACCAAACCATTTGAATTTCCTCAGATGGTCCACTCGAGGAAAGTACAGTTTAAGTGTATCCAGACTCATCAAGCCACAAACATCATCAACAATATCTTCCACAACATTGTCCCACCTATCCTCTGGATTTACATCAATACTTAGCTCTTCTAATTGGGATAGCGCGGAAAGAGTGCCTTTAGGAATCAATGCATTTGCTTTTGCAGATTTTGTGCCCAGATATATGCGTGGACAAAAGATAATTCTAGGCAAGTGAGCTTTGTTAGCTTCGCAATCTCCTTGGGCAGATCCATGATGTCAGTCCCTTCAAGGTCAAGCACCTCAAGCTGCTGAAGTTCTCCAATTTTTGGAGGTAACACCATCAATAGCTCACAGTGATTTAAGAATAGTCTTTTTAGGCTGCTTAACCTGAATAAAGACTCTGGCAAGGACTTGATCCGAGTTCAAGATAAATTCAGGATTTCGAGAGCAGGCATGTAATCAAAGAAAGACGGACTAATTGTTCTGAGCTTGTAATTTCTATTTAGAAACAATACCAAGAGTACAGGACACCAAGGATCCTCGGGCAAATCAGTCAACTGATTTTCCATCAAGCAAATCTCTGTGTAAGACTGCCATTGTGTGACCTCCGGAGGCTCCATCAATCCCAGACCCTCACGCATAGGGATCTTTCTGCTATATTCAGGCGTACTGGACTCAATGTCCTTGGACCATATCTCAATTTCCTCTGACGATTGCGGGCTACCTGATGATGAGTAAAGATGATGAACAATCCTACTATTCCAGCCAAAGACCAAAAATGTATGACAAAATTCAAGGAAATGAAGGAACCAGGAAAGATGTCGAGATTGGCTGCTTGAACGGACGAGCCTGAATCCGAAGCGTATGCCTGTGATGGAGAACTTGCTTTCGTCCTACTCCCATGGCGTCCCAACTGCTCAATCGACTGTGGCTTGCTTCTGATGTTCCACATGATCGCAGGAAGAAGCGATCAACGCACGCACTGTCTACGAATTCCAGATGTCCCAATAAGTCAGCCAAGAACAAGTTCTTGTAATAGAGAGAGCAGTTGAAAATATCTCAAGAATCTGAGTCCGGAAAGAAAACTTGATCCAAGGAAAGTTACGTTACATAGTTTCAGTAAGACTTTTTAATGAAGTGATTTCTTCTCCTTTGGGCTATCTTTGACAATTCATCAGGTTTGGCTAAGAATTTTCAGTTGGAAGAGTGGATATTGCCTGAACCATCCCCTCAACGGTCAACAATGCCAGCAGCTATGGACCATCCGCTTAAAAGTTCGGATATTCGAATGATGATTTTTCTTTTCTGGCAAAAAGGAAAAAAAGCTATATTCTCCCTTTCGTTTTTAGGCATAAAAATTGCTTGTGGACTTTATTTTTCTGCCGAGATTAAAAAAGAAAAAAAGAAGAAGATTTTGTCCTAATAATTTGAAAAACTGTTTAAACTTTACAAAATTAAAGAAGCAAAGAAAAAGTCAATGGACAGTATTCAAGCACGTAATGAAAGTTTGACAAATGGGGGAATTGCCGGCTCGAAATATGACAAAATATGGCAGATGAAACCTTCTTATTTTTCCCTTGAAAACCGGTTAAGTAAAGTGGTCCGGTTCCATGGAATATTCTCCGGTAAGGAAAGCACCTGTTACCGGTGAAAAAATGACCGAGCCGTCACCATGTAAGTAGTGGCGACACCGACATGCGACACAGTCACGACACGACACGACACGACACGCTAATAAGTCGTTTCTAAAAAAATAAAGAATTTCGACACGTTGGAACACGTTGTATATTAAATATATATTTTTATTTATACATAATAAAATTATTATTTTTATTATTATTTCAATCAAATTCATAAATAAATAAATAATTAAAAAATCTTAAAATGAATATAAACTAAAAACAATAATCCGTCTTTTATTAATATTATTCATTGTTTCAATTTGATAAATTCAACTCTATTTCAATAATTCATAAAACTTGGAGAAAAAACAAGCAATTCATATTCTAGACTCACATGTTAGATATGTTGAAAGAGGAGAAAAAAACTTAAAGAGTAAATTGTGTATCACAGAAAGTAGAGTCGGAAGAGAAGAGAAGACTAGGGCTCCATTCGTTTTGCGGAAAATAATTTCCAGGAAAACGTTTTCCGGATTTTCCGACGTTCCTTTCACGGAAAATGAATTTCCTTAGAAGTTCCACTCGCGTGGAAGTATAATTAAGAGTATCCAACCTCGTCAAGCCACAAACATCGTCAACAACAGCTTCCACAACACTCCTCCACCTCTCATCCTTTGGACTAACCTCAATACTAAGCTCTTCTAAGTGAGTGAGCGCAGAAATGGTGCCCTAAGGAATCAATGCATTCACTTTCGCATATTTTGGGTTGGAGAAATGTTACTCATAAGCAAGTGAGCTTTCTTAGCTTGGCAACCTCCTTCGGCAGATCCATGATCATAGTCCCTTCAAGATCAAGCACCTCAAGCTACTGAAGTTCTCCAATTTGTGGAGGTAACACCATCAAAAGATCACAATGAGTTAAAGAAAAGTCTTTTTAGGCAGGTCAACCTCAAAGACTCTGGTAAGGACTTGATCCGAGTTCGGGACAAATTCAATTTTTGAGAGCCGGCATGTAATCAAAGAAAGGCGGACTGATCGTTTTGAGCTTGCAATTCCTATTTAGAAACAATACCAGGAGTGCAGGACAGCAAGGATTCTCAGGTAACTCAGTCAACTGATTTTCCATCAAGTAAGAGCGCGTTTGGTAACGTTTCTATTCAAAAATTGTTCCTAAAAACCGGGGAATAGTTTTTGAACAGAAGAACACATTTGGTAACTGCAAAAAATTTCCGTTCCTAGAATAGAAAGAGAACAGAAACACATTTGGTGAACTTGTATAATTTTTTTGTTTATTTTAATGTTTAATCATTTTATTATATTTTTCCTTTTTTCTTCTTTTTCTTTTTTTCTTTTACTTTTTCTTTTTCTCTTTGGTTGGTCGCAACGTACGGCAGCGGGCCGATGACCGATCGGGCAATGTCTAGCATGCTTGCCGGAGCCTTGCCAAGCCAAGGCGAGGCCCAGCGAGTTTGCCAGAGGCCAGCCTAGCCCCGGCAAGGCCCGGTCTCTCACCGGGCCACCGCTAGGTGACACCGTCCTGGAGGTGGCCTGGTGAGGCTCGGCTCGCCAGCCTAAGAGAGGTCGAGCCTCACGCGGCCACGGCGAGGCTCGGGCCGACAATAAATAGCAAAAAGGAAAATTCTCAAATTAGAAGACTTCGAGTGTGTAATATGTGAGTTGAGTATGATTGAAAGAAGATGGAGATCTGCAGATGGTGAGGACTGAAGAAGGAATAGTTTTCTTTCTATTCTCTTCAATGATGAATCTGTACAATTCATGTTGTAAATATAATACAAATTGTGTAAAAATAAAGGAAATAAATGATTCTACGAATCAATCTATGCCTAGATCTAATCTTAATTGATTATGTACACAATTCTAATCTTCTAATCAAATCAATAATCAAATCAAATCCTTGATTGTGTAATCCAGATTCCGCATACCTTCCAACACTCCCCCTCAAGCCGGTGGTCCGTATATGTCTAAGACACCTAGCTTGCTCAACAAATATGCGTACTATCTTTGACATAGAGGCTTGGTAAAGATATTTGCTGGCTGCTCCATTGTCCCAATTCCTCTTGTCTCAATCATGCCCTCTTGTATCTTTTCTCGAGTGAAATGACAATCGACTTCAATTTGCTTGGTTCTCTCATGTACTATAGGATTCGTTGCAAGTTTTAGAGCTGCATCGTTATCACAATATAGCATGGTTGGTCCTTGCACTTCTATCCCGAGATCCTTAAGTAAACCTCGCATCCACACTATTTGACATGTGGTATTAGCCATAGGTCAATACTCAGCCTCAGTTGAAGATAAGGACACAGTGGGTTGCTTCTTGGTCTTCCATGAAAGGAGTGATTCCCCAAATTTAATGCAATATCTTGTGACTAATCTTCGACTTATAGGACATGTTGCATAATCTACATCACAGTATTCTATCCTCTTCATGTCACATTTCTTTGACAGAAGAATCCCAAGTCATGGACATTTCTTTAAATATTTCACAATCTTCAAACCGCATCGAAATTGGATTGTTTTGGGCTATGCATGAACCGGCTCAATGTCTCGTATTGCATAAGAGATGTTCGGCCTTGTCATTGTCGATATATAAGTTTCCCAACAAGCCTTTGATACCCGATGGATCTCGAGTATGGGGTTGTCATCTTTGGATATGCCTTCATCATAAGCTGCATATGTCAATTTAGTGTTTTGCTCGATGGGAATTGCTGCTGGTTTATATCCCGATAGCCCCGCTTCTAATATAATCTCCAATATAAACTTTCGTTGGATCGAGGGAGATTCCTAAATCGGATCAAGCAATTTCGATTTCAAGGAAATATTTAGGTGCTCCTAAGTCCTTAATATGAAAGGTAGCATGCAAGTATTCCTTGAATCTTTCTATGGCAGCCTTATCATTTCCCATAACAAGAATATCATCGACATATATCATCAAAAAGATAGATGACATACCTCTGTTTCTTGTGAACAATGCATAGTCATGCTTTGATTGTTGGAAGCCCATGTTGTAAGAGCATTTGCAAATTTTGCATACTATTGTCTAGATACTTGCTTCAACCCATAAAGGGATTTGCGGAGACGACACACTTTATTCTCCCCCTGTCTCCGTAAACACTGAGGAACATCCATATATCTCTTCATCTAAATCACCATGGAGGAAGGCATTATGCACGTCCATTTGATGTAGAGTCCAGTCATTGATAGCGGCGACGATCAAAAAGAGTGGATCTGTGACATCCTTGGCAACCGGGGAGAATGTCTCGTGGTAGTCAAAACCTTCTTGTTGAATAAATCCCTTGGCTACCAAGCATGCCTTGTAACGTTCAATGGATCCATCTACACAATATTTAATCTTGTAGACCCATTTGCACCCAATTGGTTTCCGATTAGGTGGCAATGAGACAATATCCCATGTGTGGTTGTCATTCAGTGCCTTTAACTCCACTGCCATGGCTTGCTACCATCTAGGATCAACAACTGCCTTATCATAACTAGATGATTCCTATTCTTCTTATAGGTAACTAATGCAACATATATGTTCCTCTGATAGTCTATGAAAGGAAACATAGGAGGAGACAGGATATTGGATGCCTGGAGAGTTGTGAGTGGCACAGTCTTTGGTCCACGTCGGAGGTCGAGTGGCCCGACGACAGCATCTTGGATGATCTTTAGTAGGAGTGGGAATCATCTCATTGGAGATGAGTGGTGAGACATCATGGTTGACTTCTTCCTCAGTATTATCGGCATCTTCAACTTCTTCTTCTGTCAAGTTTGCTGATGATTGTGGATTCTCCACTAGAGATGGTGTCTCCCCTGGAATAGTGTAGGATGGACTCCTTGATTGAACCAGTGGTATGCAACCATGGTTTAGAGAGAGTGCGTCGTCATATGAGAGACGATGAGGATTAGCGCTACTATCAGGATTCTCATTTGGTGATCCCATGTTGGAGAAAGGGAATATGTCTTCATGGAAAAATACATCACGGCTTATGAGAAATTCCTTTGTTGATACATCAAGAACTCGATAGCCCTTCTGCAGGTTAAGATAACCCATGAAGATGCACTTTCGAGCATGTGGGCTCAACTTGTCTCGAGAGCCCAATGTTGTAGCATAGCAAAGACAACCAAAGATTTTGAGATGTTGCAAGTCTGGTTTTCTTTCATAGAGTAGCTCGAATGGTGTTTGTCCATTGAGTATCTTGGTGGGCATACGGTTGATCAAATAAGCTGCTATGATGACGCAATTTCCCCAATAACCATCTGGAACTGAAGCTTGAAACTTCAAGGCATGTGCGACTTCCAAAAGATGCCGATGCTTGTGCTCAACCACTCCATTATGTTGTAGTGTATAAGTGCATGAACTCTCATGCTGGATGCCATGAGATGAGAAAAGTATGGAGCAATTGTGATTGAAAAGTTCTGCTCCATTATCAGTTCGGATTCGCTAGATTGATTTCCCAAACTGATTTTTGGATAAGGCGATAAATGTCTTTAAATAAGAGTAAGCCTGATCCTTTGATTGCATCAAGAAAATCCATGTCGCACGAGAATAATCGTCTACTATTGTGAGGAAATAACGAGATTCATCATAATTGACCTTATGATAAGGTCCCCATATATCAACATGTATCAAGGAAAAGAATTTGCTAGCACGAGAGTTATTAGATGGAAAAGGAGAACGAGACTGCTTTGTTAGTGGACAAATGGGACATTTAGGACAAGGAAAGGTAGCACTGTGGCCTAATCTCATATGCATAAGAGAATTTTTGTCATTCAAGCTCAAATTACACAAGGAGGATTTATTCAATGGAAAGCTGGATAAATCAAAATTACTTAGGAGGCTTGACCAAAAAAATAGACCTTCTAAAATACTACCCCAGCTCATCAGTCTACCAGTCGAAAGGGCCTGAAATAAACAGGTATCAGCATTGAATATTACTCGACATGAATTTTCTTGGCAAACTTTTGACACGGAAATGAGATTGAATTGGAATTCTGGGACATAGAGGACATTTTTAAGAATAATTTGAGGACTGGTATTAACCGTTCCTGTCACATTAATATGACTAATATTTCCATTAGGCAATTGTACGGAAATATGGAAATTCAGCTCCTCATTTATTCTTGAGAAAAGACCCTTGTCACATATAATATGATCACTTGCCCTTGAATCAATAATCCATGCTTTCCTTGATATAGAGTTAATCAAGCTATGTGTGATACCTGAAAAACTGTCTCCCTTGTTAAAAACATCCAATTTTTGCAGAGCTTGCATCAGTTGCTGGTATTGTCCATAGGTAATGGGGTGATCAGAATTTGGGCCGGTGGATCCATTCAATTGGTATGCTGCTGAAATCCTTTTTCCTTTTTCTGCTGGTTTCCTGTGCATCTTCCAGCAACTGTCAATTGGTGATTAGAACGCTTGCAATACTCACAAAATAATTTACCCTTTCCTTTAAAGTTTTGCTCGAAATTTCTGGATGATGTGGCAAAAATCCATCCATCGGATCCTTTTGTCGCGAGTTCATCTGGCCGTCCGATCCTTTTAAAAGATCGATCTCCTATGAACCGTCGGAGCGCGCTTGATTAAAGTCGTTCATCCCTTCTGATTTATAGGCTCGCGTGTCTCCGCGTAAGCCAAGCGACCCTTCTCCACGGAACCCTAGCGTGCCTCGTCTCTTCTCTGCTAGGGTTTTGCTAGGTCTGTCTCTTCGCTCCCCGCGGACTGCAAGAGCGATACTCTCGCCGCTCTTCGTGCTCTCCGGTGATGCGAATTGTTGGCTTTCCTCTTGTACTGCCAGTTGATAAATTCGCCCGATTGATGGCATGGGATCCATAGCCAAGATCTGCGAGCAGAAGGTAAGGAAGTTGTCGTTTAAAATGAGCAAAAATCTTGTTGCTTTCTCCCTGTCTTTGATGGATTTGTACTGTCGGCGTGTGGATTCGGGGCCCTTCATTTTTTCTTCAACTACTTCGAGGCTGTTCCATAACGACAATAGCTTGTTGAAACAAGCCGTGACTGTCGAATTCCCCTGTTTTAAGTCACTGAGTTCTTGCATGAGGGTGAATATTTTTGCTGATCCAACCTCTCGTACATCTCCTTGATGTTGTCCCACATGCCTTTGGCGTCTTCTATGTGACATCCCGATTTTTCAATTCTGGTTTCAATTAAATAAGTCGGGCATTTCATCTTCGCATCTATAGCTTTCTTCTCTGAGTTGGCCACTCACGAGATAACTAGTCTATCAGGTGAAGCCGTTAAGGAATCTAAACGCAGTAGACTTGAGAATTCGACTAGGAAATGATTGCTCGACCGTACTAATCTGCAAGGGTTATTACGGCACAAACCGATTAGAGATCGGAGATAGGTCGATTCAACATAACCATGTAATTCAGTGTGGGTGATTCCACCTAATTACACAATTCTTGTTGATCGGCACTAGACCGATTTCTCTATCGTTTTGGTACCCTGTGTCCATATTTGAAATCTTGAGATTTTTACAACAATCGAGAGTCGCCAATGTGTCGAAGATGCACTTTGTGGGCTTGAAAATAATCAACCACAAGTCAATTGCACAGAAAATTCCTAAAAGCTACCCGGTAGGTTAGGACACGCTAAAGTCGCGCGCATTGAATTTAATCGTGAAATTGAACCCAATTACAGAAATTGGAAGTTCTGTCAAGTCACAATTCATTTTAGGAATGTCAACTTATCTTCGACGATTTTTCTACAAACCGAGATTTTTGGTAGAAAAGCAAAGTAAGGCCATTTTTGTTCGAGATTGTCGATGGTCATTTTTAATCGAATCTTTGGGATGCAAGTTGGATCACTTTATGGGAAAAGTCATAAGAAGGTGGAGGACACATGGGTTGATTTAATTGAGCTTCAATTGGATGGAATTGAGTGAGAATTGATTGAATTTGATGCACAAATGTCTAAAATTCGTATGCCATGGGGCTAGGGACATTTTGCACCTATTAACAAGCTTGTGGAGGAAGCTTGAGGAGAGAGAGTGGCTGATGGCATGTGATGTCATGGTGGGGGCAAGTGGAAGGAGAGATTGACATGTGTTGCAAGCTAGAGAGCCACCAAGGGAGCCCCCCTCTTCAGCAGCTTCTCCTTCCCCATTTCTTGGCTTTCTCCATTATTGTTGAAGGAGAGAAGCTCAGCAAAAACCAGAGGAACCGAGTAGCACCAGCCCCTCCATCGTCGCACGCCCGGAAGGCCATCGTCGGCCGTTTTCTTACCCTCTTTTCTCCTCGTTCCAATTTCTGCTCCAGCTGACCTTTCGCCAAAGATTCGAGTTAAAAGTCAACTTCCCGGATGAATCAGCAAAAGCTTTACCCACGTCCATGACGAGGACATCCAGCCCGTTCTGGAGCACCCTGCCTCTTGCCGGAACGATTCTCCAGCCGTCCCGAAATCCTGAGAGAAGCTGCCGCTCGCCAAACCGTCTGGTTCCGCCCTGCTCCGCCTGTTCCGCGTTTTCTTGCTATTTTGCCCCTTTCGGACCCTTCCTTTGCCCATCCCAACCTCCTATAAGATCCCCAAGACCCCCGGGATCCGCCGGTTGCCAACCACCCGCTTGCCGGAGCTCCGATCGCCCGTTTTCGCCGTTGAAGTTGCTGGTTTCTTCTCCGCAGTTCAGCCCGGATCAAGCAGAAGACAGCAAGAAGTTCCGACTTCGAGGCCCGTTTTCAGTGTCTTCCGGCCTCCATTGGTGTCGCCGCTTTGGGGTTTATCGACCGCCTTGGTGTCGAGGTCGCCGTGAACTCACCGGCGCAAAACCTCGTGAGTTTATCCTCTAATTCTTGCTTAGTGAGTTAATGACGCTTGAAGGGGTGTTTAGATTAGTCTAATTAGGTTTATGTGATTAAATTAGATTATTTTAATGTAAATTATATTAGTTGTATGATTAGTTTAATGGATGTTTAATTAGGGCTAATTGTATAATTAAATTAGTGTAATCTTATTTAAGCCCTAATTAATTATTTTTAATTAATTAATTATTTCTATTTTTAAATATTATTTTATTAAATTATATTATTATGATATAATATTTAATTATTTAATTTTCGGAATTAAATTTAATTATTTAATCATTTGAAAATTTTGCCGGAATGGGCTTCGTTAGAATTTCGTCGACTTTAAAGAAAAGGGTCTTGGTCGGTTTATGTTAATTGTAAGCTTAAATTGAGAAATTGAGTTATTGATGATTATGGTTAATTATTCCAAAAGTGTGGAATCGAGTGATATTGATGAAGTTGTGGTATTTAACTTGAAAATACCCAGTGTTGGCTTTTAGCACCGTAATTACTTTGTATGACTAGGTTGAATCGTTGGTTGTTATTGGATTGAATATCCAATTCTATAGTTTATTATTGAATGATCAGCTTTGGCAAGCATTGGTTTATATATATGTATCCGCTTAGGCGAGCAATTATGATATACATATATATAGATGGCAGTTTCTGGTGAGCTAAGATCGTTTTATCAGCTTGTGCGAGCTATCTATCAATTACAGCTTTGGTGAGCTATCTATCTATACAGCTTGTGCGAGCTATCTATCAGTTACAGCTTTGGTGAGCTATCTATCTATATAGCTTGAGCGAGCTACCGTCTATATATTATATATTTGGAGAGCATGTGTCGTATTAACGACTGGTTTGATAGACGGTATTGAATGATAGATAGTAATGGTTGATAGATAGTACGGATTGAAATGGAAAGATAGATAGTATGATGGAATTGAATCATTGCGAATGATTTGATTAATTGAATTGATAGACCGATATAAGTGTCGGTAGTTTCAGCTTGTGCGAGCATTGTTTGAATATGAATTGTACTGACGTGCAGGAAAGGGACTGAGGCGAGGTAAGCCCTCTATCCTATTTGTGTGGCTAGAGGGCCTTGAGGCGTATTTTCTTCCTAATTGAGTTTTAGAGGGTAGGACTTGCTAAGACGTAGTCTCATCCCGGTTGTGAGATAATATTTCAGGTCCCTAGATGACGGTCGTGGAGGACCGAAAGTCTTGGAGTTCGGAAGGTGGACGTTGAAGAATCGGCAAACATGTCTGACAAGTTGGTCATAGGACAGTTCCCTAGTTGTTGAGCCTATCTATTTTGTAGACAATCTAGTGTTGTATATAAACCTATGTGTTTATAAGAAAGCTTGTTTGGTTGTGATTCATTGCCTGCTTTTCTATCCCAAGTTAAATATTGTCAGGAGATTTATTTTACTTCCGCATGCATAATAAAATTGAATGGGTCGGCGACGTGTCCTGGGAAGTCGCACTTGTATCGACCAGAGTGGGATGTGCGCACCCTCGAGGTTCGAGGCGTGACATTCTATCGGTGGGAGTCCGGCTGCAACCTCTGTGGAGAGACAATTGCCGATCCAAGTTTGGACCAAGCAGTTGTTCTTCCTCCAGAGTCAGGCTAAACGCTCATCGAGGGGAATCGAGATGGTTCCGTCAAAAAATCCATCCTTGTCTTTTGTTGCTATGGCACGTCGGAATTCTTGCGACCAATTGGGGTAACTTTCTGGCCTGGTCAGTTGTTGACTGATTAGTCGCAGCTCTGGTCCGTCGGCTGTGAAAACAAACAAGGGGTCACTGGGTTCTGGCTGTCCGGCAAAGGCTGCCGCTGGAAACGGCAGAAAACCGAGCATAGGATTCAGGTAGGGATTCATCCCTTGACCCGATTCATTCGACCCGAATGAAAAATCCGCATTCAAAAACCCCTGGTAGGGATTTGTACCCGTACCCGGTTCGCTCAACCCGTGCATCCGCTCCACTTCGTTGGTCGGGTTTGCTCCTTTTGTGGTTGGCGGACCCCTGTTGGATTGGACGTGGCTTTGGTGGCCCACGTACCTAGGTGATGATGAGTTTGGGCTTGGCCCAACATAAATTGGATATGGAATCCATTGGAAAGGCTGGCCCGTCATGGGCTGCCCCATAGTGAACTGAGCCTGTGTGGACCACCATTGCACGGGCTGAGTTGGAAATAACAGTTGCTCTGTTGTTTGAGTTGTAACGGGTGAAGTCGATATCTGAGGCATGACTCCAGCAGCAGGAATGATCTCTCCAGCAGATTGGTTCCTAGTGATAGATGCTTCATCTTACAGATTCTCCATGGTAAATAAAAAAATTTCTGAGTGTGACACTATGCCTGAAAATGCCCTTCTTTGCAGGTCAGAACTTCAGGGTCAGAAGGTCACAGCAAAGAGAGGAATATTTAGCAGAAGCGAAAGCTAGGTTCAGAGACTCGGCTGCTCTGATACCATGAAAGAAGATGGAGATCTGCAGATGGCGAGGACTGAAGAATGAACAGTTTTCTTTCTATTCTCTTCAATGATGAATCTGTACAATTCTTGTTGTAAATATAATACAAATTGTGTAAAAATAAAGGAAATAAATGATTCTATGAATCAATCTATGCCTAGATCTAATCTTAATTGATTATGTACACAATTCTAATCTTCTAATCAAATCAATAATCAAATCAGATCCTTGATTGTGTTCCGCATATCTTCCAACAATGATGTTTTCATCATTTATATTGTCTCTGTCTTGTCTAAACATTATTCCGCATGACGTTGAAGTGAACTTTTACATATCTCTTTTGACGACAATAGAAAACCCCCCAAAAAAGGGCAAGTTTCTTATCATCTAAACCAACTAGTAACCCCGCAGAACAAACATCGTATCGGTTTGCTTGCATCGCTGAAGGGTCCGCCATCCCATTTTGTTGCTGCCCCCCGCTGCTTGCTTCCTCTTCCTCCTCCAAGTGCAGTCTCTCGTAAGTAGCATTAGAAAAGGTAACCGCGACCAGTACGATAGGCCCCAAAGCGACGAGCGAGCCCACGACGCTTCTGCCGACCACTTGACCTCCAGCTCCAGCTAGGCTTATGGTCAACCCAGTTGACCCTGGCGGGGCAGGACCAAGGAAAAAGGACCCAGCGATGGAGAGAATCTCAAAGCGGCCGTGAAGGGCCACAACCGTCCCCAGGGCTGTGGGTTACCAGAGCGAGACATTGGTGACCGTGCCCCTCCCGCTGAGCACGCGGACACCCCTCTGTGGCTGTCTAGTGAACCAGGCCACGTACTCGGCTACATCTGCACCACTGGCTATCTCCATCACAAGGCTGCGAAGCATGTTAGGACTATGTATAGTCACAAAGATCGACCACTTCCACTTATTCTTGGAGCCCGGCGGATGGCCCCTCGGCCTCCGAGTGGCTCCTTCCTCCACAGCCCCGCCTCCTCCGCTGCTGTCCTTCATGGGGATCTCTAGATCGGGCTTTTTCAATGGGGAGGAGCTCATCCAGGTCTCGTCTCCGGGGAGCCCGACCTGCCCTGGCCACAATGGTTCTAACATGATTCCTCTTCCTCGTGAAAACAATCGAGCAAAATACGTGTTGTCGAGATGGTTCTTTAGGGCCTGTTTGTTTATTTTTGTTTCTATTCCCTGGAACAAAAATTTTTGTACTTTTGTTCCGAGGAAAAAAAAAACAGAAACGCATTTAGTAAAAATTTTATTCTTGGGAACATAAAACTATTTTTTTTATTTCCAGAAACAGATTTGAAACAGAAACAAGAACTAGAAAAAAGTTGTTTCTTGTTGTTCTTAGGAACAATTCCGAGAAATAATTATTTTTTTCTCCTTTTTTCTTCTCTTCTTCTTCCTTTGGCAAATGGCTGGCCGCCGACCGTCGAGGGCTGGCGACCTCGCCGGAGCATGACTAGCCCCCAGCGAGGCCGAGCTCACCTAGCCACCGGCAAGGCTTAGCCTGGTCGGGCCACCGCAGGTCGACGTCGCCCAACAATGGCCTGACGAGGCCAAGCCTCGCCCTAGCCCGGCGAGGCCAAGCCTCACGCAAGCCGGTGAGGCTCGGCCTTGCCTTGGCCGGGCGAGCTCGAGCTCGCCAAGGGCCGGCAACTAGCCAAAAGGAAAAAAAAAAGGAGAAATATAATAAAAATATTGAAAAATTAAAAGAAACAAAAAAAATATACAAGTTTAATAAACGCATTTTTATTTTTGAAGTATAAATTTTTTACAGTTATCGAGCGCATTCTTATACTCAAAAATTGTTCCTTGGAACAGAAGAAAAAAATTATTTATATTCAAAAATTGTTTACGAGAACAGAATCGTTACCAAATGCGTCCTTAGTCGACAAGGAATGCAAAGAGACTTGTTGTACATCTTGATTCCAAGGGAAGTCCATCATCCTCTCTCGGCTCTTTATGTCTTCGTTTTTTTCTTTTGACTTCGGCAATAATCGCTTATGAGGTTTGAAGTTAGTTTTCGCCTCCTAGAGTTGCTTAAAGCGCACATGACAACGTTTCTATCTCTCGATTTCTCTGTTTTTTTATTCCCCGGAACAGGTTTGGAACAGAAATCCGTTTGGTAACGCAATATAATTTTTCTATTTCTGAAATGGATTTCTATTCCAGAAATAGATTTGAAATAAAAATCAGAAGTTAAAATTTTTAACTTTTCTATTTCTGAAACAAAAATGAGAAATCAAATTTTTCTTATCACATTCACTCTTGTCACCGCCCATCACCCACCGGCCTCCCGTGGGACGCTAGACGCCCGCCGTTGACCGTCGGCCACTGGACCTCGATCACCTGTTGTCGACCATCGGCCATTGAATTCCGGATGCCCATTGGTCATTGGCAGCTCATCGCCAACTGCTGGACGTCGGAGGCCCATTGCCGACAACCAGACATTTGCTACTTGCCACCGGCCGTTGGATTTCAGCTGCCCGCCGAGACTTTGACCAATGGCCACCGGCCACCGGACTCCGGACGTCGGACGCTAGTCGCCGGCTAGTTGAACGCCGAACGCCAAACTTTGGACGTCAGATGCCGGATGCCCGTCATCAACCGCCGAACGTCGAATGCCAAACTCTAGACATCAAATGCCGGACGCCGGACGTTGGACTCCGAACTTCGGCTGCTCACTGCCACTCACTGAACGTCGGACTCCAGCTGCTTGTCGCTACTCGCCAGACGTTAGCTCCGGCCACCGAACGCCAATCTTCACCATTCCTAGAAATAGAAATTTTATTCTTTTACCAAATGAATTTTTATTCCAAAAATAGAAATTTTAAATCATTATCAAACACGTTTCTTTACTCATAAACTCATCTATGGAATAAAAATTGATTTTTATTTCAAAAATATTGTCATGCGCGCCCTAATTTATACCTACTCAGTTTCTTAATAGGTAAGCCAATGGTGGAGGGACCCAACACGAAAGTTTCCTTTCTCCAGCACAAGCATGTGGAAACTTGCCAAGCGAAGCACAAGCATGGGAAATGTATGGTGAAGGGTTCACCGTTTGTTTCAAAAGCTAACGGTACGGTTAGCTGAACATTCATGCTGCCCACGATCGTTACTAACTTTCCATGCTGGAAAAATAAGTATTTGTCTATTTCGTGAGTAACATTCTGATCCAACCTTTCTAATAAATTATACTAAAAGTAGACTTTTGAACATATAATCTAATGAGAGCAGACTTTCTTTTTTCACAAATGAAAGTTTCAATTTTTTACCCGTAGCGAAAGAGACATTATTTAACTTTAATGAGCTAGATCTTTATTCTTCAAATAAAATGGACATGTATGGTACGAGTCCTAAAACTTATCACAAAAGTGTAATTATGTCTTAAAACTTTTAAAAAATTCAATCAAATCCTAAAAATTGTCAAATTTGTATAATCAAATTCTTTAGTTAACACCGTGAATTTATCTAACGGAAAACGCTGATGTAGCATTTTTAAATTCATTTCTCTCTCTTATGTGGCATTTTTATTAAATTGTTCCTTTAAATTTTATTCAAATAATATTTAAAAAGTTAAAATACTTTTAAGAAAAAACAAATTGGAAAAAGAAGAACAAAAAGGGGCAAGGCCTACCATCGCCGCCCATCGTCGACCCATTGGGGGCCCACGTCACCTAGATATGGGCATGCCGCCCTAGCCTTAGGCGAGGGCCGGTGAGGCATCACCTAGATCTGGCAAGTTTCGCTAGCCCCCGGGGGCCTCGCCAGGTGTAGCAACGGTCACCCGGTGATGGCAACACACATTGGCAAGCTCCTGCGCCTTTTTGTTCTTCTTTCTAGTTTGTTTTTAATTATTTTGAATAAAATTTAAAGGGAAAATTAATAAAAATGTCACATAGGAGAGAGACCACGTTAGTGTTTTCCATTATATAAATTGACGATGTTAACAAAATGACTTGATTGTACTAATTTGATAAGTTTTAAGACTTAATTAGATTTGTTGAAAATTTTAGGATTCAATTGTACTTTTGCAAAAAAATTTAGGACTTGTAGTGCACATATCCACAAAAAAGCTGAAGTTTTGGTTAATGAAAGTAAAAATTTGAGATATATTGTTAATATCTCCATCCAATTACAAATATTTTCACTGGATTTGAATATGTATGAGTACACAATAAATTACCTTCTTCTTTTTTCCGAATAAAGTGATTTTAAATTACCGGGTTAGCTTTTAATACGGATTGCAATGATGCCTGCGAAGAGAAGGAATCCAATTCCGTAGGTCAGGTAAGGATTTGCCCCAAATCCTGATGTATCCGAACCTGTTTGACTCAAGAAGGGCCAACCCATCCCACCAGAGTTGGACTCATTATTAAGTTGTGGGTTTCCTCCCCCTTGCCCACCATTGATTCTCTCGGCAAAGCTAGTGGAACTTTGGGTCGAATTCATCTGACTTGTCTGGCCCGGAATAGGTTGAACTTGGATTGGGACCCATTGAACATATGGGCCCAAAAAAATGTGCCCCGAATTGGGGTAAACAGAACCTTGTCTCTCCTCAGGGGTCAGCAATTGATTCTGTTCTTGCGTCTGATTTTCTGTCACGAGATTTGTTTGTTCATCCAAAGGTGAATCACCAAATCCTTGGACGTTGGAAGAAATTTCTGGATCTTGGGATGTGCCAGATTTTGAAGCTTGGTTTCTCGGCATTCTGTTTCCTTGCTGATTTAGCCCAGAAAAATTTTGCAAGCTTGACGTGGGAAAAGAAAAGAAACAAAAGAACATAGAGAAAAAAAAAAGGGTTTGGACAAAGAAGAAGAAGAAGAAGAAGGGGGGAAGACAAAAAAGGAGCGGAAGCTAGAAGATGGGCTCCATGTCAGAATATTAGATGGAAAGAAGTCAAGAATTATACAGCTTACAGCCCTATTAATAATGTACAAGCCTGAACTAATTAGAGAAAAGAAATATACAAAATGAGGAAAGAATAATTTCCCAAATATTCAAAATTATAATTTTCTCTAAATATACCAATTAGATCAATAAAGATCAATTATGATCAATTATGGGCAACAGTATCTTCAACATACGCGTAAATGGAATGATGTTCTCAACTTCCACACTCGATGAAAACCAGAAAGCTTGAAGGCCCCAAGTTATCGAAAGTCGAAAGAAATTCTCCTTGGTTCAATAAACTCGAGTTCCTTGATGGAGCACCCAGATTCAAAGCTCAAGCGCGAGAACACCGTCATTTGAAGAGCACGGATGTCGCATGGTAGGCAGTGGTTTCCGGCACCGATCAACGGTGGACAAGGCTTCTGGAACGCCTAGAAGATCGAGAGAGAGAGAGAGAGAGAGAGGCTTGTTGCTGCTCCAATTCCTAGGCGTTTGACGTGCATTTCAGTTCTCCTTTCTCCTGCCGAGTGGCTCTTTCTCCGTTTGCGCGATGACCTCGTCACTTCTCTCACTTATCATCTTCTTCGCCACCACCCTCGCCATCCATCTCGAGTCCTGCTTTGCCGGCGAAATCAACATTTTCCTCAATCCGATCGCTTGCATATTCGTAGTTCTTTTCTCTGATTCCTCGCCGGAGCTGATGATCCTCCAGAACAGCGGCAACGGAGCTTGTCGTCTTTTGGTGTGCACGTGCAGGTGATCCTCGCGTGCAATAGCAATGAAACAAAGGCCAGGAACACGGACTTTGCTATTCACCGAGGGATTTCAAGGACAGCAAAGTGTGTCTACTGCTTGCATGTTGCAAGCACGCGTACCACAAAGGTTGTGCTGGCCCGTGGTTTTTGGAGAAATGACGATGCCAGATGTGTTGCACGAGTTCCACATGGACGAACCATCAGTCGCCCAAGTCAACGAACCAACGCTCCATGTCCCTGAACCAGTGCCACGGGTACTGCAGGTTCTTCTCATAGTTTCACTGAGGGTGGGGGCATAATGAGGACGAACTTCATGACCAAAAGTAGCCAGCAATTTCAGTCACCGTCTAGTGTCGGTCACTTTGAATCATGACATTTTATCTTGGAGATAATTCAATGAGCGTAAGATGTTGGATGCGCGATAGAAACCTCCTTCAATCAAGGAAGCTGATTACTAAAACCATTAGCTAACCCTGGCATAACCCACGATTTCATTGCGTCCTAACTTTCCAAGTTGAGTGAAAAAAAAAATTCTGCTTTCTTCTTATCTTTTTTGGGAGAAGGTTTTATTTTCTCCAATTTGACTTTTTTTTCCGGACGAACCTGGCTCTAATAATGGATAATGGGGGTACGAACGAGCTACGCACGAATCTTTTCTGTACATGGGGCCCGTGCCATGACAAGTTTAGCACAAACTTAACTTTGTCAACCGCTCTTTGAGAACGTGTGTAGACTTCTTGAATAGGAAAGAGACCAGACCACCTGTCACACAAGCAGCCATTTTGTTCATTACCTCCGTGCGACCCCCGCGAAAGTTCACCTGTCGTGCTGTTCCGGTCGTGTCTGATTTTCCAGAAGGATAGGAAGTGTTGGGTAGATTTGAGGTTGTACGTTGATTATGATATCTCATGTAAAATCAATTGGGGAAGGCCAATGATATATAAATTAGCATTTACTATCTATTAGTTAAAGTATTTATTTTAGTTTCTATTAGTTAAAGTATTTATTTTAGTTTAGTCAGATAAAACACGTCAAGTATATAAATAGTATCAGGACAACTGCTGTTCGTAACTGATAAGTTTTTATAATAGCCCAAAGTACTTTTTTTTAAACTAGGTTCATCTCCTATTCGATTATAGTATATTGCTTTACCTACACAAAACAAGCTAACTTGTTACATTGACACTGGATTATACAAAAAACTTGCTCGTGATTGCTTGCCACTTTAACACTTCTTCTATTCAAGGAACTAGACATTTCGGTCTAGTTTCTTACCGGAGGAAGACAGAGCCGTGTCGGCAGGGAGAGAGAGGGAGAGAAGAGGGTCTTGATCAAAGCGGAGTTTTTTCTATTAGATAATTTCTTCAAACCTACAAAAACCTTAAAAAGAAACAAAAGGAATTGGAGCTGCACTAAGAAGATAAAAAAAGACACTATTGGTCTTTGAATTCATTCATGCTTTTTTTGCCTTACATATAGCATTCTTAGCGGCTGTTGGAAATTATGATCCATTTTCTCTAAAAATATCTAGAAACTACTAATGAAGGTGAGAACCTTCTAGAATTGTTGAGAATGGAGATTGCTAGTTGAATCTAGAAGATTCACATGGAAATGGGAATGCAAGCAAGCAAAAGCCAAGCATCAAAGAAAATCCTAGAACAAGCAAGAGAAGTCTAGAGAAGTCCATGCTTCAACAGAAGTCTAGAATTCTCTATCTTATATTAGTAGCTATTTGTAGAAGAGTCTAGAGACTTCCTCCACCAACTTTGGCAACTATATAAAGGAGCAAGTGCTCCATATTTTAGGTGAGGGAGATAAGCATAAAAACCACATCATGCTCCCTCACCAATACTTCCTCCAACTATTGTAAAATTATTTTGTTCAACTAATGAAACTATTTTCCCCATGTCCTATATCCTTTAGTTATCCTATCTTGTCCCTTGTCCATCCTCTATAAACTACACCATACACTTGCACACACGCCACTAACCAAAAACTATCATCCATAACTAAAACCATGCTTCCGCGCTCAATTAAATTTTTTAACATGGTATCAGAGCCAAGTTACGCCCAGGTTCGTAACTGAGCCAGGCGTAAGGGATCATGAAGCCAGAACCAGGCATGTCGGATGGTTATGGGCGTTTGTCCTCACCATCCTCAACTAAAAAGGCCAGAGCCCGAGCGAGAGCCAACAGAGCCAGAGCCGGAGCCAGAGCCAAAACCAAAGCCAGAGCCAGAGCCAGAGCCTACGAGAGCTAGAGCCAGAGCCCGAGTTAACAACTACAACTAAGAGCATTTTGATGCCCCATTTGGGACATCATTAAAGAAAAGACATATGCATGTTCAAAGGCAAGTGCAAGTGGTTCGACAAAAGGATACAAGGGATCGTGGCACGAAGACAACACAAAAGGCATGGGACAAATTACAAGAGAAATTTCAAGGTATGTCCGAGACTTTACAACACAAGTCCGGAATATCCCGAAAATGGATCAAGGGGGAGTGTTGGAAATTATGATCCATTTTCTCTAAAAATATCTAGAAACTACTAATGAAGGTGAGAACCTTCTAGAATTGTTGAGAATGGAGATTGCTAGTTGAATCTAGAAGATTCACATGGAAATGGGAATGCAAGCAAGCAAAAGCCAAGCATCAAAGAAAATCCTAGAACAAGCAAGAGAAGTCTAGAGAAGTCCATGCTTCAACAGAAGTCTAGAATTCTCTATCTTATATTAGTAGCTATTTGTAGAAGAGTCTAGAGACTTCCTCCACCAACTTTGGCAACTATATAAAGGAGCAGGTGCTCCATATTTTAGGTGAGGGAGATAAGCATAAAAACCACATCATGCTCCCTCACCAATACTTCCTCCAACTATTGTAAAATTATTTTGTTCAACTAGTAAAACTATTTTCCCCATGTCCTATATCCTTTAGTTATCCTATCTTGTCCCTTGTCCATCCTCTATAAACTACACCATACACTTGCACACACGCCACTAACCAAAAACTATCATCCATAACTA
Organism: Eucalyptus cladocalyx; assembly: GCA_017140615.1. Taxonomy (NCBI): domain Eukaryota; kingdom Viridiplantae; phylum Streptophyta; class Magnoliopsida; order Myrtales; family Myrtaceae; genus Eucalyptus; species Eucalyptus cladocalyx. The sequence goes on along the minus strand of CM029522.1, from coordinate 52,731,894 downwards.
AAACCATGCTTCCGCGCTCAATTAAATTTTTTAACAGCGGCAATGCTATATGTAGGCAAAAAAAAGCATAAATGCATTCAAAGACCACAGTGTCTTTTTTTATCTGCTCCAATTCTTTTTTGTTTCTTTTTAAGGTTTTTGTAAGTTTGAAAGAAAATATCTAATAGAAAAAACTCCCGCTTTGATCAGACCCCCTTCTCTCCCTCCCTCTCCCTGCCGACACGGCTCTATCTTCCTCCAGTAAGAAATGTCTAGTTCCTCATATTAAAGTGGCAAATAATCATGGGACAATAGTGTCAATGTAATAAGTTAGCCCATTTTGTGTAGGTGAAGCAATATACTGCTGATCCAATATGTCCCTAATCGAATAGGGGATGGGCTATCATAAAAGCTTATAAGTTACAAAGGATAGTTGTCTATTTATATAGTCAACGTGTTTTATTTAACTAAATCAAAATAAATACTTTAATAATAGATAGTGAATATTAATTTATATATCATTGACCTTCCCAATTGATTTTACTTGAAATATCACAATTGGCCTTCCCATTGATTTTACTTGAAATATCACAATCAACCTTACCACGAGAAGGTGAAGGGAAACTTGCTAAAAGTTCAGATGCACATTGGTACCACTGAATGCAACCACAACAACCCAATTAAGAGGCAAGTGGACAACCGAAGCATATAATCCAATTAAACAAAAAGACAATAGTGATCCCGACCTTCAAAGTACATGTAGATGCCGTCCTTTCTGCGCCACGGCTTGCGCTGCCTGACGATGACTGCAGGCATGACCTTCTTCCTGAGGTCGGGCTTCCCCTTCTCGACGGTGGCCATCACCATGTCTCCAACAGAGGCAGAGGGCAACCTGTTCAAGCGACCCTTGATTCCCTTTACCGAGATAATGTAGAGATTCTTGGCCCCCGTGTTGTCCGCACAGTTAACTGTGGCCGCCACCGGCAGACCCAGCGACATCCTGAACTTGTTACCCGCACTACCTCCGCGTCCTACAAGATCGACAGATCATCAGAAACACAAATTCCAAACTGCCCGTTTCACTATCCCGACTACCCAGACCAAATTTCCCCAGAATCACACGAATGGCAACCGAATTTGGACCATCCAGTTCCCTCTCAAGCTACAATCATATTCAGCCAAAAGCACCCACAACGCCCGTTCAACACAGAGAGCGTGTCTATCTCAAGAGATCCCACCAGTCTAAACCCACGAGTAAAAACTTAAGCTGCCATGAACCAAGCATCGTTTTTTCTCAAGCTAATTCAAATGGGTAAGTCCAAAAGCAAGATCTTTTGCGAGAAAACTAACTAGCAAATAGGCAAATGAAATCGAACACTGCGGCCATAGATTGATCGCCGCATCTTCCCACGCAAAGCCATATGACACAAAGCAGAAAAGAGAGAAGGAGAGGGAGAGGGGGATGACCTCGCTTCGACATTTTCGTCGGCAGGAGAAGCGACCCCCAAGCAGAGACGCGACAACGGTTTTGGAGAGGCTGCCGAAAGCCTTCAATATATAGCGGCGAGAGAGAGCCGAAGAAAACCGTAGGCGAGAGGGGGCGGTTGTCGGGGAACCGCCATCGCTAGTGGTTTTGGGTTTCTTTGCATCGGCCCATATGTCTCTGCCAAAAAGCCCATCTATACACGGTCCACCTGGTCTTTGGGCTTTTTTCGCTTTTTGATCGGTTTTACCCTACTTTCACTTTCAGACCTTTATCCTAATCTTTGGGAATTTTTATTTGTTACGAAAATGCAATTAAATCTTAAAATTTTTAAAAAAAATTCTTGTCATGAAAGTATAATTAAGTGATAAAACTCATAATAAAATGCAATCGTGCAGATGCATATCTTTTGGGTGATCAACTGGATGGGTCATTGAATTGGTTAGTGCACTTAAGGAACTTAAAATATTTATGGCTTTCTAGGAATTCCATCTCGGTTTTAGTTCCTAAGGTATGGGAAAATTGCAAAATTTGGAATCACTCGATCTTTCGAATAATCGGTTGAATGGATCCATTCCAACATCATTAGGTAGTGTGCAGTCTTTGACGGATCTAGAACAAATTCTCCCGGCATGTTCCGAATTAGATCGGATCGAGTTTTCGACCTCTATAAATTCTTGGGCGGCAAGAAAACAAGTTCACGGGCGGTATCTTTTCACATTGCTAACGTCGAACCTTGCTGTGGATGACCGGATTCCAAATTTGTCTTGGTCAACGCTCAGGTTCACGACTAGGTTTTGGATTGGTGTTTGAGAAGTATTGGAGGCACGCATACTTTGAGGATCGCCAAATAGACTGAAAATTATCTCGTACATTGATTTTATAAATTAATTAACATGTCTAAATGCTCTTTCTTAAATGAAAATATTTCAATAACTTTTTTATGATTGATAAGTACATGGCCACATTGTAATTTCAAGTACCAATTTGTTTCCTCTCTTTTTTAACCGAGATGTCAACGATGAATTTGGATTTTGATAAAATCACTCTAAAGCTTTTATACGCCTATCTTTTAAAAGGTCAAAGTCTAATATGATTTCACTTGAAGGACTTTGGAAGTCAAAATTAATTTCGAAAATTTTCTCAACCTCATAATTTTTCTATAAGAATAAAGATGGTTATTGAGATAATTGACTTATATATTAAACAATCCAGCCCAAAGTGGGCTTTTGTAGGCTTTACGTTCTAATTTTCATATCCAAGTGTTTTAATGCTTCATGCCATCGGCATTTACCTTCTAATCGTGATCACACCTCATGGGTGAAGTCTTTGACCTTGTTTTTATGCAAGGAAAGTAAAAATAATAATAATAATAATAACAATAATTAAGGGAGAGAGAGCCAACAAAAATGTTAAGTCTGCAAATCGGAGAAGAATTATAATTTGAATCTAATAATTCCTTTTAGAAAAAATATCTTAAATGGTAAAAGATCTCGTTCCAGGCATTGTCAAAGTTTTACACATATTTAAGATTGCTCGAGAAGGTGGATTGGTCAATGCACACAGATCTTGACCCGAAGATGAAATGGCCGCTATTAAAAAAAAAAAAAAAGAAATATAAGCATTTGAAATATAAATACGATGGATGATGTTTAAAAATTCGAAAGATTTTAGGTACATTTTATTAAATAAAATGAATTTCATGAGATATTGAGATTAAAGAAAAGCAAAACCTGTCTAAAATAAATTTAACCTTAATTATGGGATTTGTTTTCTCTTCTTCTTCTTTTTAAAGTAAAACGTCATCGAACTTATCTGCTAAAAAAGAACTATTTTAAAACATAGAAAATCATGAATATTATATTAGAATTCATCTGTTAATATTTTCCACAGATTTTAGGTGTTACAACCAAGTTAAACTCTCTCTCTCTCTCTCTCTCTCTCTCTCTCTCTCTCTCTCTCTCTCTCTCTCTCTCTCTCTCTCTCTCTCCCCCTCAAAATTTGGTATTTACGTCAATAGGAATAAAATAAATATGAGAATTAGAGTTCTCAAATACCAAGGTGTCTTTCATTCGACTATGCTTTTACCGGCCAGCATAATAAATAGGAAAGTACAATGGAGAGAGTATACACAATGTGCTGCATGCCCCTGAAACGCAAAAACAAAGTAATAAATAATACCTGATCATAGTACGAATCAACGTTTTTTTGGGAATTATCTAGTGCATGTAGGACAGTCAACTACCACGCCCGGCGGAACTTAACCATCTACTCGGACATGCTCTAGATATATCATTTGGATCCAAGAACCCTTCGGACATGCTGCGTAGAAAGCACATAAAAGAAATAACTCTAATTGTGAATCAGTGTTTCGGTAGTTAAAAATGATAGGGATTAATCGGGTATTTGAAGGACTTAGCAGACGTTCTACATATTTGTGATCACTTGCCGGCAAGGCGTGATTAACGTGGGTTAGGAACTTGCCTGATTTGCACCCTCAAGATCCAACTTTCATGTATTTTCCAGAGCACATGCGCACCACGAAAGTAGATCTAGATCACCTAGGAACACCAACTCATGAGGGTCCAGCAAAATTTCTAGGTTCCTTCCCAGGCAAACAATATGAGAAAGAGTAGATAGATGGATGGACTGGAAGGTGAGGGAATAGCATCATTTAGGAGACTACATGCAGGACTAAAACAGAGAAAAAAAAAGTTCCAACTTTTTAGCATGGGGTGCAAGAACTACAGCTGATTCTACCATCCTGCAAATAGTGGCCACATGTATCAGGACAGATCAAACAGATAGTGCATCAGTAAATGACCATCGCTCTCATTTTCTTGTCTTTGGTTTGGTTGATATCTACCTAATCGAATTTAGTTCCTAATCATAACTGGTGCACATGTTGTGCGTGAGGTGTGTAGATTGGGGCTATTCTTTTCTTTTCGATACAATGGGATTACTTTGACATGTCAAAACTAGTACTCGACCGCATTTATGCAGGTTACTTGTGCAATTCTCATCCTCAAATGGCCTGTACCAATATATAGATATCCTGCATCACATATTCCCGAGCAGTATTGCTATATGTTCCAATGACATAGGTGAAGTGAGAGTTATCTCCCTTGGGAAAAATGTTTGCAAGTCCAAAACCAGAAAAGCTTGGCATTGGGGTTGTAAATCAAGTGCTGCCACAACTATTGCTATATACAGCGTCTAATAGGATTCTGTAGGTTTAAAATCATGACATATCACAGGCCGTTCTACATCCTCATGCAGAAAAGGAACACACTTTGTAGCATCTAGTGTTGGTGAAAGGCTTCGGCATTTTATCACTAGTGATTGGAGATGAAACTGAGAGTTAATCTACGTATCACAACCTGGCTGTAGATGTAACCCTAGGAGGAGTAGGCTGCTCTCTGCTTGTATCTTTTGTAAAGCCACATACACAGCCAAAACCACCTTCACCAAGAAGACTTCTAGCGCTAAAGTTTCTTGCAGCTAGTTTAAGATCATTGAATAAGGATTTCCACAGCCGAGGAGCAACTTCAGGTTTCCTTTTGATTTGAGGATTTGAAGGGTTAACTTCTGCATTTCCAGTAGTTGTAGATGAAACCACAGCAAGAGTAGGCTGCTCTCTGCTTGCATCATTTGGAAAACTTGGTGCTGCTCAAATGCAAAATCAGCCTGTCAGACGAAACGAGTAACCATAGATTTGGGTCACTTAGATGAACAACAAACACCAAGCCACTTTATCTTAACAGGAATTTAAAGTTGAATTAGTTAATCTGCAAGTTGGCCTAGCATGTCTTACTTTTCCAATTCAAGGAAACATCCAGTCCCAAATAGAGGAGGGTATGTAGCAACCTAGGTGGATATGTGGGGTCTGTAGAAGATAACTATGACAACATATTTCAACTCGCAATCAAATGATTGCAACAATTTCATCAGTTGATCGATTCTTGAGATTCGGACAATCAGCAATCTTTATTGTTGCCAAGTTTGGTGCAATGTGTAAGGCTGCACATGATAAAATTTCTGAAACAGAAATTAATTTCTAGCCATAAATCAATTTCTCAATTTCTATTCCCGAATAAGTTTCTAAGCAAAAAAAACCCATTTGATAACAACTCAAAATTTCTATTTCTGAAACAGAAATCCGTTTAATAACATAATAAAATTTCTATTTCTAGAAATAGAAATTAATTAGATAACAACATAGGAAATCCTTAAATACAAAACAATAATCAAAATAATACTAAAACAACATAGGAAATCCTCAAATACAAAATAATAGTCGAAATAATACTAATACATTACAAAAGTTGAAAATACAATTTCATGTTGGGTTAGCCATACACTTCACATGTTTCTAGCGATTAACATGGTATCATCAAATGATACAAGTCTTGGATAAGAATCTTCCGACATATTATTATCCATTGTCATTTTATTGGCAATGGTTTTTCTAAGCGTATTTATTTGGTTTTCCTCATTGGTCAATGTATCGTTTGCAAGCTCATCCTACATAGGTTCAGACAAGTATTGTGGAAGCATGAATATGGGTGCCATCAATGGCACATATACAGCCTTGTCATTTTATCAAAAACTAGTATTATACAAGATTATCAACAAAATAAAATTGATGGTGTAAAGAAATATATGAGAATTCTACCTTGAAGTAACGTTTATGATTAGGAACCAATCGGTGGAAGGTCGGTTTATTTTTATTCTCGAATTGAATTAGTTCAGTTGCTCATCCCTAGTTTCTTTATCGTTGCTCAATGAACCTTTAATGGCCCTTGCATAGCAAAAGAGAGATTCTCTTGAATCTCTTGCCTTCGAATTAAAATTCAAGATTGTGTAACAATCTAACTATTTTGATTTTGCAAGAATTTTGAATTCGTAAATAAACAATGTTAAATTTCTAGGCATGTTTTTTATTCATCTATTACGTAAGAACTTTTTCTTCAATGGCCATGCGCGTGCTCTTTCTATGAGGAAAAAGCTCCATTGTTTTTAAGTAAGCATTTAAGAACTTTGGTCGTCTTTGAAAATTGGGGACCCATTCGATTGCCTTTCTTCCTAAAGAGGAAGTTATAAAAAAAAAAAAAAAAAAAAAAAAAAACACACAAGAAAAATAAGAAAAAGAAAATTAGCAATAATTTGTGAAGTTGTGGTTATGAGTGAATTAAGTTAGCAAGAAAGCGCAAGGTTCTTTTATATGGTTTGATTTCAGCTTCCGATTTCTATTTTAAACCGAGAAATTAAAAATTTCAGCTTCGATTTCTTCAATTTTTCTATTTTTGGAATAGAAATCTGTTTCAGAAATAGAGAAATCAAATTGCGTTACTAAACGGATTTCTGTTCCAAACTGTTAGGGGAACGAGAGAAACAAAAAAATCGAAATAGAAATTTTGTCATACGCGCCCTAAGTCTTGAAATCTTTGATGAGTTCGGGCATTGAGACTTGGATATCTTTTTCAGCTTGGGGAGGAAGTAGGTATTCTCGTAAATAGAAGTATCTATATTATCGTAAATAGAAGTATCTTCACACCTCACTAAACTTAAGACAAGGGAGCAGTCTATGACTTCGAGCTCTCCTAAGCTTTCGAGGTTTTCTAGTAGGCCAAGCATGAATATGACAGTCAATTGAGGACATTTGACTAAAGACAAGCATTTAAGATGAGACAAACATCCTCCATGCAGTGGCCCATCATAAATGCGCCTCAAACTTTTCATACGAGAGATGTAGAGATACTTGAGTGATCTGAGAAACCTCCTATCATCCTCCCATGTTTCCACAATTTCACTTCTATTAGCTTCATCATGCATGTTAGTTCCATCAATAATAAACTGAATCTCATTACACTCCCCAATTATGCAGCATTTTAGTTGCTTCATGTTCTCAATCTCAAAATCAGATAGCTTAGTCCCATCCATATAGCGGTCAAAGAAAAATGCAATAGTACGTTGAAGCAACTTCTTGATATCAGTGGGGAAAATATCTTGGCCATGGCGACAAAGGTGGTAACCCTTGTGGAGCTGGAGCTTTGCACCTTAGTTTCTTTTAAAACCAGTCTATGTAACATATTTTTAATGATGTTTGTTGCATATTAAATGATAAAAGTTTTCCTTTCCTCCTCCTCCTCCTCCTCCTCCTTCTATGATATCATGCCAAATGATAAGTATACATAACATAGGAGTTATATGACTTTCTTGAAAGAATTTCATGTGTCATTTATAACATAGTCAATTTGATTATCGATAATGTACTCTTGACTCAACAATTTAACTTTTTTTTTTTTTTTGGTCGAAAAAGAGGTGCAATTCATTAGATACTAAAGAAAAGTTTGTGAAACATCGGAGCATAATAAATCTATAAAGCAAAGTTTGTGCAACATCCGAGCATAATAAATCTTAAAGAGCATTCGAAGGGTTCGCAAGCCAACTATAACTTGCGATGGGCCTTCACGATAGACTTGATTTGCGCCTATGAGACAATGGGCTAGCTGGACACCTCTCCGTAGGCCTAGCCAAAATCTGCAATCTTCAATCCAAGGTCGGCTGGCCCATGGGCTCTGCTCAGATCCCATCACGCAGCGCATGAGTGATGAGTCATCACTCTCCACAGCCACCTGCAAATCAATTTCCTGAGAATCTTTGCCCTTCGCTGCAAAGCAGCTTCGATTTCATAGGACTAATCCACGAATCTATCAAATGGACTCGGGGTTATTGATTCCTAAGAAGCAAAAGAAAACTGAACATTAGAAAGAGAGAGAGAGAGCATTGCCTGGTTCGTGATGGACAATGGAGCGACCAGAATCAGTGCCGACGGAAATCGGTGATTCCAGCGATAAACAGCTTCCATTGAGATCCTCCTGGCTGGAAGGTTCTCACGTGAAGCGGAGAAATATAGGATCCGGAACTCCTTGAAGACAATGATGTTAGCAACGACAATGAACGGCCACGAGGAACCTCCAAGATCCTTTGAAGATCTTCCTATGATGTGCAGGCTTGAGCATCGTCCACGAATTCCACGAACGTCGCCTTCGAAGATTTCCGAGTTTCATTGATCTGCTCAGATATCTTCTTGTACTCCTCGTCCACTTCATCCGTGACTTGTTGAATTGCCCGGACACTGGAGATCGCTGATCGAGGTCGGGCTCTTGCATGCCGGAGACGGAGTCGGGCCAGACTTTGCTTTCCTTTCACTCTTGGGTTCACATCACGGGTTAAAGAAAGGAAAGAGAATTGGGCCTAAAAAGAAGTAAAGAGATGGGGTGACGAGAAAGGAACATTGGGCCAAACTCAAGGGCTCGGCCAGCCCAAAACTCGCTGAAAATGGGCTAGCTAAAACTAGGCCTCATCCATATATATATTCTATATTTCTTTTTTTCTTTTTAATGTTTTTACCTTTTTATTAATTTTTTTATTCTAAAAAATAAACAGATGCCTAAATTAATGTGGTGGGGAGGGATCTCGTGCTTTTAAAATATATATATATACATTATTTTAAGTGTATATGGTGCAGCACTTGAAATGCAAAAGAGGCATTCAAGGTCTACCTCTCGCTTTGATTGCCGGTAGTCTATCATGATATACAGCGAGTTTTGACTCGGCCCTTGCCAAATCACAAAGTTGCCTCAACAGGTCACCTCCATCCCTACACCACACAATAATAATTAGCATGTGGTAGCTCTCTTCCGAAGAGAATAACACCACACGTCTGACCATTGTAACAAAAACAACATCCATGCACAATAAATAATGAAAACAAGCAGATGAGGAAATTGCTTCAGGCTTCCACCGGTTAAAAGGCTACTTGCCTAAAATATATCACCTTCAAGAGTAAAACTGGAGTATGAATCTCCCTATTGAAAGCTACCCGTGAAGCATGCAACATGTAAAGAACATATTATAAATATCCTACAATAAATAACATTAATAGTATTACCGATGACAATTATTATATCGTAAAATGTTTCGGGAATTACACCGTCTCACTCCTGAAGTTCATCTACAAATGGTCTCATATGGCGCATAATTATGCGAAAGCCATTGCCGATCCATCTTAATGCCTAAGCTGATAACCGGAGGTAAGATGTGGTAATCTAAGTGCTTGCCTATGGTGGAGATGTACTCCAAGTGTGTCATACAACTTCTATGGAAAGAAAAATTTCAGCAAGGTCTTAGACATAGCCACACATGCATCCAAGCATCCATGCATCGAGAGAGAGATATACACTTCCTCCTGGAAAAGCCTCAATTTGAATTGGCCCTAACATTGTTCTAGGGACAGCAGATTCCACAGATTTATATCACGGAGCTGCTGCTCTACCATCAGCCCTGAAGTAAACATGAATAAATGGTTGGCATTAAGAAAAGAACTAAGCAAAAAATGAAAGAAAAAAGAACAAACATAAATATCATGAACAATGATTGAATTATAATTCCATGCACAAATTATGATGTGCGAAAGGGTATCATAACATTGAAAGACCTATTAGGATACTTGCCAGTAGCAGAAAAGGACAACCATCTAGTAGTACAATCCTTCTAAATAAGTACCTCCAAAGACTAAATATCCTGTTAAAGAAAATTAATGCCCTATGGGCTAAATACATTTATGAATCGTCCATTTAGATGGATTTATTGATTTCATCCTCAAGTTTAACTTGATATTTGGGTAGGACATCAAAAAATCAAGCAGCAACTTAAACCAAATTACCAAAATAAGGGAAAAGGAAAAGCATCGTAAAGTTGCATGTAAACATCGAAGTTTCCTATTAAGTTCATCTTAGCAACACTAAAGCCAAGTATGACAATTTTTGTGTCTCAAGATCTGATATCTTTGCACTTGTTGACATCGTTTCATTTTCTTCTTCAAACTGCACATGGCATAACATTAACATTTTATAAGGACTCTTTTCCTTTTAACTCCTTTTTTCATAGAAGCATATAATAATCCCTTAAGTTCTATGGTACGGCGATAGAAGCCCACATGAACGGATACAAAAAACTTATCCTTGTTGTACCCATGATGTTGCATTTAAAGTTTAAACTTCAAGCGCTAGTTCTTTCATCATATTACCACTTGAAGTGAAACCAGTAAAACTCATCCATTACAAAGGGTGCCTTACCTTTCTTAAGGTTAATTATTACACTCCTTTGTAATGCTCTCAACAGCTATATAGTGAGAAATGAAGTTACATTGGAAGTCCAAACTATGAGTTTTTAATAAAAGGCATTGCTAGGGAATTGCCACTATCACTAGAGAAAATATTGTTGACACACGTAGTATATTTTCTGTACCTACTAATAGTAAAGACATGGTTATCCGGATCAATGGTTTCATCACTATGAACTTTGAATTCAGATAATAGATCATAACTAAGTTAAACTCTCCCAAAGAAATGGGGGAAATACCAACATAAGGCCAAATCTCAAGTTTAGTAAAAAATGCTTTATGATTTATTAGTACTTATGTCAATTGGATTTGCGATGATTTTTTAATTGAAATTTAGGTTTTTTATGTTGATGTTGGAATACGCACATAATACGCACGATACTGACACGGCACGTGCACGATGCTAGCATGACATGTGCATAACACACTTAGGGCACATAATTTTTTTTTTGGTAAGTACTTATGGCACATAATTTTTATAAAGTAGTGATGTGATAATATGATGATTGTCATTTCCTTTCGTCTCCTAGTGTCTCATAAAACTCGAGCTACAGCTATTTTTCTTTTTCTTTTCCTTTTATGTTCATCCCCTTTCACGATTTTCCTTTTATGTCTTTCTTTTCTTGGTTTGGAATTCTTTTATCATCAAATTTGGTTCTCCTCCAACTTGAGCCCTAACCCTAGCCCTAAATGAAGTGGGAGTAAAAGATTTGAGAAGAAGTGAGCTCTTTGAGAAGAAATAAGATGAGGAAATGATTTTTACTTATCTTGATAATTCTAGTCTAGAAGGGGTTTCTTAGAAAAATCCTTCAAAAAACATTCCTTGTTACGAAAGCCATTCTCCTTGAAAAACTCTCATATGATGCTGTCACGTGCATTCTTACGAAGGATTTGATAATGGTTCCATAAGAATTTTCTATTTCCTACCTCGAAACTAATCTATTATTTTTCATTTTTTGGAGGAGGATGTATGTTGTTGAGGAATGCTCGAACTTGGATGAACAAAGAGGAAAAGATAGGAGAGGAAGTGAGACGGTGGGAATGAGAGGAAGAGGATGAAGAGTTTTTATAAATTTAAAAATAACAATCAACCAATGATCAACGTCCAACTGCAACTGTGCAAATGAAACCGGCCATTTAGAGTTTTCAGTGAAAAAGACACCCGAATGTGGGTGGGAGGCTGAAAATGGTAAAAAAAATTTAAAATTTCACTAACAAATTAGTTGTTATGATGTTAGGTTGGGAAATATGACCACACTCCACGTAATATTATTATCAATTCAAACCATACTTAAACATACATAAACAATATGAAGAATAAGTTGTAGAGGGAGGATGTGAATGGGCAATTTTTATTTCGATTTTAGTTGATTGACCGTTTTGATGTGCTAATTTCTTTGGGGAATTCCCAACTTATGGTCATTTGCAGGTGAGGAAAATGGCAAATGAATGCGGGTTGAACTTGGATGAGATTATTTTATTAGAGAACAAATATCAAATTATATTAATTAATGTGTTGCCAGAGTTACGGCCATATGATAGTGTTAGATTAACTCACTATCACATAACGCATAACGATGGCAACTAATTAGGGAGAATTAGGGAGAGCACGTGGAGCAGATAATTTAGCAGATTATTTTCTAACTAATCCTATTAGCGGAAGGATAATGTAGATAATTTAGCAGATATTTTGTAACTGGCCATATTACTAAGAAGGACAAGAAGAGTACTTAATGTTCTCCTAGTGCATCTCCAATTACCAAGTACAAAGGTTGTAAGATATTCTCTCCAAAAAATGTGAAAGAAGGTAAAGAAAGTATGTGAGAATTATAGAAGATGTTTTTGTAATAAAAGTGAGAGACAAGTCTCTATTTACAAGTTCTCGAGAGTGTATGACTAGCCATATCTCGATATATCATGTCAAATGGGAAAGAGTTTAGTCAAAACCCGACCCGACCTGATCAGTTGATAGCCCTAATCACCGACATGTCCCGCAACATCGTCAGAGCCCGTTCCTCGAATATAATATTAATAAAAATCATTAAAAAATTAAATGCTGGCATGGGCCGGTTCTCTTCTACTTGTGTTGAGGCGAGGTGATCTTGAGGACATTGAGGACATGTTGGCTCTCTGATTTGCTCTTTTTGTGGTCGCTTTCTTCTTACCTTTTTCTTGTTGAGTTGGGCTTGGAGGAGTGCACTGTTATTGTTGTTAATGCTATTCATGGAACGAAACGAAATGGATGTAACAATATTTCCGACTTGACTAGATCCATTTTTGCTGTGACCTAGCGAGCGAGCACACGAATTTTCTGGTGGTTTGTGTTCTGTGCTATGACGATCTTCTACGGGAAGGTTTGGCACTCGTTGTAGAGGTGGCTTTGAGAAGACAGGTGGTTTGCTTATTAGGTTCTTACGATAGAAATCAGGCTTTGGCTTCGTTTGATACTCCATCACCACGTTACTCCCACCTGGAGGGTTTTACTAATTCCTTTGATATATCTTTAGTCTTGTTTAGTTTTCATGGGATTATGTCTTGGAAGGTTTTCCTTTCTGGAACTTGATAAATACTTTCATATCCTTGACCATTTGATTTCCGGTAGGTCTTTTTCCAATACATAGATTGTTATTATCCAGCTTAGTGTAGGAGATTATATTGATGTAACTAGTACATTAGACTCCTCCCATTGAAAGTATTATCACAGTATTATCACGTCTTTTCCATTCTTTTTCATTTCTCAAGTAAAAGCTTCTTTTTTTCTCCCCCCTCCATTTCACATGGTAGACACAAGAAGGAATGGCTGACCATTATCATGTTCCATTCGGCTAGGATGAGACATACAGAGAGTCCTTACTTGAGCTATTCTAGGAAGAAGCAGAGGAAGGGAGCCGTTATCATATTCCATTTGGCGAGGACGATACATATACAGGGTTCTTACTTCAGCTATTCCAAGAAGAAGTAGGGGAAGGGAACTGGCCACCTTGTAGCAAGTATGCCTCCTGTTGTGCGATTGCGGCATCTATAGTTTGCATTATGCTAGGTTTTGGTTAGTCCCTCTCCTCCTCTCTCTAGCTCTCTAGCATTGTGTCCAATATTTCCAAGCATTCCATCAAGTTTTTCCATAAAAACTAATCAATTCCTTGTAATCAATGATGTTGCCCAAAAACACGATAACAATAATTTGGTTATATTTGAGTGCACTTTTTTTTTCTTTTTGTCTAGCTTTATTACTGATAAAATGATAAAATCTATTGCCAAAGGTCCTTTTTTTCAATGCATAAAAAAGCAACAAAAATTACTTAATTTTATATAACATCATCAACTTTTTCCTTCTTTTTCAGCCAATTTGGGATAAATCATCTTGGAAAATAGTTCCTGAAAAATAGTTCACAGAATATTTTCTTTTTAATTTTTATGTTTTCAATTTCTTATATGTGGCTAAATATACTTGGAATATTAGTATAACAAATAAGATTTTTGGCAAAAATTGGAGTGATGAGTGAGGCGAACGTAGACATAAAGCTTTAATTGAGCAGTGATGATGATGATTTGTGGTTGGGAATATCAAACTCTTCTCCCTCTTTGGGTTAGCACTAGCTGGGTCCACCTCCAACAGACTTCCCAGCCATATCAAGATTGTGCTAGCTACATCCATTCTCTTTGTCGGCTCCCTCTTCATGATCATTGGGCCATACTTCTTCTACTTACTACTGGACCGCCTTATCATCAATATCGGGGCAGGGTATAACCTTACTATAGCTTCTATCTACATTATGGAGATATCTCCCACTTTTTATCACAGCCTGCTCACGTTGTGTGCTGAGGTAGTCATTTTCTTTTCTTTCCAAATTTTGTAACATATAATTATTTTTTAAAATTTATTATCAACTTTTGTCTAAGTAAAAATTAAGGTTAGAAAATTTAAGTTAAAGAAGTTGATTGTTTTTTATGCTTGTTTGGGTGTTTCGGATTTTCATGAACGGGGGCACCCTGCTGGCCTACGTCTTCAACTATTTCTTATCCAAGATGCGCACCAAATTCGCATGGCCTTACCTATTCTATTTGGGAGGAATCCCTTTGGCTTGGTTGCTTTTGGGGTTTTGGCTATGCTAAACTCTCCCTAGTGGCTTGTCAAGCATGGTCACTTGGAGGAGGCGAGGGGCATTCGACACCGATCTCTGACTCCAAGGAGGAGGCGGCACGTCGACTGGATGAGGTCATTAACTAGACCATTGGGGAGGGCGTGTGGCAGGCTATCATCCACCCAACCTGATCAATCCTACACATGAGCATTTGTGTGTTTGGAATCTACATGTTCTAACAAGCTTCTGGAGCTGACACCATGCTTGTCTATGGCCCTCGCATTTTTTAGTAGACAAGAGCTCCTCCTCCTCATAACAGTGGACCTTGTGAAGACCATGTTCACCCTAGTTTGCGCCATTAACATTGATCGAGTGGGGCGATGAAGGTTGATGCTCATTAGCATTGGCAGGATGATTTTGTCACTCGCCTCCCTAGGTGTATCCCTCGCTATCATCCACCACCACGAGGAGGTCAAGTGAGCTAGTGCCATATGCGTCTTCTCATTGTTGTGCTACACGACCTTTTTTTTCCATTGGGATGAGGCCGGTAGCATTGGTCTACAGCTCAAAGATCTTCCCAAAGAGATTCCGTGCCCAGGGGGAACCGCGCTCACCCCTAGTTAGAATATGCACATAATACGCACGATGCCAGCACGGCACAAGCGTGATACTAGCACGACACGTGCATAACACACATAGGAGTCCAACGCTAGAATCTCCCCGGTGGGTTGTCAAGCATGGTCGCGTGGAGAAGGCGAAGGGCATCTTGGCACGGATCTCTGACTCCAAGGAGGAGGCGGCTTGTCGGCTGGATGAGGTCATTAGTTAGACCAGTGGGGAGGACGTGTGGCAAGCTGTCATTCACCCAACCTGATCAATCCTACACATGAGCATTTGTGTGTTTGGAATCTATCTATTCCAATAAGCTTCTGGAGTTGACACCATGCTTGTCTACGGCCCTCGCATTTTTTAGCAGATGAGAGCTCTTCCTCCTCATAGCAGTGGACCTTGTGAAGACCATGTTCACCCTAGTCTGCGCCATTAGCATTGATCAAGTGGAGCGGCGAAGGTTGTTACTCATTAATGTTGGCGGGATGATTTTGTCACTCGCCTCCCTGAGTGTATCCCTCACTATCATCCACCACCACAAGGAGATCAAGTGGGCTGGTACCATATGTGTCTTCTCATTGCTGTGCTACACAGTCTCCTTTTCCATTGGGATGGGGCTGATAGAATTGGTCTACAGCTCAATCTTCCCGATGAGGTTGCATGCCCAGGGGGAACCACACTCACCCTTAGTTGGGATATGCACATAATACGCACGATGCTGGCACGGCACATGCACGATATTGGCACGGCACATACACGATGCTAGAACGACACGTGCATAATACACTTAGGAGTCCAATGCCAAAATCTCCCCGGTGGCTTGTCAAGCATGGTCGTGCAGAGGAGGTGAGGGACATCCTGGCACGGATTTCTAACTCCGAGGAGGAGGCGGCACGTCGGCTAGATAAGGTCATTAGCTAGACCAGTGAGGAGGGCATGTGGCAGGCTGTCATCCACCCAACCCGATCAATTTTACACATGAGCATTTGTGTGTTTGGAATCTACCTATTCTAACAAGCTTTTGGAGCTGACACCATGCTTGTCTACAGCCCTCGCATTTTTTAGCAGACGAGAGCTCCTCCTCCTCATAGCAGTGGACCTTGTGAAGACCATGTTCACCCTGGTCTGCGCCATTAGCATTGATTGAGTGTGGCAGCAAAGGTTGATGCTCATTAGCGTTGGCAAGATGATTTTGTCACTCATCTCGCTGGGTGTATCCCTCGCTATCATCCACCACCACGAGGTCAAGTGGGCTAATGCCATATACTTCTTCTCATTGTTGTGCTACACGGCCTCCTTTTCCATTGGGATGGGGCCGATAGCATTGGTCTACAGCTTAGAGATCTTCCCGATGAGGTTGCGCACCTAGAAGGAACCGCGCTCACCCCTAGTTGGAATATGCAAATAATACGCATGATGCTAGCACGGCACTTACACAATGATAGCACAACACGTGCATAACGCACTTAGGAGTCTAGCGCTAAAAATCTCCCCGGTGGCTTGTCAAGCATAGTCGTGTGGAGGAGGCGAGGGGCATCCTGGCACGGATCTCTAACTCTGAGAAGGAGGTAGCACGTCAGCTGGATGAGGTCATTAGTTAGACCAGTGGGAAGGGCGTGTGCCAGGCTGTCATCCACCCAACCCGATCAATCCTACACATGAGCATCTGTGTGTTTGGAATCTATCTATTCCAATAAGCTTCTGGAGTTGACACCATGCTTGTCTATGGCCCTCGCATTTTTTAGCAGATGAGAGCTCTTCCTCCTCATAGCAGTGGACCTTGTGAAAACCATGTTCACCCTGGTCTGCGCCATTAGCATTGATCAAGTGGAGCGGCGAAGGTTGTTGCTCATTAGCATTGGCGGGATGATTTTGTCACTCACCTCCCTGAGTATATCCCTCACTATCATCCACCACCACAAGGAGATCAAGTGGGCTGGTGCCATATGCGTCTTCTCATTGCTGTGCTACACAGCCTCCTTTTCCATTGGGATGGGGCTGGTAGCAATGGTCTACAGCTCAATCTTCCCGATGAGGTTGCATGCCCAGGGGGAACCGCACTCACCCTTAGTTGGGATATGCACATAATACGCATGATGCTAGCATAGCACATGCACGATATTGGCACGGCACATACACGATGCTAGAACAACACGTGCATAACACACTTAGGAGTCCAACGCTAGAATCTCCCCGGTGGCTTGTCAAGCATGGTCGTGCAAAGGAGGTGAGGGACATCCTAGCACGGATTTCTGACTCCGAGGAGGAGGCGGCACGTCAGCTGGATAAGGTCATTAGCTAGACCAGTGGGGAGGGCGTGTGGCAGGCTGTCATCCACCCAACCCGATCAATTTTACACATGAGCATTTGTGTGTTTGGAATCTACCTATTCTAACAAGCTTTTGGAGCTGACACCATGCTTTTCTACAGCCCTCGCATTTTTTAGCAGACGAGAGCTCCTCCTCCTCATAGCAGTGGACCTTGTGAAGACCATGTTCACCCCAGTCTACGCCATTAGCATTGATTAAGTGTGGCGGCAAAGGTTGATGCTCATTAGCGTTGGCAAGATGATTCTATCACTCACCTCGCTAGGTGTATCCCTCACTATCATCCACCACCACGAGGAGGTCAAGTGGGCTGATGCCATATGCTTCTTCTCATTGTTATGCTACACGGCCTCCTTTTCCATTGGGATGGGGCCGATAGCATTGGTCTACAGCTTAGAGATCTTCCCGATGAGGTTGCGCACCTAGAAGGAACCACGTTCACCCCTAGTTGGAATATGCAAATAATACGCACAATGCTAGCACGGCACTTGCACAATGATAGCACAACACGTGCATAACGCACTTAGGAGTCTAGCGCTAAAAATCTCCCTGGTGGCTTGTCAAGCATAGTCGTGTGGAGGAGGCGAGGGGCATCCTGGCACGGATCTCTAACTCTGAGGAGGAGGTAGCACGTCAGCTGGATGAGGTCATTAGTTAGACCAGTGGGAAGGGCGTGTGGTAGGCTGTCATCCACCCAACCCGATCAATCCTACACATGAGCATCTGTGTGTTTGGAATCTACCTCTTCCAATAAGCTTATAGAGCTGGCACCATGCTTGTTTACAGCCCTCGCATTTTTTAGCAAACGAGAGCTCCTCCTTCTCATAGCAATGGACCTTGTGAAGACCATGTTCACCCTGGTCTGCGCCATTAGCATTAATCGAGTGGGGCGGCGAAGGTTGATGTTCATTAGCGTTGGTGGGATGATTTTGTCACTCGCCTCCCTAGGTGTATCCCTCACTATCATCCACCACCACGAGGAGGTCAAGTGGACTGGTTCCATATGTGTCTTCTCATTGTTGTGCTACACGGCCTCCTTTTCCATTGGAATGGGGCCGATAGCATTGGTTTACAGCTCAGAGATCTTCCCAATGAGGTTGCGTGCCCAAAGGGAACCGCACTCACCCTTAGTTGGAATATGCACATAATACGCACGATGCTAGCACGACACATACACGATGCAAGCATGGCACATGCACGATGTTAGCATGACACGTGCATAACACACTTAGGAGTCGAACGCCTGCTACAATCAAAGAATATATATTACATCACCAAGATTGTATTTCCTAAGTCTAGTGTTTGCTAGCAAAGCCCTTTCTATATGGCCCTTTGCTTTCCTTTCTCACGTGAGAAAATCATTCTTCCTAAACCACGATCTTCCTAAAACACTCTTAAAACACGGGATAAATTGAATGAACTAATTACACGATAAGGGAGCATAATATTGGCCTATTATATTCGATGATTACAGCTTCATCAATGTGTAATTGAGATGTTCAATATTATAGTGTTAACTGAAAACCGTCATACTTCACTAAAATTTAATTGAGATTTTAAATATACTAAATAGAGTATGTCCAGAATTCAGAATCGGAATCATAAAAATGATATCAAGCACCTTGGTTGGCCCCCTGGTTGGTCCTCGTGCTGCTCCATGCTGTCCATGAGCCAAATTGTTGTGTAATCTCTTCGAGTGACATTTTCTTTATATCGGACCTAAAGATGTAGACAAAGATCCAGGCCACCATAGCCATCCCCATGAATAGGAAGGTGGCACCCCCCCAAGGTGACTGCTCTATACAGAATCATAAAACTCATGGACATCGCGCCGCTTACCACTTGGCCCACTGCAATGCCAATTGTGCCCCCTAGGCACACAACCTCATTGAGAAGATCTTTGAACTGTAGACCAATGCTACCGGCCCCATCCTAATGGAAAAGGAGGCTGTGTAGCACAACAATGAGAAGATGCATATGGCACCAGCCCACTTGTCCTCCTCATGGTGGTGGATGATAGTGAGAGATACGCCCCAGGAGACAAGTGACAAAATCATCCCACCAACACTAATGAGCAACAACCTGTGCCGCCCCACTCAATCAATGCTAATGGCATAGACCGGGGTGAACATGGTCTTCACAAGGTCCATTGCTATGAGGAGGAGGGGGAGCTATTCCCTATGGTTGACAATGCTTGTCTGCTAAAAAATGCAAGGACCGTAAACAAGCATGGTGTCAGCTTCAGAAGCTTGTTGGAATAGGTAGATTCCAAATACACAAATGCTCATGTGTATGATTGATCGGGTTGGGTGGATGATAGCCTACTACACGCCCTCCCTACTAGTCTGGCTAATGACCTCATCCAGCCGACGTGCCGCCTCCTCCTCGGAGTCAGAGATCGGTGTCGGATGCCCCTCGCCTCCTCCACATGACCATGCTTGACAAGCCACCGGGGAGATTCTGGCATAGCCAGAACCCCAAAAGCAACCAAGCCAAAGGGGATTCCTCCCAAATAGAACAAGTAAGACCATGTGAATTTGGTACACATCCTAGATAAAAAATAGTTGGAGACGTAGGCCAGGAGGGTGCCCCCATCCATGAAAATCCGACACACCCAAACAAGCATAAAAAACAATCTAACTTCTTTAACTTTAATTTTCTAACTTTAATTTTTACTTAGACAAAAGTTGATGATAAATTTTAAGAAAATAAATATATGCTACAAAATTAGGAAAGAAAAGAAAAGAAAGGACTACCTCAGGGAACGACATGAGCGGGCTGTGGTAAAAAGTGGGAGATATCTCCGTAATGTAGACAGAAGCTATAGTAAGGGTATAGCCTGCCTCGATATTGATAATAAGGCGGTCCAGTAGTAAGTAGAAGAAGCCTGGCCCAAAGATCATAAAGAGGGAGCCGACAAAGAGAATTGATGTAGCTAGCACAACCTTAATATGGCTGGGAAGTCTGTTGGAGGTGGACCCAGCTAGTGCTGACCCAAAGAGGAAGAAGAGTTTAGATATTTTCAACCACAAATCATCGTCATCACTGCTCAACTATAGGTCTAGCTTTATGTATACGCTCGCCTCACTCATCACTCCAATTTTTGCCAAAAATCTTATTTGTTATACTAATATTCCAAGTAAATTTAGCCACATATAAGAAATTGAAAACATAAAAATTAAAAAGAAAATATTCTATGAACTATTTTCCAAAAACTATTTTCCAAGATGATTTATCCCAAATTGGCTAAAAAAGAAGGAAAAAGTGGATGATGTTATATAAAATTAAGTAATTTTTGTTGTTTTTTTATGCATTAAAAAAGGTCCTTTGGCAATAGATTTATCATTTTTATCAGTAATAAAGCTAGACAAAAAGAAAAAAAAAGTGCACTAAAATATAACCAAGTTATTGTTATCGTTTTTTTGGGCAACATCATTGATTTATAAGGAATAAATTAGTTTTTATGGAAAAACTTGACGGAATGCTTGGAAATATTGGACACAATGCTAGAGAGCTAGAGAGAGGAGGAGAGAGAATAACCAAAACCTAGCACATTGCAAACTATAGATGCCGCAATCGCACAGCAAGAGGCATACTTGCTACAGCGTAGCCAATTCCCTTCCCCTACTTCTTCTTGGAATAGCTGGAGTAAGAACCCTGTATATGTCTCGTCCTCGCCGAATGGAACATGATAATGGCTCCCTTCCTCTGCTTCTTCTTAGAATAGCTCGAGTAAGAACTCTCTGTATGTCTCATCCTCGCCGAATGGAACATGATAATGGTCAGCCATTCCTTCTTGTGTTTGCCATGTGAAATGGAGGGGCAGAAAAAAAAAAAGCTTTTACTTGAGAAATGAAAAGAATGGAAAAGACATGATAATACTTTCAATGGGAGGAGCCTAATGTACTAATTGCATCAATAATTGCCTGCACTAAGCTGGATAATAACAATCTATGTACTGGAAAAAGACCTACCGAAAATCAAATGGTCAAGGATATGAAAGTATTTATCAAGTTCCAGAAAGGAAAACCTTCCAAGACATAATCCCATGAAAACTAAACAAGACTAAAGATATATTAAAGGAAATTGTCAACATATCGTACCCTAAAACTGGACCCATGCGAACTTAATGTCTTTGTTCTAATCTTGGAATTGTAACAGGTGTGGAGTTGAATTCTATTACCGATGTGGAGCCCGTTCAAAAACATTGCATTATTGTTCAAAATGTCAGGGTTGAATCCTCTCATCACGATGTTAAGAGATTAAAGAATCTCTTATTTAGGCTCCGCCGCGACTTTAACATAAAACAATTTCTCAAGTAGTTATCTACTAGATTTTAGTTCCTTTGTTGAGCTGAACCTTGCACTTTTAAGTTGAACAATTGTGCTTGGATATGCTTGGATGTTTTGATCTTTTTGCCAAATGCTTATGCAACAATGTGAAGCATACTAAGGCGGTTTACTAAATCATGAGAATATTGGAGAAAACTCCTATGATGTTTTGAAGCTGGCAAAACTTATCTAAGTTCTATTCTGAAGAATGCTAGACTTTTGTGTCAATGTCTATCTTACATCAGAAGTCTACCCACTTTGACAAGTTCTAGACTAAACACAAGAATGAAGACTTAATCAGACTCAAGATTATTTTTTCTTCCTTCAAAGTTTCAGTACGTACAAGATTTAGGATTTTAAGATTAAATATAGTGTAAATTACAATTTCAAATAGGTGAAGATGGTTAGTTTTATGTGATGTTCAAGTATGTTCGAAACATATATATATATATATATATATATATATATATATATATATATATATAAAATAATTTGGACTTGGACTTTAGCGGATACCATGGATAGATATGATTACATCCGTTCCACCATCCTTTAAGCCAACTTTTACTTCCTTTTGCCTCTTCAAAACAAGTCAATCCCTATTAAAAATACTTTGCAAATCGTTTGCCGGCCGCTTGCATTTACACAAAAGAGAGAAGAAAAACTGAATTTTTTTACGAGTCTTGGATTTTCCTGTCTCATGCCAAACAAGCCGAAAGAAAGAAATTGTCATCCCTTTTCTTCACCATTTTCCAGTCCATTGTTAAATATGTTGGCATACATTTGCTTAGGCGACTAATTAAGGAAATATTATAAGAAATATTATAATTTTCAATGCGGGTATATATATTTCCAAAAGCGTTGAGCATCGAATGGTAAGCAAGGAGAACAAAGGAGAACAAAGCCATCAGCCACAAGAACTTCCTTTCTTGTTTGGTAATCCAGCCATAAACTCTTCAAATGGTGCCACAAGGATAGGAGATTCAATTTGAAAGATTAAGAGACTATTGTGGGACCCAAAATTTAGTCATTAATTGCAAAGCCCCTAAATTAAAATATTATAGACTTAATCCACATTATCATTTAGACATTAGTTCATTTAATAGGAATAGGCCCACTTAAATTACATTCGAATAAGACCGATTGTGAATTGTATTCAAATTGATGCGACGTGCTAACTCATATGACTTCCAAGACTATACCTGCATTTTGAGCCTGACCGAAGCTATCACGTGCCCGATTAGGAAATGACAAATGACAACACGAGGAGAGTCAATGGGCTGCACATGTTTGAAATGGAAGAGAAGGCAAGATCAAGATATCGGGAGGAAATGAAGTGCGTTGGAGGAAATAAAAAAAGTGCATGGGAATGAGCAGTTTGCTTAGCTGCTGACTATTACACATTTTTCTACCCTTAAAGCATTACAGTTTTAATTTTTTTATGATTTTTTTTTTTTTTTTTGGGTTTCCAGGCAAGTTTGAACTAACTCCTGGTGTCTACCAATATGCTTGAGATTGCATTCATGAGGAGTTAAGAAGCAGCTAGCTCCTTAATCTAGAATGGAGAATCACTCATTTCATTGTAGAGGATTTGCTATTAAGTCTTGAGAAAGTCCCGTACCATAGAATTCATGAATATGAACAATACAATCTTCTCATAGTCCCATAGGCAAGGTGACAATCTAAACTAGTCTATCTTGATTGTCTTGATTCCTTGCAATGAAATTAAGGATATTTCTTCTTAAGATTTGAGATAATTGCCCCCATGAGGATATAGCCCAAAAGGACCCAAAGGAAATAGTTGAAAATATTTTGAGGGTAAATGATGATATCTAATAAAATAATTTAGGGACTTTTACTAATGCCTTCTTCACCTCCCTACTTAGAAAGGAAAGCTTGAAAATCTAATTGATTATTTTTCATAATCTAGGATAGGTGGTTGAGAATTGATTCTCTCTCTTTTCAATTTTGTGTTGGGTAGAGTTGAAACAACAAGAATAACAAAATTTTCTTCCTTTTTCCTCGTTATCCTTTTTCTTGTTATGAATATCTTTTTTCTTATTATGAAGACTACCCAATAGTGAATGCCATGATGGAGAGGGAAGTAACGAGTGTGATTGGGCTTTATTATGTCAGTGAGGCAAGAGTAAGCCTTGGAAAATGAAGGTGCTCACGGCTTTTGAGATTTGTCGTGGCATTCATCAATAGTCAAATCAATAGTCTCATTTGTCCTTATTCCATTCAAAAAAAGTAGTTTTGTACTCGTAATTTTGAAATTGCAGGATGGGGTAATTCTTTTTTCTTTCGCTTGGCACGGCAAATGAGGTAAAATAGTTTTTAGTAGGGGTGTGCAAAAGAATTGAGACCCGCCCGGACCACCCAAAACCGGACCAGAACCACTCGGAACAGGTGGTTCTTGAGGGAACCGGTCTGGTTCTCAGTTCCAATTTATGGGAATTGGTGGGTACCGATCCGGTTCCCAGTTCCATGGGTGGATCCGTCCACCCACCCACCTGGACCGAATCGATTATATTAAAATAATATATTAATTTTTAATATTAAAAATTGAAATTACTAATTAATAAACCCAAATCAAATAACTAAAAAAGTTAAGTGAAGATTGCTTCTTTATCATCATTCCGTAATGAAATGCCTAGAAAAATGCCAAAACAATTGGGCCTTAGTTAAACTAAAAAGACAATGAGGAAGAACTATCTCATCATGAAACTTCTATAATATACCTTATACAAACTTGCCAAAACAAAGCAAAAAAGTTTGACTGAGAGATTTTGATGTAGGACAACGAGTCCACA
Source organism: Eucalyptus cladocalyx (assembly GCA_017140615.1). NCBI lineage: Eukaryota > Viridiplantae > Streptophyta > Magnoliopsida > Myrtales > Myrtaceae > Eucalyptus > Eucalyptus cladocalyx. The sequence continues at coordinate 52,707,080 of CM029522.1, read as the reverse complement.
ACAAGGAATAAATCTTTAGGCTTCATCACAAACAAAGGTTCCTAAGCATCACATAGAGGGTTTTTAAAGCATCACACCACGAGAGAAAAAAAATGCCTAGGACACGGAATTTGCCTACAAAATTTTATTCCAACCCATGATAGCCATGATAGAAAACAAGTTTAACCAAAATTGCTATCATTTCCTCATGATTATCATAAGTGCCTGCCATGATATCCTTCTACAACCTCTCTAGTTGTTGTTATGGAAGTCACATAGTCGTTTTATGTTGAAAACCAAAATTATTTCGCGTCAAGATTCGGTTCCCGGGTGGATCCATGCAACTAACGGGTGGATTCCAGTTCCAATTTTTCGGAACCAGTTCTTAGCAGGCGGTTTCCGGTTTTAGGTTAGGAACCGCCCGCCCGGATCATACACATCCATAGTTTTTAGAAAGAACAATGTCTTGAAGGGTGAAAAAGAAAATTTTTATAAAAGTAGAGGAAGCTCTTGCCATTCCTAGCCATAGGGATGGCTAGGAGTACTAGCAATTAATTATCATGAAGAGGGAGCGTAGTACTATCCTAGCAAAACTAGAGAGAAGAGGAGCAATAAAATCCCCCCCTCTCTCTCCCCCTCTCTCCCCCATTATTATCAATTATGGTGGTGATTATACAAGGGTCCAGTCGATAGGGGAAAATCATGTCCATTCAATAGGCGGCACAATCACTAACTATAGGGATATTGTCCATCATCATTACTAACTTTTAATGCTAGAAAAATAAATATTCATCTATCATTCTAATCCAATGTTATGTAATTAGTTATACTAAACCAATAGAATTTTTGGACTTCTAATGTGTTTAATTTAATGAGAGGAAGTTTTTCTTTTTTTCCAGATAAAAGTTCAAAAGCTTTCGTTAAGTAGCAAAAGAGGTTTTAGAAGATTTAGTAAGTTGTTGTTTAACCAAATGACTGTTTTGTCTCCAAATAAAAATTTGTTTTTTTCTTTAAGTCAAAGTATAAAAAGAACTTGAGAAATATTGTGAAAGTCGCCAATTTAATTACAAATCTCTTATTATATAATGAATTGTAATACTGTAAATTCAACTACAAATAAAACTTATATGATAGAAAAAATTATTTTGGCAAATAGAATATATGTTTAAGGGAAGTTAGGAAGTTAGGCAATAGTACCGAATAAAATCTAAAAAGACAAATGAAAGAAATAGAATAGGCAATTGAATCATAAACTAAACTTAATGAATTGCTTGGCCTTAGTTTTGACGAAAGACCCGATTAAGTGGACCGAGAAGTGCTTAATGTGGTGGCATAAGAGCCAAATTTGTCTTCAACCATGTGGCCTTGTAAGGCTCCAATTTTGGTTGCCCCGTGACAATCTCAAGCGGCCATGAGCAGACTCGAGCTCGAGCCATGGCAAACGCAAGAGAAAGAAAAGAGAAGTGGAGAGAGAAGAGGGGGAGCCGAGGGAGTTGTGCGCAGAAACGGAGGGGAGGAGAGAGAGACGGAGTTAAGGGAGAGAGTGGGGGCTGACGGTGGGAATTGCAAGCAACTATGGGAATATATTTTGAGAAATACAAGTCTTTGGGCTAAAAAGGATTTTCTGAAATGGAAATAGTATTTGGTAAAGTGTTTTTTAAAAATACATTAAAAAGCAACTTTGATGAGGTGAATGCCCTTCACAGTTCATAAAGGATAGAGGGTTTTTTTGGAAAATTTCATTGTTATGCAAAAACCAAAGTTTTATGGTTTGCATACTAACTAATGGCAACCAACCTATGACAATTAGTCTTTGACAATTCAACCAAAAAATATTTTTTGATGTTTATAGAGGATAGGAAAAACCCGTGATCTTGATGCAACTTTTTATGCCCTTCACAGTTCATAAAGGAAAATTTCATTGTTATTTGATCTTGATGTTTATAGAGGATAGGCCGTTCTTTCTTCTGCAAGGTCCAAGACTCTTTTAATATCCAGTTGAACTCCATCTAGAAACGTGAAACTCAAAGAGGAACTTAGGTAGGGTTTGGAAAGAAGAAGAAAAAGAAGAAGAAAAAGAAGAAGAAGATATTAATGAACGTCAAACCAACATTACTAAAACACATAGATATTAAAATAAACTAAAAGAAGCAAGAACTTTTATGTTATGCATGTAGTGCCTAAACAATATCTTTTAATAGTTTTATAAGGTTATAAGTAACATTTTTGACTCATATACTTATTTTTAGATTTTCAAAAACATGAAAAATCATAAATTCTTTACTAAGATAATAAGTAGAAGATAAAACTAAAAATAAAGTTGCCCCACATGCATCGGAGAACTCTAGCAGTCTAAAAAAACAGAATGAGGAGCTCTATTTCATCAATTAGGTAAAATGGGTTAAGATAGAATACAAGTTGAGAATAGCTATTTCCTTGATAATTTTTATAATTTTGAGGGTCTTTGTTTTCCCCATCCATAAAAGAAAAATCACGTGGAGAAAACTTTCTCGGCATATCTTTACCCTTTGGCCATGAGCATCCTTCGCAAATGTAACAAAAGACAACGGAAGAATAGAGCTTTTATACCTTCCTCCACATGTTTTTGTTCTGTCCGACCCTATCATAAGCCAAAATGGATCGATAGCTATGTTGGGTCCACGACGGTGACGTACAGGTTTGCATTTCTGTCTCCCTCGGTCCCTTTCTGTTTTTATTCGGGGAGTTTAGTGGATGAATAAATTATGAGGCTCATTCATTAAGTATAAATTCAAACCCAGTTTTAAAATTTTTAACTAATTCGATCGGATTTTGCATTTTTATAATAAAAAAAATCTATTCAATTTTAAACACTTTAAACGATTTGATTATGTCCTAAATTTTATGTTGAAAAATCACATTTTAAGGGGGCAGGGACAATTTGAAGTAAAGATGTTGCAAGGATAGAGGACAAAGGCTCCCAATCTTTGCTCCTAAATAGTATATATATATACACATTTTTTTTCCAGTGTGAAGCCTAGGAAAATAAATAATCTCTTTAATTAGGCAAAATGTGGCTGAAAATATTTTCTTTTCAGTCTCCAACTCAAACATGAATTTAAAGTGAAAAATATTTTGTATCATTTTGTATTTGGTATATGATTTGATTTTCTTCCGAGCACTTGTTTTGATCATTTTTTGTTTTTATTTTTTTATTTTTAAAAAATTATAATTTATAATTATTTTTCCTTTTCTCTAATTTTCTTTTCCTCGGCCAGTAGACGGTAGGCAAGCGTCCCTATAGGGTGGTGCTTGGGCCTTGCCACCCTCCATGTTTAAGCTCTCCATGTTTAAGTGTTGCCAATCTGACGAGCCTCGGGGATTAATGTGTGCCTCATTTTTTTTTCTTTCATAAAAACCTAGTAATCAATGATTAGTAGATTAGATTTATTGATTAAGGAAAATATTTCTTTTGATAAAAACTATCAAACTTTGATTATCTTTGGATCATAGTTAATTTTTTTTTCTTTTGGAACTAGTAAATCTCGTAATATCCATCAATTATTTTTTTAACTAAAAAAAAAAGAAATTATAGTTTTGATAGCTATTTATCTACTTGCAAATTTGAAGAAAACATGGAGAAATAGGAATACTGCTTTGCTCTTCTCGGAATGGGAACAAAATGAGATGGACAATTTTCCCCATCGGCTTCATGCTCCATCTTCTTCTTCTTCTTTTTCCCTTTTTTTCTTTTTCTTTTATTGTATATTATCTATTTTCCTGGGCCCCACCACCTCTTTCTTTTTCCCTTGGCGGGCCCAACCGTCATTTGAGTGTCTTTACTATTTGTTTTTTTTTTCTTTTATGGTCGTGTGTTTATTATGCGATAAAGGTCCCTCCCCCCCCCCCCCCTCTTCTCTCTCTCTCTTCTCTCTTTGTGGGATTTTAAATTTGTTTATCATTTCCAGCCTTCGATCCGCATCAGTTGTCTTTTTCACTAGGAACCTACATTTTATAGGAAAAACGTCGAGAAAAGGATAGGATTTTAAGATGAGTTATGATGTAAATTACAATTTTGAATAGGTGAAGATGATTAGTTTTTTGCAATGTCTCTATAAAATATCTTTAAAATATTCATATAAAAATTTGGATTTTGGTAGATTTAATTAGATCGGTCTGACTATCCTTAATCCCACCGTCTTTTACTTTTGCCTCTTCAAATCAAGTCAATCCATTAACAAATCTTTACAAATCGTCAGCTTGCATTTACGAAAAATAAAGAAGATAAAATTCAAGGAACTTGGATTTTTGTGTCTCATTCTTATTTTCATGGCTACCAAACAAGTCGAAAGAAAGAAATTGTTGCACCATTTTCCAGTCCATTGTTAAATACATGAGCATACATTTGCTAAGGCAACTAATTAAGGAAATATTATAATTTTCAATGCCGATATATTTCCAAGAGTGTTGAGCATTGCATAGTAAGCAAGTAGAACAAAGTCACAAACCACGAGCACTTCCTTTCTTGTTTAATAATAATTTAGCCATAAACTCTTCAAACATTGGAGAACATATAGTATGCACATCCTTCAAATGACAATTCTAAGTGTATGGCGATGAATGCCTGGAAACTCGCATAATTGTAACAACTTAAATTACTTTATGCATCCCAAAAAAAAAAAAAATGCTTTAGACACACCATATAATTTAAATGGTTCAAAATAGCTATCTCCGGGGCCTAATTAATGTTAAGATAGATAAGAAAGAGGAAAAGCACAAGAATACTCACAAAGCAATGTTGTCTAGAACAATTATATACAATCTCCCTATAAAGATTAATTTCTAATAAGTTCAAATTATTTTCTAAGTGGAAATCTTTGGTTAAAATTGTGAACTTTTTACGATTATAACTTAGGTTCTGGATGTGCTAATTACTAAATATTACAAACAAGATTCAAATTTATTTGCTACCCACTTTTGAACCCATATTTAGCATCCTAGAAAGAAATCTTCCCTTTTCTCCTTTTGAGACTTATACATAGATGATTTTCATATCACACTTCCATAGTGCCGTTTTCTCTCCCTTCACCTCATCCTAGACATTGATCGAAAATTTTTCATTAAGAACAAAATGCTTTACATAAATGCTAAATGACAAATTTAGATGGAAAGGAAATCTTGAAAAGACAAGTCTATCAACTACTCATGGAAACTAGTGCTTTTAGTTGCAAAGCGATCCCATCAGAGGTGTCAATGGCAACAATACCACTAAAGTTTGTTTTTTTCTTTTTTCCCTTTTTGATTAGAACCAATATGTCTTCAGTTAAATATTGAAATAAGCACTATCTAATAATTCTTTATTCTCTTCATTCGCATGGACGGATGAGGATGAACAATGCTGATTCACATGCCCTACACACATGGAGGGTACAAAAAAACCACACAAAATCCAAAGCTTCATATGGTCCGCAGAGTAATTCTCGTGACTGCTTCTTAGACCTTGGTGGTCATCATTGTTTAGACTGGATGATTGAAAGAAATGCCAGAAGAATCAATCATGCAGGGCAGTGAGGCATGAAATTTAAATGCACAATTCTCAGCTGAATAATGGCTACAACCTCCTTCAATTGCTGCTTTAATAGCATGCTCAATGGATGTGCCCCACTATCTATCCGTCTAAGTCTACTATATATACCTTAGGATATCGTCCTAGGTATCAATACAAAAATTAGATTCCTATAAAAATGCTGGAGATAATGCTTGGAGGAGACTTGAACGCTCAAGTTGAAAATGTGGTAACGAATGAAAGCAAGTTGAATCGATTGCTTAAACAAAAACATTAGCCTATGTCCTAAGCAAGGACTAAAGCATTCTATGTCATCTCTAGGTAATCATCTCTGCAAAAATTTGCACCAAGGTATTAGTTTCGCTAAAGAATCAAAGTTCTTCCTTGCTTGGGAAATTGTACATGATCGGATTGTATTAATGATCAATTCCTCGCAATTGAAATGATAGAGTGCCACTCATAGATAGATTTGCATACCTTATGGCAAAGGCATGTAGAAACATTCTGATAAAAAAGCTTGAGGGCTATGACATGAAGTGACGTAAAGAATAAATTGTAGAATGGCATATCCCAATCATCGTAAGCAGGCTGACCAGAGAACGAAGCATAATGGGTGTGTTTGGTTCAGCATTCCCAAGAGGATTTCAGCCTCCAAAGCCCCTTGAGGAAATGCTGGACCGTTTGATAGTCATTTTCAAGTAGCTTTCAAACGAAAGTCAGCATTGAGTGAAAGGCTGAAAGCCCAATCTTAGTAGGAACTAGTTTTGAGCTTTAAAGCATTTAGCCAAATGCTGAAACTTATTTTTTTCTTCCAAATCTATTCTCACTCATTCTTCAAATTTTTTATTTTGCCCTCGTTATTATTTTTTAAAATACCAAACTAATGCTAAAAAAATCAAATATATATAAATGCTAAAAAAATTAAATATGTTTGGTCTTTAAAAAAAATACTTATATATTTGATTTTTTTAGTTTTGTTGTCAAAATTTATATTTAAAAAGTTGCATACATTATTTTTTTCAATTTTAAACAAATAAAAATTAAAAAATTCTGACCAAGGGTTTGGTCTTTTTTTAAACAATATATATATGTATTTGACTTTTTAGCATTATTTTCAAATTTATATTTAAAAAGTTGCATACATTATTTTTTTCAATTTTAAACAAATAAAAATTAAAAAATTTCGACGAAGGATTTGGTCTTTTTTTAAAAAAAAATTATATATATGTATTTGATTTTTTTTAGCATTATTGTGAAAATTTATATTTAAAAAGTTGCATACATCATTTTTTTTTTCAATTTTAAGCAAATAAAAATTAAAAAATTCCATGAAGGATTTGGTGTTTTTAAAAAAAAATTATATATGTGTTCGATTTTTTTAGTATTATTGTCAAAATTTATATTCAAAAAGTTGCATATATTATTTTTTCAATTTTAAACAAATAAAATTTAAAAAAATAATATTAATCACTCAAAGAGCTCTTCAAATATGTTTTTTACCAAATGATATTTTTTACAAAGTTGCTTCTCAAAGCATAGTTTACCAAATGATCTTTACATTTGCATAAAATTCTTTAAGTTAAACTGCTTTGTATTTTCCCAATGAGCTTTCAAAATGCTAAGCCAAACGCACCTAGGCCTTGAACTAGAGTAGGGTAAGTCCAAATGCAATGTTCTTGTAGAATGCACGGGGGTTAAGTCCATGGAAGCGAGGCTTTATCATCTTCTTTTGTTTTTTTTGGTTACTATGTGCTTGGTGAGTTCTCTTGTAAATACTAATTTGACGATGGACCCTCTATATTTAGATGCTAGAATTGTATAACATAACAATCATCTGTTTCTGCACCCGCGTGTCTTAACTAAATAAATTCACCAAAATCACCACACATAAAACTATTCACAGGAGTTCATCATCCACATATAATTTTCAAAAGAAAAAAGGTTCCATGCTGCAGTGCAAGTAATATTCTTGCTACATAGGGCATGGACACAACAATTCTAAAATTCTCTTGTTTAGCCTGCATCCCCAAATATAGAAGGCAATAAATACCAGCAACGGTTTATTATTACAAATGGTAAATAATAAAAGTAATAACATTTGAAAAGGACAATTACATCTTGACACGATTGGCCCACATGTGCGCATGCAAAAAGTGATACCAGTAAGGGTCAATCAAATGCATGTTATAAATCTCAAAGCAAAAGTATGTAAGCTAGATGTGTTTGGTAACTGGCAGCTGGACGGTGGGAAAAAGAAGCAATAACAATCTGAGTTCATAAAGTGATAGGCTGGCTGATTTTTCTCTCTCTGTCTCTCTTTTTTATTTAATGCAGTGCAAGTAATATTCTTTCTCTCTCTGTCTCTCTTTTTTATTTAATTCATTTGCTCTCCAGCAAGCTCAACACATGATCAAGGATTTTGGAGATTGGCTTATAACCGAAGAAAAGCAGAAGACTAAAAACAAAAATACCTCAAAAGAATTGTTTCAATTCTACCACAAACTTCATAAAATTAAAGTTTCATCTTGAATTTTAAGGTACGGACGAGTTCTACCTTGCCTCTAGTACTTAATTACTATGACCATCAAGCACCAATGTGATGGTTGGCTAGGCACTAACATAGCACTATTGTAGAGTTGATTCCTAAAACAAGAGAGAGTAAGGTAAGATCAGCGTCTATAACTGCTGCCAAAACTAATGACTAACAAGACCCATTGGGATTTAATAGCTAGAACTAAAATTTACAAAATGTGAATAACTACCATCAATATATGAAGGTGTCAAGTGGGAACTACCACATAACAACTAAATCCACTAAGGTTCTAGTTGCCCCTTCCATTTTACGATAACCCTAGCATATTTGGCAACAACATTAGATCTAAAATGAAATTAAGTGTGCTTCGATTAGTTCTGCATCAAACTATATCAGAGATGTGCATAGTTAGCATCAAATCATCACCAAGTGATCATGTCACCCCAATAGAATGCATACAAGGTTTCACAATTTGGGTTACTATTGAAAAAAAGAAAAGAGGCATAAGGCTAGTTTCCAATCCATACACGATAGAAAGAACCCATTAGATTAAAAACCCTCCTTCCAAATATTAACCAAATCAAAGACACAATTCCTTATGTTCACTTAGTGATGTCATCAATTCCTTAACAATGTTAAGCCTTTTTCATGACACACCATAACTCAACCTGACCTTGGGGACAGATTTCCTTAATATGCCTCTAAAACCTATTTCTATTGTCCATAGAGTGAAAATAATTCCTCATAATACTAAAAAAAAAAAAGATCAAGATTTATGTTTTTTCCCTATTTAAAATGGCCAAGAAATAAAGGCTCTAGCCAGATTATTACAATATAAAGATGGAAATCAAGAAAATGGGAATCGAAACATGATTTATCCTACTCGTACTAAAAGCATCATCTCGGATCTACTAAAGCTTGAAATCAAGAAAATAGAATGTTTCTATTTTGTATATTTCTCTAATTTTTTGCTGGCCCCACTTCTTTCTTTTCCCCTTGGTGGTTGGGGGCGTCTTTATGGGTGCACGGTGGCCCGTGGGTAGGAAGAGGAGAGATTCAAGGTCGGTCTCTCTCTCTCTCTCTCTCTCTAGGTGGAATTTTAAATTTGTTTACTGTTTAAGGTGCTAAAGAAGGGAAAAAAAAAAAGAATTTTAAAATTGCTTGCCCTTTATGGTGCCTATGCCTCCCAAACCCTAATTTTCTTCTCTCTTTAAGTTTCGCAAATCCTGATGAGGATGACATCTGCCCTTTCGAATCCACCTGATTGTCTTGGCCTAGACAAGCTTGGTGGGGAGTCGAAGGGAAAACATGGGTCATCTGGATTAAGGAATCAAATGAGAGATTCGTGATTTGAGATATGTCATCAAACGATGGTAAGCATTGGGAGAGGGAGTTGGGGACTCACAACGAAAGTTTTAGACATTTACTTGGAAAATCATTAAGAGGAAGCCAAAGTTCCTACCAAGAATATACATAAAAAGATAAATTTTAATTAAATAGTTAAGCCATTGAATTATGATTTACCTTAGATATTAACTAGTCCACATTCTAGGGATAAATGTCCCAAAAATCATAAATCTGTTGTAAGGTCACAAATTTAGTCATAAATTTTTAAATTTGACCAATTAATTGACAAAAGATATGGCCAATTAGTCATCGAAAGATTTAGATTAGAATTGACCAAATTAAAAAGTTTAAGATTGTGTTTAACATAACATATTTGAGACTTGTTTAACATTTTTTACCCACATTATGTCACATTCCCAAAGTGGAGCTTCTTTTGCATACCCTCTTACACATGCAAATTTGCATGTTGCATGGCTGTTTCTAACTCTAGCTTTGTTGTTCTAAGTAAAGGTCGATGCTTTTAAGACATTGGTGCCGGTAGTAGATTGAAGTCTTCTAACTTGTCTTTAAACGGATGCATATTTAAAAAAAATAATCGAGTCCTCATTTCATCTTAAAATGAAGTGGGTTTCAACTTTTCCCACATCCATTATTCAATTCTAATTCACACCAGTTGAATGGGCAGAAACCATTGTCCGCACCCTCTGCGTGGCTTTGGGATAGAGGGTCCGTTTGGTTCGGTTTTGGGGAAATGCCTTTGGGAAAATGCAAATACCTTTGAGGTAAAGGGGTGTTCCGAAATGCTAGACTATTTGGTAAATTATAACTTAAAAGTGCTTTAGGGAAATGCAAGATTGTTTGGTAACATATATTTGAAAAGCCCTTTGGTGTAACTAAATTAAGTTTTTTAGTTTTAGTATTTTTAAAATTGCAAAAAAGAAACAATGATATAACCTTTTACATTTTCATGTTCAGAGTAATGTAAAAAATACATATTATTAATTTTATTTAAAAATTATATTAAAATAATTTGATTATAGATTAGATGCAAAGCTCAACTTTTGGCCTAGGGTTCTTTTAGGTTTGTTTTCAACTTTGAATATATTTTTTTAATTATTGTAGTATTAATCATCTTCATTTCATTCTAGTGTATTGATAAAATGTTGGGCTATTGATTTTCAAAAGATAAAAATGATATAGAAAAAAAAAAAAAAAAAAAAGTGAACTTATTCGATAGATACTGAACCAAACAGGGCCTATAGTAAGGAATCAAGGCATCCGAATATTTTTCAATTTTAACCTTGCAACATATAAGGCCGATGACTAGTGATGACCAGTGACTCCAAGAGACGAAAGAATCGGTTACAATTGCTACATCCTTTCATAAATAAAATTAAAAAATTGAACAGGCCAGGGCTAGATCTCAAGAGAAACCGAATCATCATTGTGCCACTTACATAAGGCATGCAATCTCGCTCTTGGCAGACTAGGCAATGGCACAGGACTAGATATATTTCTAATGATGTTCTTTCACAAGGATTAAACATGCGCTTTGTCACACCCCGATCCTCAGGCACGCACACATCCGTCTCACTTGGTCGATTTTATAATGCGATATCCCAGGACAATGTATCGCCGACCCTTTCAGTTTTAAGCACATGCGGAAGCAGTTAAAATCCCCAGACAATAAAACAATGGGATAGAAAAGCAGGGCCATATTTTTCATATTGAAATTTATAACCAAACTTTTATACATGACATCAACTAGAGAACTTCATAACTATTCACATCAATTGGAGTTCACAAAAGAAGATGAAATCTCAATCCCTTCAGGTCACACTCAAAATCTCTCTCGGTATTATCTTCTTCTTCCAAAAGTCCTTCTACTCAGGTTTCACCTCCGAGTTCTCCTTCTCAGATTCCTCTTCAGCTCTTCAACGGGGTCCTGAAATGTTTTTCCCCAAACTGGGATGAGACTACGTCTCAGCGAGTTCTACCCCACTAAGCCCGATTAGTAAACCATTATACTAAAGGCTGCCTAAACACGCATGGGTCAGAAGACGTACCTTAGCATCAGATCCCACCGCAAGTCAAGTACAATTCACAATAGGCACTCAAGCGATCATATCACCGATCGAAGCATCAATCAAATCGACCTAGTCGATTTCATGCTAACAAGACCACTCATGGTCATTTCCATTCAATCAATCATTTCACAACAATCGGATCAATTCATTGGTCAATCGAACTAGTCGATTACATGTCAGACGGACCATTCTAGGTCAATACTCTCGGGTGTCAAGTTCGCCAAAGTGATTTATCCACTAGACAATTGCGTGCGTTCTTTAAGGCGCCGTTTTCGCCAGTGACCTCCTTAGTCATCGAACCACGCATGCCTATGACCATGTACTCAAATAGACAATTGTGTGCGTTCTTTAAGGCGCCGTTTTCGCCAGTAATATCCCCAATCACCGAACCACACATGCCTACCATGATCTGTTCAATAGACAATTGCGTGCGTTCTTTAAGGCGCGTTTTACTTGAGTGATATCCCAAATCACCGAACCACGCATGCCTATAACCATGTACTCAATAGACAATTGTGTGCGTTCTTTAAGGCGCGTTTTCGCTAAATGATATCCCAAATCACCGAACCACACATGCCTACAACAATGTATTTAATAGACAAGTGTATGCGTTCTTTAAAGCGCCGTTTTTCGCCAATGATATCCCAAATCACCGAACCATACATGCCTATAACAATATGAGTACTAGACCGATACGTGCGTTCTTTAAGGCGCCGTTTTGGGCCAAATGATATCCCAATCACCGAACCACGTAGGTCCACAATAATGTATGTACTAGACCGATACGTGCGTTCTTTAAGGCGCCATTTTCGCCAGTGATGTCCCAATCACCGAACCACGTAGATCCATACACTGTGTCTGATTGGTTCAATTCCATAGTATTTCCAATTCTCTCATAACTCCATCCACTGTACAACTCAATCAAAGCATTATAAATGCTAAACAAACATACTCGCCATCTACCAATCAATCATTCAATCTCAATCAATTCCAAATCAATTTAGGGTAAATCCCTAAAATGTCACAATTTATTAAATTCCATACAACGTAGAGCTCAAATAAATAAACGAACTGCGCCACGACGGTCAGCACGAGATTTCGGTCGTCGGCCATCGAAATCTTAATTTCCGAACAATAATTAATTAATTAATTAATTTCGAAAATTAATTATTAAATATTAAAAATTCCATTTAGCTCAAAATAAGGCCCAATTAAACAAACGGACTTCACCACGGTCATCAGCATAAATTTCCGGTCACGGGCCATCCCAATTGAATTTTCGGAAAATAAATAATTATTTAATTAATTTCGAAAATTAATTAATATTAAAAATTCAATTTAGCTTAAAATAAAGTCCGATTAAATAAACGGACTTCGCCACGATCATCAACATAATATTCCGGTTCTAGACCATCTCCCTTGAATTTTCGGAAAATAAATAATTATTTAATTTAATTCCGAAAATTCATATTTAAATGCCAAAAATCTCACATAGGCCCAAATCATCAAATTGAAGCTCAATTAGGGGTCGGAAAATTCCCGAGACACTCCCAATAAATAGTAGACCACGTCTACTTGTTAATTGCACAATCAATTTATCTAAATCGCATCACAATTGACTAATAATTGCTAATTACTTCTAATCTAACAACCTAAACATAATTAATTAAAACTAAACCAACCTAAAAGCATAATTAGCCAACTAATCCGGGATTAGTGAGATTACTCACCAAATCGCGCGCAAATCGGATCAATCCGACGGCGGCGACGCGAGGAACGATTGTCCCCAAAGCACGGCTCGGGTTCGGGGCCGGGAAACGGCCCAAAACGGCCCACGAACAGCTGGATACCCACTCCGTGGGTTTGCTGGTTCGGCCGCAAAACAGCAAGAAAGAGAGAGGGTTGGGGGCGGCAAGAGGTCGGGAGAGCGGGTGGTGGCTTGGCGAGGCCAAGCGGTGGCCCACGGTGGCCGGAGGTGGCCGGATCGTGGCCGAACGGAGCTGGACAGAGGCTAACGGCTGCTGGACGGAGCTGCTAGGCAGCGGGGACGCAAGGGACGAGCGGCGGGATGCGCGGCGTGCGCGGGCGGTGCGGACGGCAGCGATCGCTGGGCGTCCGGGTGGCGGTGCGGGCGGCGACTGGGAGCTGCGATCGCGCGGCTCTTGCTCGAGCTTCCTCCTCTGTTTCGCTTCTTCGAATGCGTGGGGAGGAAGAAGAAGAAAAAGAAAGAGAGAGAGAGAGAGAGAAGGAGAGAGAGAGAGATAACCTTTTGACTAGTCAAAGGTGAAAAAGAAAGAGAGAAGAAGAAACCAATTTGAAATTGGCAAGGGGCATTGGCGGTGGGGAGGGGGATTCGCACGAGAGAAAAGAGGGAAAGAGAGAGAGAGAAAAGAAATAAAATAATATAACACCACATGGTCTTATTTTTTTCTTTTCTTTTCTTTTCTCTTTCCCTTTCCATTTTCTTTTGGTCTTCAATTTTCCTCTGATAATTTCTTCTTGAAATTTGGACGTCGATAAATTGACGGCGATGAGGCGAGGATCCTAATTATCAAGTCCAAATTAAAACCCGAAAATCTGGATGTCACAACTCTTCCTTCTTATAAAAATTTCGTCTCGAAATTTTAACCTTTACCAATCCATAAACGAAAGGTGGGGCATTCCGTCTCATCGAGTCTCACTTTTCCACGCTGATCATTCGGTCTCGTGGCGTTGTCTAACCACTTTGACCAAGGAGATCATCTTTGTACACAATATCGCTCTTCGAACCAACAACCGAACCGAAACTTCACATAAGACATTCTGTCATCCACATCTGATCTCTTTTTCTCGACTCCCTAATAAACCTTCGAACCTCAACGATTCAAAATTTCTGACAATTCTGAGCAATCTTTACTCTAACACTGATCTGACAACTGCAAACACGATTTACGAGTGACTCGGACTTGCGATTTTCTTATTTCGATCTCATCTCAACCGATTGAAATCCGTACACTCTGCTTTGCATCGATTAAAAGGAAAATATCTCGATCTGATCTCAATAAACCGGGAACCTCTAGTCAAGATCGATATAACTCGCAGATCGATCTTGGCAGAATCGCAATCTTGGCTCTTCGTAATGACTTTGGCCTGAAATCTTTATTGACTTTCTTTTTACCACTGAAATTCTGTACCCTCTGCTATACACTGCTTAATAAAGAACCCTCTAAAACTTTGCCAAATTTATAATTTCTGATATAGATTCGAAATATAATTCATCCTCGACACTCCATGCCGGCGAATTATCTAATGCACACACACTTCGGTATACCCACTCTGTGACAAGATAGGATCTTCAATTTCTGAAATCGAACTTAGATTGGCGGTTAATTTCACTCCGACACGCTTTTAGTGTGACCTAGGCTACTGGGTAGTGTTCAGAGCTTTTTAGGACAAATGACCCGTGGTCGATTTTCTTTGAGCCACAATGAACCCACTCGACACATTGGCGACTCTCGATTGTCGTGAAAATCTCAAAGGTTCAAGTACGGACACAGGGTACCAAAACGACAGTAAAGTCAAATTAGTGTCAGTCGACGAGAGTTTTCCAATTTAGTGGGGTCACCCACGATTGGTCACTCATCTTAGTCGAACCAACCTATCTCTGCTCTTACTTCGATTTTTAACTGTGCCGTAATGATCTCTAAAGATAAGCACGGTCGAGAAATCGATTCCTGGTCGAATTCTTAGTCTATCTGCCTTAAAGTCATTAATAACTCACCCAGCTAGTCTAGTTATCTCATGAGTGGCCAACTCAGAGAAAAACACTGTAATTGTGTCGATGAAATGCCCAATTTTTCTAATCGAAATCAGAGTCCAAAATCTGGATGTTACATACTCAAAACAAGATCTATTTGTATCTTTGTACCAAAGTGGACCAACTCTATCTATCGATCAACCACTATTCTCAAATGGTATCAGTAATCCCCTGAATCCTTAGTAAGCCATTTATTTCCATTTCCACTTGGGACTCTCGAGTGATGTTAAAATCTTCCGGATTTGCATTACTGAACTTCCACTTACTGACACCTTTGACACTTGCAACCTGCTTGGCGATATCTATCTTCATATCGGTCTACCAATTTAGCTGACGTCGATTCTGACTTACTTGCCCCATCTGGTCAAAACTGCAATACTGTAGTGAACTTCTGACACGATCTTTTCCCTAAGTGCTACACTGTCAAGTGCACTCAATTCCTCATGGAACCCGAACGTTCCATCCTCAGAAGTTTCAAAGTTAGATTCTTTCTTGCCAGTATCCTCTTATAAGATCTTTTGAACATCTCTTTCTGTCAACTAGGCGCCGATTCTAACTTGAACACTTGGTTCAATTTTGAGGGCGGCTATAAAATTTAAAAGGTAGCCTACCTCAAATTTGAAAACCAAATTTCGAACCCTTTTTAAGTAAAGTTTATACTTTAGCCAGCCTATGTATCCACACTCTTTATAACAAGTCACCTAATTAAGTTGACAATGGTTGATGCATGATTGCAATGAACCATCTTCATTTCTCTTTCCACAAAACTGATGATCTCTAAAGCGATGCACTAATATGCATGAATTCCTCATTCATCAATCCTCACATCTGCACCATTGGTTCTATCAATTCAAACAACAACAACCGGTAAGAACTTTTAGAGAATGGTTCTGTTCCAGATGTTAACTCGATCGTAATTCTATCTCTTTCTCTAGCAACGGTCTGACCACTTTTCTAGCAACACTTCCAAGAATTCTTGGACTACTGAGGAGTTCTCAATTTTTAATTCTTCAATCTATCTTATCTAAGATCATTGCCCACTAATCTCGATAACTTCTGTCTGACAACCAGGTTACCTCAAGTGATGAGATCAAAGAAGTCAAGGACCCTTCTCAACTCTCAGTAAAACTCGGTACTTCTACATGCTCCTGGAATAAGCTGGGTTACTCTACCATAACAACTCATCACCATAAAATGCTCAAGAACCAATTCTTTCTACACTTGACGAATAAGTCATACACCAACAGCCAATCAAGTATAACTCTAGTCAATGGTTCTTTTCCTACAGCCTTAACAAACAACTGAAATTCCACACTTGCAATCCCAACATTCTCTTGCACTATTCTGATAAAATCACCTCAAAATATTCTTTCATTGAATAAGGCATGGTCGGTTCCGTTCTTGTTCCCTTTGCCATCTTGCTGGTGTTCTAACGGTAGTAGTAGTGTTGTTGTTCTTCTTAAACCCCAACCGATAGTCCCTCACTTGATGGCCGTGCTCACTACCATCGAAGCATGTTCTAGTCATTCTCGAACACAGGATTAATCCATGCATTCCTTCCATACTTTTGGCACTTATCAGGTGAGTCTTCTATCTCCTGCCAAGTGACAGCACACACTCTTTCTAGTTGTCCCATCGGTCTGCTAGAACCGCTCTCGACTTTGATCTTTTCCCTAACCGATTTCCATTTCTGCCTGAACTGGATTTGTACCTCAGCTCAAATGCAATGAATCGCTCCCGGATCACATCTCCACTCTAAATCTCAGCAGGTGAAGCGACAACGGCGGTTACAACACTGACGGCGGTTCGATCCTGAGCCTCCTGGCTTATCCAATTCCAAGAAATACTTGCATCAGAACGATCCTATCGAAATTAGGATCATTCGACGCTGCTACACTAGTACCAACCTATAGTGGTACTCTTACACTCGAGCTGGTCAGAGCCGACACTCTGCCACAACCACCTCGGGTACCGACCTTTGTCAGTGCATTATCCCGAGTCACAGAGGACATTGTCCTCTTACGAGGAGTTCTCAGCTCCTGCTCGCTCATGGTTCAGTCTTTACATTGAAACCCGTCTTCCACATCCACACTGGATTAGAAGATGAGCGATCCTCACACGACAATCAATTATAGCATCCAGCTAACACAGACATGCACCAACATGAATTTAAAGGCCTTTCCTACTAACTATCCCATGGTCAACGCTCCTTATCACTCCAATCTTCAACTTCGCTCTGATACCACTTAAACAGGATGTCACGCCCCGATCCTCAGGCACGCACACATCCGTCTCACTTGGTCGATTTTATAATGCGATATCCCAGGACAATGTATCGCCGACCCTTTCATTTTTAAGCACATGCGGAAGCGATTAAAATCCCCGCAGACAATAAAACGATGGGATAGAAAAGCAGGGCCATATTTTTCATATTGAAATTTATAACCAAACTTTTATACATGACATCAACTAGAGAACTTCATAACTATTCACATCAATTGGAGTTCACAAAAGAAGATGAAATCTCAATCCCTTCAGTCACACTCAAAATCTCTCTCGGTATTATCTTCTTCTTCCAAAAGTCCTTCTACTCGGGTTTCACCTCCGAGTTCTCCTTCTCGAGATTCCTCTTGACTCTTCAACGGGTCCTGAAATGTTTTTCCCCAAACCGGGATCGACTACGTCTCGCGAGTTCTACCCCACTAAGCCCGATTAGTAAACCATTATACTAAAGGCTGCCTAAACACGCATGGGTCAGAAGACATACCTTAGCATCAGATCCCACCTGCAAGTCAGTACAATTCACAATAGGCACTCAAGCGATCATATCACCGATCGAAGCATCAATCAAATCGACCTAGTCGATTTCATGCTAACAAGACCACTCATGGTCATTTCCATTCAATCAATCATTTCACAACAATCGGATCAATTCATTAGTCAATCGAACTAGTCGATTACATGTCAGACGGACCATTCTAGGTCAATACTCCCGGGTGTCAAGTTCGCCAAAGTGATTTATCCACTAGACAATTGCGTGCGTTCTTTAAGGCGCCGTTTTGCCATGATGATGACCTCCTTAGTCACCGAACCACGCATGCCTATGACCATGTACTCAAATAGACAATTGTGTGCGTTCTTTAAGGCGCCGTTTTCGCCAGTAATATCCCCAATCACCGAACCACACATGCCTACCATGATCTGTTCAATAGACAATTGCGTGCGTTCTTTAAGGCGCCGTTTCGCTTGATGATATCCCAAATCACCGAACCACGCATGCCTATAACCATGTACTCAATAGACAATTGTGTGCGTTCTTTAAGGCGCCGTTTTCGCCAGTGATATCCCAAATCACCGAACCACACATGCCTACAACAATGTATTTAATAGACAAGTGTATGCGTTCTTTAAGGCGCCGTTTTCGCCAATGATATCCCAAATCACCGAACCATACATGCCTATAACAATATGAGTACTAGACCGATACGTGCGTTCTTTAAGACGCCAGCAGCCGCCAAATGATATCCCAATCACCGAACCACGTAGGTCCACAATAATGTATGTACTAGACCGATACGTGCGTTCTTTAAGGCGCCGTTTTCGCCAGTGATGTCCCAATCACCGAACCACGTAGGTCCATACACTGTGTCTGATTGGTTCAATTCCATAGTATTTTCAATTCTCTCATAACTCCATCCACTGTACAACTCAATCAAAGCATTATAAATGCTAAACAAACATACTCGGCCATCTACCAATCAATCATTCAATCTCAATCAATTCCAAATCAATTTAGGGTAAATCCCTAAAATGTCACAATTTATTAAATTCCATACAACGTAGAGCTCAAATAAATAAACGAACTGCGCCACGACGGTCAGCACGAGATTTCGGTCGTCGGCCATCGAAATCTTAATTTCCGAAAAATAATTAATTAATTAATTAATTAATTTCGAAAATTAATTATTAAATATTAAAAATTCCGTTTAGCTCAAAATAAGGCCCAATTAAACAAACGGACTTCACCACGGTCATCAGCATAAATTTCCGGTCACGGGCCATCCCAATTGAATTTTCGGAAAATAAATAATTATTTAATTAATTTCGAAAATTGATTAATATTAAAAATTCAATTTAGCTTAAAATAAAGTCCGATTAAATAAACGGACTTCGCCACGATCATCAACATAATATTCCGGTTCTAGACCATCTCCCTTGAATTTTCGGAAAATAAATAATTATTTAATTTAATTCCGAAAATTCATATTTAAATGCCAAAAATCTCACATAGGCCCAAATCATCAAATTGAAGCTCAATTAGGGGTCGGAAAATTCCCGAAACACTCCCAATAAATAGTAGACCACGTCTACTTGTTAATTGCATAATCAATTTATCTAAATCGCATCACAATTGACTAATAATTGCTAATTACTTCTAATCTAACAACCTAAACATAATTAATTAAAACTAAACGAACCTAAAACATAATTAGCCAATTAATCTGGGATTAGTGAGATTACTCACCAAATCGCGCGCAAATCGGATCAATCCGACGGCGGCGACGCGAGGAACGATTGTCCCCAAAGCACGGCTCGGGTTCGGGGCCGGGAAACGGCCCAAAACGGCCCACGAACAGCTGGATACCCACTCCGTGGGTTTGCTGGTTCGGCCGCAAAACAGCAAGAAAGAGAGAGGGTTGGGGGCGGCAAGAGGTCGGGAGAGCGGGTGGTGGCTTGGCGAGGCCAAGCGGTGGCCCACGGTGGCCGGAGGTGGCCGGATCGTGGCCGAACGGAGCTGGACAGAGGCTAACGGCTGCTGGACGGAGCTGCTAGGCGGCGGGGACGCAAGGGACGAGCGGCGGGATGCGCGGCGTGCGCGGGCGGTGCGGACGGCAGCGATCGCTGGGCGTCCGGGTGGCGGTGCGGGCGGCGACGGGGAGCTGCGATCGCGCGGCTCTTGCTCGAGCTTCCTCCTCTGTTTCGCTTCTTCGAATGCGTGGGGAGGAAGAAGAAGAAAAAGAAAGAGAGAGAGAGAGAGAGAAGAGAGAGAGATAACCTTTTGACTAGTCAAAGGTGAAAAAGAAAGAGAGAAGAAGAAACCAATTTGAAATTGGCAAGGGGTACTGGCGGTGGGGAGGGGATTCGCACGAGAGAAAAGAGGGATGGAGAGAGAAAAAGAGAGAGAGAGAAAAGTAATAAAATAATATAACACCACATAGTCTTATTTTTTTCTTTTCTTTTCTTTTCTCTTTCCCTTTCCATTTTCTTTTGTCTTCGATTTTCCTCCGATAATTTCTTTTCTTGAATTTGGACTCGTCGATAAATTGACGGCGATGAGGCGTGATCCTAATTATCCAAGTAAATTAAAACCCGAAAATCTGGATGTCACACGCTTTATCGGCGTGAGTCATGTTTATGCCATTTTCGACATTAACGGTTCAAGACACATACAACACAAGACAGAACAGCCAAAGGAACGGGACTAGGCAGGTCGGACATCAACTCAGGAATCCTAGTAACAAGAATGAAAGGAGTTCACTAGTGATGTATTTCTGGCACCCAATCAAAAATATTTGACTCAAACTCAACCCGATATCAATCTATAGTTGCATGAAATAGCCAAATAATCTAACAATAAGTTCGAAATTTCTTTGCCAAACAAATTTGACACTGCAACGTCTATATGCCTTTGTCACATCAATCACCATGAATCTTCTTGGGACGGAGATCAAGGGGCAAGTACTTCTTTTTCTTGTAAACCTCCCTCAAAGCAGCCTTTTGTTTCTGGGAAATCACAGTCAAGACTTGTGCAATCGACAACCTCAACACCTTTTTGCAACAATTGAAGATCAAAAACCCATTAAAAAAAAAAAGCACTAATTTCCATATGTTCAACTGGAAAAACTGCCCGGCAGGGAATTATACCCATTAAGCTACCATAACATCACAGCAATGGGTGTTTATAAGTTAGTGGCAACTCCTAAGTTTAGTATCAAATGGAATAATCAATATGGACGCCAAATTGTAATTGATAATAGTATAATATGGGAACCGAGATTCTATGATGGAAAGACGGTAAAAAATGAAAAAGGGAAAGCATATAAAAGAATCTAGAATGCGAAATAGGAAAGGATAGAAACTAGAAAGACTAAGAAAGGAGCTGCCATACCAACACACCTACTACTGTCAACAGTGCATTCAATGGACACAAATTCAGCCAAGCCTCCACCTAACGACCAGCACCACCTACCAGTATGGCTTCAATGACCTTGCCATAAAAGAAGAAAAGAAAATCTTATCTACGAATACCGTCCAGACATTTGTTGAACATGCTCATCGAGAAAATATTCAATTCCCAAAATACTAATCATGCGTATTACGAAGATTAAGAAGATAAAAAATATATTGGACCACGTAATGTTTAGCTTTTGTCTAAACAAAAAAAGTTTTGTCGTCTTCGAAAGGACTAATTTTCACGGGCAATGCAGAAAGCAATGGAAATATGATTATTAGTTTGCTACACAATTAACATTTCAGGAAAATGAAAGAAAGACAGAAAGTCACAGCTAATGATGTAATAAAAGTCTACAATATTTAAGAGATTTCACGCTAAGCATAAGCGCCACATTGCATGAAGGATCATCCGCCCAATTGAAGGGTGGGACGTCTATTGGGCCAATTCGTATAAGACCCATCTTTTATTCGATGCCGACATGATAAAATGCCATTAGTAACAAATTGCAAAGAAACGCAAGAGATGCGAATGCAAGACTATGCAAATTAATATTTTGGTTTAGAGGTCAGGTTTCCTTGCTATGGACGAATTCAATCCATGATAGGTCTTTGGGCAAAAAGTTTAGGCGTGAACAAATGGATAATTCGTAAAGCATGACAATGGGTTTAAGCTTAATTCTATCGCACATTAATGGCTGTAAATGACATTGCTATGTTTGTAGGGTAGGATGCTGAAGGGATGTTGACACTGAGGAGCACACGGAACAAGCAGGAGCATTGCCAACTCGTAAGCTACCATAACATCACAGCAACTGATCAGCGACGTCATCTTTCAAAGAAATCTCAGTAAGTTACTTGCAAACAGCCAGCTCTTTGCATTTATCCACTCAAGATTCATCAACCAATCGAGCTTTTCCGAATTTCCAATGCCTTACAGAATATAACGATCCCATGCTTCCGGCCACCCATTGCCAGAAAGTACCCATCTCCAAAACATTGATCATCCATCATATAAACAACAACAAATACAGCATGCTTTGATTGACTTCCACAAACAAGAAATCCAATATGTGCCGAAACCCAATTTAACCACCATAACCAAAGCTCGTGGTCATCCCAAACCCAACATTATCATCTACCAAAAACATAAAAAAAGCTCCAATGTAGACCATTGAAATCGCAAAAATCAAGTAAGAACAGTGACGTACATCTTGGAGAACTTGTTCAAGGCGCCACCGGTGACCTTGGCAACGCGGAGGAGGGCGAGCTCGGCCTTGAGTTCCTTCAGCTGGGTCAGAAGGTCGGTCTTCAACTTCTGCCTCAACTCGTGCACCTTGATCCTTACTGCCACCAATTCAATCGAAAGGGCAAGTTCAAGTCAACAACACAAGACAAGATAACCCCCATTTCGTCCCTAGGGTTTCGCCATCGCGCAGAGCGGAAGCGAGCCGTCGCCGATCCGCGAGAGAAAGCAAACGATCAAAGAGAAACAAAACCAACCTCAGATCTCAGATTCGCTCGCTCGTCAAGAGGGTAGAAGATCCAAATCTCAGATTCGCTCGCTCGTCATGACAAACATCAGCCTTAATGGAGTGGTGCGAGTTGCAAGGAGAGAGAGACGAAGAAGAGAACCGCCGTTGCGTGATGGAGAATGCTGCAGAACAGAGGAAAGAGTTAGGGTTTTGTTTAATATTTGGTAAAATTGGACTTTTAATAAAAATTTTGAGGGTAAAATAGGCACCGAGCAAAAATTCATTAATCCCCTAGACCAGCATGCCAAAAATGTTGAAATGTCCAAAGTAAGTGGGGATCTGCTTTGGGCTTTTAATATGTCAAAGGTCAGCATTTGGAGAAGAGGAGCTCCAAATGCTGAACCAAACACCAATTTTTTTTTTTTTTTCAAGGGGCTTTCGGGACCCAAAGCCCCTTGGGAAAGCCGAATCAAACGGCCCAAAACCCTAAAGATTTGGTACAACATAAAATATTGTTTTCTCTCCCTCTCTTTCTTCCTTTTTTTTCCCTTCTTTTTCCGAGGTTATTGTATTAGTAAGAGTTGCCTCCTGTTTCTAGAGTTTCTGACAGCAAAAGGTTTGTCCTTTTTGCTGCAACTTTAGATTTCTTCAGAAATGTGGGTTGCGGGAAAATGGAAGAGCAAGAAACTTCCCATTATACAAACAAGGGGGAGAGAGAGAGAGAGAGGGAAGTGGGAGTTCTTAGTTCTTGAATCACTGGGATTGCCCAATGGCCACTCTTCCAATACGGAAGAGTGAGGTGGGGATTCAAGTCTCCACATTTACGGGGATTGGGATAGAGATGATTCAGTATTAAATATGGATTTCGACCCGAGCAAGAATCTATAATCTAATAACGAGAGTTAGAATAGAAATAAAATAAGACTAACAAAAAAAAAAAAAAAAAAAATTGGGAATTATTGGGGTTTGAGATGATGGTGGTGGTTAGGAGAGAGGAAAAGAAAGGAGTGGAAGCTAGTGTGCCGTGCCGTGAACAAGCAAACATGGAATGGCATTTGTATGCCAAGGAAAGCCCAACCTACGAAGAGAGAGAGAGAGAGAGAGAGAGAGAGAGAGAGAGAGAGAGAGAGAGAGAGAGAGAGAGAGAGAGAGAGAGAGAGTCCAAAATAGATTTCCTAGAGAACCAAAATGATACACATGCCCTCCTCAATAATTTTCGTGGCCCTGGCAACAACATAGAAAGAAATAGCCGGGGAGCCTTGATCCTCTAAATTAGGAAGCATGAGCGCAGGGATGATAAATCATGGCCCTCACCTTACGATTGGGAGGATCACCCGAATGAATGACAATCCAGGAGCCGCCACATGACAAACATACATTTCTCGAGCCTCCTTTTTTTTTTTTTGATGACCTAGGAAATCTCATACAGCCGATAGCCAGCGGGCAAATCCTGGGACCGCACGAGGGAACTACCACCCCGTGCAAGCGGTTAAGGCACTAAGCGCCTCCACTGAGTTTCGAACCCCTCACCTTTAGGGCAAGGATCAACGGAGCCTTATCCAGCGGAGCCACCGGGGCGAGTGGTGAGTCTCCCTTTTTGTTCATGCTGCTGAAATACACAAATTTTTTATTTTCTAATTTGCTGGGAACAACCCTTTTGCGTGACCAAAGCCCCGTGAATAAATAATGAAAAAGTGATTTTATTTTTTTTCTGTCGGTTAGCCGACGCATGGAAAGATAGAAAGGAGAGGGATAGTGAATGAAATGACAACACACCACCATTCATGAATGACGAAAATATGGAAATAAGAATTAGGGCCGGGGGCCAAATCTTTGTCCGGGGGATGCATAACAAAAATGGGACCCACATCTCCTCTTAATTTTCTCCCTCCTTTTGCTTCGCCTTTCTAAATTATTTTGGTCAGGCATATTGCCTACATCCATGCGCGCCATATCCCGCGCTGAAGTTTGCACCATGAACACTTTCCATTTTTCCTAGGTATATAAGGTTAGTACCCAAAAAAATCCCAAACTAAATTCATTGCAAACTTGCTCACTATGAGACACATATTTAAAATATTTTGTGTCGTAAAAAATCTTGAATTTATATTAACGCGATAAATATGCCCTTAAACGGTGCTTGAATAGAGAATATATTGATATATAAGTTTAGGTTTTTCAAGAGTAAAATGCACTGGGTTAAGAGCCCTTTTGATTCGGCTTTTGGAGAATGCATTTGCAAAAATGCAAATACTTTTGGTGAATGGGGTTTTTCAAAATACAATATCGTTTAGTAAAATTTGCATTGTAAAACAACTTTGGCTAAAATACCATTTGGTGAAATTTGCATTTGTAATTGACTTTTATTAAATTAAACAAGTAAAAATATATTTGTATTTTTTTTTTGAAGTCCACCACCGAACCGCGAGATCCGATGGCGGATCGCCAAATCTAGCCCCCAAACGATTGCCGGGGTCGGGCAACCCTCGGGCAAAGCGGTCGTCGACGCATCAGCGACGTGTGCAACCCTTGGCTGGCGGTCGTCGGCCTCCAATCGGTTTTTCCACCGGCCGCATGAACAGTG
The DNA here is from genome assembly GCA_017140615.1 of Eucalyptus cladocalyx. Lineage (NCBI taxonomy): Eukaryota > Viridiplantae > Streptophyta > Magnoliopsida > Myrtales > Myrtaceae > Eucalyptus > Eucalyptus cladocalyx. Next base: position 52,681,503 of record CM029522.1, on the reverse strand, counting down.
ATTAATAGTACAACTTGCATTCCGAAAATGCAAGTTCTCAATGGACCTCTACCCCTCCATTCTCCCAAAGGCCTTTGAAGCCTTTTGGAGATGCAATTGCATCTTCCCAAAGTCCTCAAAAAATTAAACCAAACACCATAGCATTTGGCTAAATCCCTTTAGAGCCCCAAAGAGCATTCCAAATGCTGAACGAAATAGAGCCTAAGTTCTCTTCTCCATCACAGAGTGAGATTAATTCCTCGATGATACCAAAAAATAAAATCAAAATTTATGGCTTTTTTCTTATTTAAAATGGCCAGAAAATAAAGGCTCGTGCGGCTCGAGGCGAAGGGCAAAAATCAGCAATTCACCTTCGGAAGCACCAGACCCCAGCCGCCATTATTATTCCTGCCCAGCACTCCTCTCCAGTGTGATGTAAAATAAAGATGGAAATCAATAAAATGGAAATCTCTTTTTTGGGTATATTTCTCCAATTTTTAGCTGGGCCCCACTTCTCTCTTTTCTGCTCGTCGGGCCCATCCGCATCCGGGCGTCTTTATCTGGGGAGGAGAGAATTCTTAGGTTAAAAGTGAGAAGTGATTAACCCCTTTTGGTTATCAACTACTTAAGGAAACTTGTGCTTTTAGTTGCAAAGCCTGAGGTATCCATCGCAACAATACCATTGAAGTTTTAGTTTTTTCTTTTTTTTTCTTCTTTTTTTCCTTTTTGATTAGACCAATATGTATTCATATGAAATGTTGAAATAAGCATGATTAATAATACTTTAGAGATAGACGGGGATGAGAGCCTTATATCCTGCACTCATTTGCTTGCCCAACCTGTACACACACATAGTCTACAAAAAAATCATACAAAATCCAAAATCTACGATGGGCCAAAGTAATTCTCGCGAGTGCTTCTTGGACCTTGGTGGCTGTTTTTGGTTATTATTTATCAGTTTAATGCGATTCCCATTCTATTACCATTCAATTTCCACATCCTCGATAGATGCTCGGGGCTGGGATAGGATAGATTTGATTACCTCATTTTTGGGATTACTCCTAATTCTCAAAATGATATATTGAAAATAGAACATTTAATTGTTACTACATTAATGAATAATACTTATGTATGCCACAACCTAGAACCATGCGTTTTCATTGTAATAACATCATGGAGGTCTGATTCCTCAAGCTTGTCCTGACCTGGTCAAAGTCACAAGGGACTAAAGACACTATTAGGCGGGCTTGAGCGATGACATTTGGTCGAAGAGGTCACCTTATCCACGAATTCGTTTGCATTAGGATGAATGAAAGTGTGCAATCCTAATATTTCACTATAGCCCGCCCGATAAACGCCTCCACCTAGTATATCACAGCATCTTCCAAATATATTTCCACACAACCACAACTACTGCTCTATAAATAATAAATAATGATTTTTTTATATACGAGCTGTTGTTGCTTTTTATTTTCATTTTTACTCTTTTATTTTCATTTGGTTTGAATTGAGCAGTTCTCCTTGCCTTGCCACAGCTTGTGGAGAGAGAAAAGATCGAGATTGGGAAGTGGAAGCTTTCTGATGGTGAGGGGACCGTAGAGCCACGTGGTGGCGCCCCACACCCACTTGGACAGTGGCCATGGAGCCCATGGGTCCCATGGATCTCATAAATAGGATAAGAGCTTAGAGAGAAAGGATCCATTAATGCCCGCTCAACCTATCGCCGCCTGAGCCCTAGAGGAGAGAGATAGATGAGTTTTTTTTTTTTTTTTTTTAATCTAAGAAAGATGAGTTCATATAATAAATTTTTTATTCCAACTTCAAATGACACTGTCATTTTATTAATGGATCCACATAAATAGATAAGTACATGCAATATAGACGGGTGACGTGGCGGTTGCGAAATATTTTCTCCATAAATAGTTATTGTGAGAGAAAGAGGACGGAACTACCTCTGAAATTTATTTCTTGAATTTTGAGATTTTTAATGTGTTGTGTATTTATATTAATGTGTGCGCGGTGCATTATATATCTAGTTGAAGTAGTGATAACAAAACTTAATTTCCTCCCTAACTTTTCCGCAGATTTGAATAGTGACAAAAGAAAATGTATTGAATTAAATTGCAAGAGAGATATGGTAGAGGTAAGGGCAAACATAATTTCTTCAAATTAACACGTAGATTTTTGTGTTTACATTAACATGTGGTCACGTTATTGCATTTCCTGTGCATAACCTAAAATTGCTATAACATCGAGCTAATGATGGCATTTATTCCTAATAAAAAGACTAAAAAAGCAAAAGTGCTAGCAAGTAACCTCAGCAAGCCTACAAGATTCTCGAAATATACAAGTTTGTGTAAAAAAAATAATTATGTTTTTGTTGAAATTTGTTGATACAGCGGCCAGGAGGGATATTTTGAAATTCTATGGGAAGATTAATAACCAATAAAATTAAGATCTTTAGGACAAAATTGACACTCGTCCCTTCCTTGTGGGATAAGCCAAGGGAGGGGCGTATGTGTCCTTTGACTTAGGATGTGTTGGTGGGGCTTATGTCGAGGAACGAGATGGAGTTTCTAGTGGTATTGGAAGAGTTATGGCTTAAGTTTAGTAAATCATGGGCAGACTCCTCTAACAAAAAAAGGTCATCCAAGGCAACGTCCATCTTTGATTACAACGGAAAAAAATATATATATACTGAGTAAATAAGTTCAATTAATTTGAGAAGTGAAGTAATTTTAGTGAATTGTTGCTAGTTTATAGCCGGATTAATTAAATTTGATAAGAGGATATTAAATCAATACTGTGATTAGTTTATAACTCGTTTGATGCTTTAATATCATAGAGACACTTGTATTTTCTCTTACTCAATATGAAATAATCAAAGTAGAAAAGATTAACATTGCGATTTGGTTTTAAAAAAAGAGATAATTTGTAATTTTTTTATTTACGTCACGTCTGATGGTTAAAAAATTTTGTATTACGGGCTTGCCCTTCAAAGCAGCGCCAAGAAAATTATTATAGATTTTTTTTGTATTTTTTTTCATTTGGTTGGGCGCCGTGGACAGGGAGCCAGGGAGTTTGGCAGGGCGGGAGAGTTGAGTTAGAAGAAGTTCCTGGAGATGCGCGTTAATCACCCCGACGCCCCCCCTCCGCCCCTCCATCGTAAGTTGGAACTGACGGTTTGACCCCTCGCCACGTCACATCAAAAAAAGGCTGGGAAAAGGAAATTTGACTGTTTATCCTTCGAGAAGTCCGGGAAAAAAAATAAAAATAAAAGTCTGGTAGAAAGGACCAGACACGAGATTTAAAAATCTCCTTTTTAATTAATAAATTCATATAAATGACTAAAAAGGTAATTCCAATCGAGGCCCCATACATTTTTTAATAGGTTCCATTATGTCCTAAAATCCGTGTTTAAAGACGTAAGTAGGAATGATTTTCTTAATCGACACTCATGCTTGGAAAATTTGATTTAATGGATGGAATTCCCCTTCTCATTTTATCCAACAAGATAGGAATAGAAGCTTTTATTTTAATTTTTATTTAATATAAATTTTTGCTAACAAGTACTATTCATGCCCTGGAAAAGTTAAACTTTTTTCGCTCCAACTCGCTGAGGTTTGGCAAGGACCGCAAATTCATGATTAGAAATTGTTATTAATACCAAAATTTTGACGAGTTAGTTATTTATTACGAAACTCCTAAATAATAATAGCATCAACTTAGTTCATTTTTTCGTTATAGACATTGGTATTATTCTCGTTTAATAGGAATAGGTGCACAATTACATTCAAATCGACCCAATGCACCGACTTGCCAACTCATATGATCTTCCAAAACTAAGCCTACATCAAGCTCAATGCTCTCCGATTAACTCAACCATACTCTCTAAGCCTCACAAGCACGTGCTATGAGTAGATGTGGCAAAATGGGTCTTAGACCCATATATGACCCGTTTAAATTATAAATTGGTCATATATGGGTCATTTCTTTTTTGAAGAAACTAGTTAAATGGATTTAACAATTAAAGACTTAAGATAGGTGGGTCTTAAATGGGTTGGATGTAGAACCCATTTTCAACCAAAACCTCACAATCTCTCTCTTTCCTCTTTAACTTTACAAATATATATATATATATATATATATATATATATATATATATATAAAATAAAAATTGAAATTATAATTTTTTTTTTCTTTCTTCTTCTTCCTTCCGATGGCGGCACAAGCGATGGCTGGCAACCGACTAGGCAAGCCTCGACCTTGTTGGCATTGGGTGGGCTCGAGCTCACCGAATCTCGGCAAGCCTCGAGTTCGCCGAATCGGCGAGACTCGAACTTGTTGGCATCATGTGAGGCTCCAGCCTTGCCAAATCAGGCGAGAGGCGAGCTTGAGCTCGCTAATGTCCGGTGAGGCTTGAGTCTTGCTGATCTAGCGAGCCTTGAGCTTGTCTCGCGTTAGTAAGCCGAGTAAGCTCAAGGCTCGCTTGTGGCCAATCATCGGCTATCATCATGCCCAATAGCTAGCCAAAGAAGAAGAACAACAAAAAAAAATTAAAAATTATTTTCTTAAAAATTATATTCTTAAAAAATAAAAATAAAAATAATTAAAATTTAAATTTTAGAAAATAAAAAATAATTAAAAATCATTTTTTAAAAAATAATTATCTTAAAAATTATAAAATTTGTTCATTAAATTTGTGTTGTATAAAACTATTTTAGTAATACAATTTTTAATATATATATATAAACTCTATTAGATTTAGTTAAATGTATTGGGTATATGTTAAGTATAGGTCAGATTGAGTATGGGTCAAAAATTTTGCGCTGCAATAAATTGGTTAAATGGATTGATCTGGATCGGATCATTTATTACCTGACCCAAACTCGATTTGACTCACCCATTTAATAGGTTTAGCTATGAGCAACAAGCTAAGTGACAAAAAAAATATTTTAAGGGTTGTGCCGAAAGGCATTTCTATGTTAAATTTTGGACGGTCACTATTTATGCGGAGAAATTGAATCGGAATGGTTGCTTTGAGTTTGGTTGATTTTGAAATATGGCAGAAGAGAATATCTTGGACATGTCTTGCCAAATAAGCCCTCTCAAAAGTAGAAGTTGCTATGGGCTACCAAAAAGAATTGGTCCGACAAGAATCCAAACGATATCTCTCTCTCTCTCTCTCTCTCTCTCTCTCTCTCTCTCTCTCTCTCTCTCTCTCATTTCAAATATCCCCAAATTGATATAGAATTCTCAAAGTGACCCTCGGAATCATGTTTTATCAAATAGCCTCCCATAATTGTACAAAATTGTGACAAGCTTTCTATATATTAGGAAATAAACTAGCATACACTATAAAAGTTTGATAGGAGTTTAGTCTAATTTCGGAATCGATATGGGTGCAACTCGTACATTTGAAGTTTGAACCAGTGTATTCTAAAATCGAAATGGACAGGCAAGCTTGATTAGTTGGATCAAAATTTCCATGGTCATATCTGATCATGCATGCTCAAGGCAGTATATTGGGACTCGATCCCAAAAAAAAAAAAAAAAACACACATATCCGATCGGAGCTGGATCTAAATCCAACCCCCAATTTCAAAGCCTCCCCGCACACAAGGGGAAACGAAGGATTTACATTGCCATGGTCATATCTGATCATGTATGCTCAAGGCAATATATTGAGACTCAATCCCCAAAAAAAAAAAAAAAAAAAAAAAAAAACACACACACATATCTGATTGGATCCAAATCTAAATCCAACCCCCAATTTTGAATCCTCTCCACACACAAGGGGAAACGAAGGATTTACACATTTACTCCTCTTGGATCCGTTCTATTTTATCTTCCTTCCTTCTTTTTCTAGTCTCTTTTCTTTTTTGGGGGATAAATCAATAGTTCCCCAATCCACCTTTGCCAAAACGCACTCCAATTTCAAACCTAAAACTTAACCCATTTTTGAAAAGTGAAACAATCAAAAGGAGGGCAAAAAAGGAAGAAAAGAAAAGGAAGAAGGAAAAAGGAAGAATCTCTTGAGGTAGGAGGAATGATGGGGGAAAAATATCCTCATTTTCATTGACTAAGGATGTTTTTTTCTTGAATTGCCCTAGCGATACAACTTAAAGAGGGACCCAAAGGGAATAGTTGGAAATAATTTGAAGGTAAATGATGATCTCTAATAAAATAATTTACACAAGAATTTTAAGACCACGACTAATCTTACCAACAAACTGTTATAAGAAACTACAAACAAAAATATAAGTCCACCATAATTAGAGGCATCCCCCAACCTCTTCTCACATTCCACCATGACTAGAGGTATCCCCCAACTTCTTTTCGTCCGTGAAGGCTGCTGTGGTAATTTTTAAATAATTTTTTTGACTTTTTAATTAATTATTATTTTTCGTTTTCTTTTCTTTTTCCCCTTCTTCCTCTTGGCCTTCTTCTCCCGCAATGCAATGGCAAGCGACCCTTCAACGGCGGGTTAGCCTTCACTATGGCTGAAAAATCAGATTTCAGAAAGTAAGTTTGATTGTAATTTTGGGCCAAGCTAAATAGACTTTACTTATCTTTTGGAGGGCTATTTTGTAGGGTTGATCCGAAAAATGAAAAAAAAAAAAAAAGGCTAGTACTGAGAATTTAGGGCAACACGTGTTGCTTTTAAAGTTTAAAAAAGTGAATCTTTCCTATCTTAAGTAAGTTAAACAATTATTATGTATCAACTATTTTCAGAAACCGTAATCCACTTTTTAGCTCATTTCGGGCCATTTTCGAGTTTATGCTGTGATTTTTGTTGCTCATTTCAATAATGTAGTCAATTAGTTAAGTTAGCCGATAAAGGAAATAATTGAAGAATCCAAGCTAGGCAAGACCAAATTTTTAGCCTGACCCAAAATGAGCTGTAAGGTAGAATCAGCGAAAAAGGACTGTTGCTTCAGTCTTGGCCTTTAGGTTTTTATTTGCACCCGTGTATAAAATAAATTCATTCACTTGGTGTTCACAACGTTGCTTTTTCGATAATGACTTTATACACGAGAGTCATAATAATGAAAAAGAAAAACGAAATCGGACATGTCCATGACCGTGAGTTGAGAGAAACGGCGGTTAGGTTGATGAGAGAGGAGGGGGGGGGGGGTACACCGAAAAAAATAATCACAAAAGACAAACTTTAACAGCCAAAATCCTAGATAATTTACCTCAAGTTTGCGAAAAAAAAGAAGTTTTATTGGACAAATAGATTGAATTAAAAATAATAACAAAAGACAAATTTTATCATAAATAGTAATGCACACATAAAATCTCTAGATAATTTAGTCTAATTTTGAGAAAAAAGGAGGATTTATTGGAAAGATAGGGTTGAATTAAACCTAATCACAAAAAAAAAAAAAAAAAACTTTATCATAAATAGTAATGAACATGTATTCATGTAATATTATTGCATCTATCCACAGAATCTTAGGATTTTGCTAGAAACTTTTTTAGGTTACAGATGTCAAGATTATGGATGTATTTACACCCTTATACTAATTATGTAAGAAAACATATGTTTAGAATTTTATGCTTAAACAATTTATCTATAATTTAATTCAATAACTATATATGTGTGTATATATGTCACCAACCATATATCTTCAACCACATATTTATGATGCTTCAAGTTTGTGTGGTGGTTATTTATTCAATTTTTGCGTGAAGATTAAAAAGAGTATCCAAACAAAAGAATTAACATAAGGATGATTTACAAGCACCATCCATGTGAAAAATGACTTGGATAACATTTGGAGGAAAATATGACTTTTATGGATTTAACAAGAGCTAAAAGGTTGTGACTATTCTTGAAAAAACAAGCAAACTCAAAGTCTCTAATCGGATAAAAAAGATAGATCTATATATTTTCACCCATCGACGGGAAAAAAAGAGAGAGTAGATATCTAGGAAAAAATTGAAAGGATGCAATCATTTAGGACAAATTGGTTAAATATCTTTCCCAATAAGAAGTTTGTATTTGGATTGTAACCATTTCAAAGAAAGATTTACAGGAACCACCTTTGGAGGCAATATGGCTCCTTATGTAGTCTATGTGACCTATCTTCATAATTGAACCTTCTCAAACTTTTGAAATCTTTCCACTTCTTTTTCGCGTTCTCTTTTATGTAGTATATGTGACCTATCTTCATAATTACTAGTCAATTTGGAAAAAAAAAAAAAAAGTAACTATTTGCATGAAAAATAACTTTATACATTTTTCCATGAGCTAAACATCAAGCATACAGAAGTATCGACAAGAAAAAGAAGAAACCGAATTTTAGTGAAAAAATTTAACCTTTTTTTAATACCATTCTTTTCCTTCTGCCTCTTTTTCTTCGAAATAGCTCTTTGAACTTTTATCTCCACCTCACAATATAGCAATAGATAGCTGACATCTGTTGACATTGATAACGCATCTAACATCCTGATCTTTTTCATGAGATACCATGCTCAACTTGGGCCTTGGGCACAAATTTCCTTAACCATGCCTCTAAAGCCTATTCCTTTTGTCCATAGAGTGAAAAGCAATTCCTCACAATTCTAAAAATAAGATCAAAATTATGTTCCCCTATTTTAAAATGGGCAAGAAATGAAGGCTCATGCCGAAAAGGGCAAGCATCAGCATGTCCTTTCTAGCGTGATATAAAGAGGGAAATCAAGAAAATGGGAATGGGAACATGATTTTTCTTCTCCTCGTAGAACCATTTTCTCACAGCTACCAAGCTTGAACTGAGAGTCACTTCAAGAAAAGACGATAATCATCAATTTTACAAAACAAAATAACGAAAATCAAATCAACAAAAGACAAATACTACACCTAACACTTCAATTTCTTCCTCTGCAAAATGACCATCGAGCTTGTGCAAGCTTCCATCCTGATTCTGAATCATTCCATCGTTCCTCTTCCTTTTACTTCCATTCCGGTTCCTCTTCGAAGAAGAGAATGCTGTCTTCTTTCTAGTTTCAAAGCAATTCCCCGAGCAACTCCAGTTTTGGTGGGCTTCATTTCAGGATGAGACACCCTATACCGGGATACTTATAATTTTTTTTTTTTTAATATTTTCACATTGTGTTTTGGTGAATAAAAAACTCACCGCTTCAATTTATCTTTTTGAAATATTAATTACACTAAAAAAAAGCAGCAGAAAATATGTTGAGATTGCAAATAATAATAATAATAATAATAATAATAATAATAATAATAATAATAATAATAATAATAATAATAATAATAATTATTATTATTATTATTATTATTATTATTATTATTATTATTATTATTATTATTATTAATATTATTATCATAATTCATTAGCCATTGAGGAAAACATCAACAAAATTTAATTCATCTAACTTGCATGCAATTTTCATCAATTTGGAAAAGGAGCTTGTGCATCTATTTATTCCCTCCAAAGATATGTATACATAAAATAAAATAATAATAGAAAAATCTAGTCAATGATTAGACGTATTGATTAAGGAAAATATTTTCTTGATCAAAACTATCAAACTCCGGTCATCTTTGGATCAAAATTAATTTTTTCTTTCGGGGCTAGTAAATCTTTAATATCTATCAGCTATCTTTTTAACTAAAAAAAAGAAAAGGATAATTTAAATAGCTATTTAGCTACTTGGCAAATTTTAAGAAAACATGGCTGTATCCTGTGCTTCTCTTCTCCCAATGGGAACAGAAGTGGGCAATTTTTTTTTTTTTTTCCTTTTCATGTATATTTCTCTATTTTTGGCTGGTCCCACCACCTCTTTTTTTCCCCTTGGTGGCCCATTTGCCATCTGGGTGTCTTTATTATTTGTTATTTTCTTTTTTGGTCATGTCGCTATCTTGATTTTGTGTTCAAGGTACCTCCTCTCTCTCTCCTCTCTTCTCTCTTCGTGGAATATTAAATTTGTTTACCGTTTGTTTCCAGTCTCTCATCTGTATCGGGATGTCTTTTTACTCGAAACCCTACATTTTACTTTAGGAAAAACATGGAGAAAAAATTATCATTGTTTAAAAAGTGAGAGCGTATCATATGCGAAAGTATAGTACTTTAAGATTAGATATGGTGCAAATTGCAATTTCGAATAAGTAAAGATGGTTAGGTTTTTTGCAATGTTTCTATAAAATGTTTTGGAAATATCCATATAATAATTTGGACTTTGGTGGATACGATTAGATCTGTCCGACTATCCTTAATCCTGTCGACTTTTATTTTTATTTGCCTCTTCAAATGAAGGGGATCCCATTGACAAATACTTTGTAAATCGTTTGCTCAAACGCTTGCATTTACGAAAAAGAGTGAAGATAAAATTCCAAGAAAAACTGATTTTTTTTTTTTTTTATGAGTCTTCAATTTTCCTATCTCATTAAGCTACCAAACAAGCTTAAAGAAAGAAATTGCCATCCCATTTCTGCACCATTTTCCGGTCCATTGTTAAATACATGGGCATATATTTGCTAAGGTGACTAATTAAGGAGATATTATAATTTTCAATGCAGGTATATTTTCAAGAGCGTTGAGCATCACATGGTAAGCAAGTAGAACAAAGCCGAGCACTTCCTCCCTTGTTTAATAATCGAGCCATAAACTCTCCATGAACTCTTCTAACAGTGGAGACCATAGAGTTTGCACATCCTTCAAAGGACAATTCTAGGTATATGGCGATGAATGCCTCAGAATTCACATAATTTTAACCAAAAAATGACAGCACCTATTTCCACCGTATAAATTACTTTATAAATTGCTTTAGACACACCATATAATTTTAATTTAAATAGTTCAAAATAGCCATCTCCGGGCCCCATTAATGGTAAGATAGATAAGAAAGAGGAAAAGCATACATCTAACCAGGGTCTATGCACTTTCATTAATAATTGTTTCTTCTTTCCAATTATCTTTTTTTTTTTTTACAAGAGTCCCGTGAAATTTGAGTATTTTCACGAGTTTAGTGGCTTGGAATACGAGAATACTAACAAAGTTATGATGTGTAGAACAATTATATACAATCTCTCTATAAAGATTAATTTCTAATAAGTTCAAATTCTTTTCTAAGCAGAAATCTTTGGTTAAAATTGTGAACGTTTTATGATTATAACTTAGGTTTGGGACGTGCGATTAATAAAGATTACCAACAAGATTCAAATTCATCCGCTGCCCACTTTTGAACCCATATTTAGCATCCTAGAAAGAAATATTCCCTTTTCTCTTTTTGAGACTTATACTTAGATGATTTTCATATCAGCTTCCATAGTGCCATTTTCTTACCCATAAATGCTTTACATAAATACCAAATGGCAAATTTAGATGGAAAGGAAACCTTGGAAGGACAAGGCTATTAACAACTTATGGAAACTAGTGCTTTTAGTTGCACAACATTCTCATGAGAGGTATCAATGACAATAATACCGGAAATTTGTTTTTTTCCCTTTTCTTTTTGGTTAGAACTGATGGGATATAATACGTGAAAGCGATAGGATGTTGTAATTTACGTTAACGCGAAATTACCAAAGAAATAAACGAGAAAAATAAGCACACCAGAAATTTACGTGGTTCGATCCGAGTATCGGTACCTACGTTCACGGGAAGAGCCAACAGCAAATAATCCACTATAATTTGAGTATCAGAGTTTATAATCGTTCAAATGCTCAAGTGTTTACCAAACTTAGATTTAACCCCAGACCTAAAATATTTATAAATAAACAACTCACATGGGTATAAACTCACGACGCAAAATTACTGTGTATTCAAACTCAAAACATACAATGTTCTACGTACGCCTAGTTCACGTACGTACAAAATCGTGTATATCTTCAAACTTCTCGCGGGGGACTTGCGGCTTCGTTGATCGTCGAACGTGCAGCTACGTAGGGTTTTTTTCGGCAATCCAACGTGCGCATGAAAGAACGATTCTGTTCTTATATATATATGTGCCCAAGTCAAGGGCCCACCACGTCAAAGGGCCCACTCCGTTTTGCTCCTTAAGCGTGCGGACTCTTCTTTCCTTCTACGTGCACAGGCTTCGGCGACTCTGCAGCAGCTTCAAGCCAAGGAGAAAATTCCTAAATCATTATTATAGGTGTGCCTAGAGTCAACAACTTTGACTCTGGGCCCACGTTCTGATTCCCCTTTACAATAAGAATTCGTAACTGAGGGAAGAAGGAAAAAACTTCATTTTCCTTTTATTTCCTCCTTTTGTAATACCTTCGCGAGTCCAGCGAATTTCCTCGTTCAATTTAAACTTGAGATATTGATTTAACAAGAACCAATATATCTTCACGTAAAATATTGAAATAAGCACCGTTCAATAATACTTTATTCTCTTCATTCAAACGGACGATAGACAAAAAAATTATACAAAATCCAAAGCTTGGGATAGTCCGCAGCTTCCTGGACCTTGGGGTCATTGTTTTTTGAACTGGATGATTGAAAGAAATGTTATAGGAATCAATCATGGAGGGCACTGAGGCACTCCTTCAATTGCTGCTTTAATCGCATTTTCAATAGATGTGCCCCACTTTTTGTTCATTCTCGTAATTTGCAACATGTAAGAATAGATCACTTGGATCTAAGAGTAGGACCATCCTCTTCTAGGAAAACAGGAAGCTTTAAGTTCAACATCCGAAAATGATCGAAAGGGCCTTGACATCCTTCTCGAGTATTTATTTTTAGTCATTATTAGTCTGTTTAGTACAATTCCCACTTTCTTGCATTCAATTTCCACATCTATTCCTCAATAGATGCATGGGGCTAGGATATAGCTAGGTACAACATTAACGAAATAATACTTAATGAAACCACATATTCTCATTCTAATAGCATCATGGAGGTCTGATTCCCGAAGCTAGACCCCAATGGTTTTTTTGTTTTATATGAGCGATTCTTGCTTTTATGTTCTATTTTTTTATTTGATTAGCGCCTTTTTGGCATTGTTTGTCTTATCTCGGGGCGGGCGGGGGGGGGTTTCGAAAATTGTATCTTCTCCTACCTTTGACCTTTGCTTTTCTACGTGTTGATTGGACAGTTTTTGGCCTTGCAATGCCACGTGACAAGTAGGAGAAAATATTAGGTGCTCAGGAAGCATGGTCTACAACCAATCATGAAACGTGGCGTCGTGGGGCTGGCTCGCCAAGATGGAATTTTTTTTTTCTCTCTCATCTAGCTTGCACACTAGCCCTGCATGCTCTCTCTTTCCTCTGCAGAGTCTCCACACATTTATTATCCTCTCTCTCTTCTTCGTCGTTCTTTCCTTCTAAGAAGAAAGAAAAGTAATTCCTCTCTCAAACGATGCAAAGGCTTCCTACATCCTTAGCGGTAGGAAGGGAAGAGGCATGCCTCCCTGCTAAGCTTCCAAATATGAGTAATAATTTTTAAGAAGAAAGCCTCAAATAACTCATCAATTATATTTATTGTGACACATTTATTACCTCGACATCAAAAAATTCTAAACATATATTTATGCAATACGTTTATTTTATAATAATATTCCATGAATAAGCATCTCTGCCTAAATGATGTTTTTGCTAATTGAATTTTAATAGAAATTTAATATACACATAAAAAAAATGAGGTTTTTTAGTGTCATAAAGAATGTAAATATATAAAGGTGAGTAAAATTTGAATTTTTTTATGTTAATAAAAAGTTTAGGTAAACTTATCATTAGTAAAACATAATCTGGAATCTGAGGAAAGGGATAACAATCAAAACCCAGGAATATGTACTAAATACCCACGTGAAGTTGGAGACTTTTGAGTGGCAAACGCCGTGATTCCTGCGAAATCCGAGGCCTCTTTCTCCACTCGTACATGCATTTAAGCCAACCCTCGGCGTTCTCTTCACGATGGCGAGAGCGTCCATCACAGCGGCGGTGCTGCTTCTCCTCCTCTGTGCTGCCGCCGCCGCCGCCGGCCGCCGGCCGTTCCTCCTCCTCCTCCTCCTCCGACGCTCTCTCTGCACTTTACCCCCAACGCACTGAACCCTCCCTCCCGACGACGGCCTTTCTCTCTTCACTCGACGGCCTCTTCGCTCTTCGATGACAGCCGCGCTCCCTCCTGACAACGGCCTCTCTCGTACTCCACAGCCTCTTCGCTCTCCGACGACGGCGACGCTCCCTCCCGACCTCTTTCTTCCCGAATCGACGCTGGGCTTTCTCCGACGAGGGCCGCGCTTACTCCGTCGCTTGCTCTGGGAGCGCTAGTTGCCGCATTTCGCTCAAAGGGTTGAAGGGAGATAGTGCATCAAGCTTGAGCGCGGTTCCGGTTCCGGTTATGGAACCAGTTAGGGCTCCAAAGTCCAAAAGAAGCCCCAAATCTCTCGACGCCGGTTCAGTGTTCACAATTTCCCTTCATTCACAATTTCACACTTTCACGACGCCGCTCACCCTCGATGCCACCGCCGGATGCTAGTCGCCGATGCCGCTCGCCCTAACCCTTGCAGCAACACTCCTTACTATTTTCTTTGCTGTTCCAGTGACTGCTGTTCAAGGAATAGCCAAATTTGAGAAGCCTAAGAAGTGGTTTCCTCCAGCCATGGCCGTGCAATTGGTGTAAGGTTCTATCTTCATCAAGCTCTTACAATATTTGAGTTCGTCAAGCATTTGAATAGTTTCATTAGTGATTATTGTGCAAGAAAATCTGAAAGAGAGTAGGGTATGCTTTCTAGTTGCTGGTTGAGGGTGAGAAAGATGAAGAACTCAAACAAGATCAAGCGGTCGACTCTGAAGAATATTTGTATTTCAGTATGGTGATTGTATCATTGTAACTCAGTGTATTTGAAACAGAAAAGAATACAATTCCTCTATTCTATCTTCTAAGATCAATCTTACTTGATTTGCTTCAACACTTTGATCTTCAGCTGTCAACTATTCTTCGAATCTTCTTCTTCAATTCAGGGATTGCTCAACATTCGTTGATGATCCTAATTCTCCTTTCTCTATACTTTCCTTTCCTCTTTCCTCTCTCTCTGTTTTTTCTATATCTTCTTATGTAAAGCAAGAAGAGTATTTATATCTAAGAATTTAACAGAACTCGGTTACAAGGGAAAATCGAATACATCAACTACTTAACAGAAAAACCTAATTGACTACACTTATGACTTAGTGATCCAAGTCATTTATTATTTGAGCATCTCATTCATTGATGTCGATCCAGGCTGGTCTTCCTTATAAGATCTTTGTCGTTGATTAAATCTTATGACTTGGCGATCCAAGTCATTTGTTGTATTGCCAAGTCCTCTATTTCCGTTTTTCCAACACATGCTGTTTCCGTTCTTCTACAGCATATTTTGTTCATTTATACTTAACATCCCCCCGCAAATTGGGAAGGGGGATGAATCCCATTCCCAATTTGGTGCGAAGAGATAGATGAGCTGAGTGGGAGAGTGACTTAGTGAATATGTCAGCTACTTGAAGATGACTTGGAACATGTTGGATAGAAATGGCACCAGAAGACACCTTTTCACGAACAAAATGGAAGTCAACTTCTATGTACTTTGTTCGCGCATGCAAGACAGGATTGGCTGTGAGGGAAATAGCTGATTTATTGTCACAAAACAATGATGTAGCTTGTGCAAGAGGAATACCAATATCACGTAGAACAAAACCGATCCAGGTTAATTCAGCTGTTGTAGATGCTAGAGCCCGATACTCTGCTTCTGTGGAAGACTTTGAAACAGTGGATTGCTTCTTGGCTGACCAGGAAATCAAATTAGAACCTAAGAAAGTGCAGAATCCTGTAGTAGATCGTCGAGTAGTAGGACAACCTACCCAATCAGCATCTGAAAAACCATAAAGATTTGTCAAACTGTTGGAATGAAGATAATATCCAAGATGAACAGTTCCTTTGACATATCGTAAAACTCTTTTTAATTGATGAAAATCTGCCATTGTGGGATGTTGCATCTTCTGACAGAGGAGATTTGTTGCAAATGCTAGATTTGGTCGAGTGATAGTCAAGTATTGAAGACCACCTACCAAGCTTTTGTATTCAATAGGATCTAGCATAGGAACTTCAGCATTGGCCATAGCAATTGACCGTAGTGGCAAAGGTGTGGAAATTGGTTTGCAATCTGTCATATGTGCCCGTTTGAGTAAGTCGACTGCATATTTTGTTTGACATAAGAACAAGGTCTGTAAAGTACGTTTAACTTCAATGCTTAAGAAGTAGTGAAGATATCCAAGGTCTTTCATATGAAAATGAAGACTAAGATTCTGGATTAATGCAGTTAAGAGCTGAGGAGAGCTTCCTGTTAGAATGATATCATCAACATAAATAAGCAATAACACTGTATCCGACTCAGTATGGAGCACAAACAAAGATGGATCGGCTGTACTACAGAAATAACCAATTTCAAGAAGGAAGTTGCTGAATTTGTCAAACCAAGCTCTTGGTGCTTGTCGAAGTCCATATAACGACTTGTGAAGAAGGGGATAAGTACACTAATGGTGCCATAAGTTGTGTACGGCGCTCACTTTAGTGCCAAAAGTTTCCGTCGAATCACTTAAGTGCCAAAAAATTTGAAAAACGCTCACTTTGGTGCCAATGCCGACGAAATTGGCCGGAAATCCGACGTGGCCTTTTTTTTATTAATTTCTTATACCGATGTGGCTCGCTGGAGAGTCCAGTCAACAAGTAAACCACCAAACGACGTCGTTTGGCACCCCAAGTTGAAACCCTAATCCCCAAATTGAGAGAGAGAGAGAGAGAGAGAGAGAGAGAGAGGCCATGGCGGCGGGTTGTCTTCTTCCCCGAAGAACAACACCAGCACAGAGAGAGAAGCCATGGCAGCATCATCTTCTTCTCTGAAGAACAACACCAGCAGAGAGAGAAGCCATGGCGATGTTGTCTTCTTCCCCGAAGAACAACGCCAACAGAGAGAGAGAGAGAAGCTATGGTGGCGACATCTTCTTCCTCGAAGAACAACACCAGCACCAGCGATTCTTTGAACAAAGCCCAATCTACCATCTCCATCTACGCCCTCCTTGTTTCCCTCACACTCCTCGTCTTCTCTCTCTCTGCACCTTCAATCCCCCTTCTTCCTCCTCCTCCTCTGCCCTCGCCTCCTATTTTCCCATCACTTCTTGGCCGAGCGATGGTGGCCGAGCACAGTGGCCGAGCGATGGTGGCCGAGCGACGGTGGCCGAGCACAGTGGCCGAGCGACGGTGGCTAAGCACAGTGGCCGAGTGACGGTGGCCCAGCATGGTGGCCAAGCGACGGTGGCCGAGCAAGCTTGGTCGGCGAGGATGAACAAAAAAAAAAACCCAAATTTCAATCACAAATGAGCAATACGGCGTCGTTTTTCCTAAGCCATCCACATAGGACGGCAAAATGACGTCGTTTTCTTAAGTAGAACAGAAAATGACGTCGTTTAAAGGGTTTATCGATTTTTTTTTATAAATATAAAGCCACGTAATCATTTTGGCCGGAATTTCTCGCCGGTGGCACCAAAGTGATCGTTTTTTCTCCGATTTAGCACCAAAGTGAGCGCTGTACACAACTTATGGCACCATTAGTGTACTTATCCCTGTGAAGAAGGCAGACATGGCTTGATTTTTGAGGATGAATGAAGCCAGGTGGCTGTTCCATATAAACAGTTTCATTTAAGTCTCCATGAAGAAAGGCATTCTTCACATCAAGTTGGTGTATTGTCCATTGTCTTGTGAGAGCTACAGAGAGTACTATGCGAACTGTAGCATGTTTCACAACATGACTAAATGTCTCAGTAAAGTCAAGTCCTGCTTCCTGATGGAATCCTTTGGCTACCAGACGAGCCTTGAGTCTTTCTAGACTACCATCTGGTTCGAGCTTGGTCTTAAAGACCCACTTACAGCCTACAACATTCATCTGGTCTGCTCTTGGAACCAATGTCCAGGTATGATTATCATACAGAGCATTCATCTCTTCTTGCATTGCATTGTGCCAGCCCTTATAAGCTAATGTTGACTTGATGGATCTTGGTTCCATAGGAACTCGATACTCAACCAAGCAAGCATATTTTGGATTTGGCTTAATAATACCTGATTTGAGTCGGGTCTGCATAAGATGATTACCAAAATTTCTCTGAGAAGAAGATAGATCAAGAGTATGTTGTTCTATGTCAGGACTGTTATTGATAGGTAGAGTATTTGAGAAAGATGAAGAACTCTGACCAGATCGAGTTTCTGAGATAGCATCATTCTGCCTTGGTGTTAATGGAGTATCTTGAAGCTGCATTGATGCTGATGAAGTATGTTGGTGCATCTGTTCACTGTCATAGCTATCCATATTAGGATGATATTGACTTCTCCTTACTAACTGATGGGAAATACTTTTGTTTGTTGTGTCAGTGCTTGAGGATTCGAGCAATTTTACTCCTTCAACCCACTGTCTATACAAAGGAGTGTATTGACCATACTCATTGATCACAGTTTTTGTGAAGGGAAACAATGTTTCATCGAAGATCACATGTCTACTGATATATATACGATTATCAGTAGGCACAAGACATCTATAGCCTTTATACAAATCACTATATCCTAGAAAAACACAGGTAAGGGATCTAGGATCGAACTTATGTTTTGAATATGATCTTAAGCATGGATAACAGGCACATCCAAACACCCTCAAATGATCATATTGTGGCTGAGTGTTATGAATCTTACTATAGGGTGTATCCATTTTTAGTTTTGGTGTTGGAAGTCTGTTTACAATGTAATTTGCTGTAACAAAAGCATCCACCCAAAACTTCAGTGGGACCTTGGAGTGATATAACATAGGCAATCCCAATTCGACAATATGTCTATGTTTCCTTTTTGAGACTCCATTCTGTTCGGGAGTGTGAGGACAAGATAGATGTTGTTTTATTCCACAGCCTTGCAGATGTTTTTGAAATCTCCTACTTACAAACTCTCCTCCTCCATCACTTTGGAAAATTTTGATCTTGTGACTGTATTGTCTTTCAACTAACGTCTGGAATCGAACAAAAGTATCAAAGAACTCAGATTTCAACTTCATTGGATATAACCAACTATATCGTGAGAAACTGTTAACAAAAATCACATAGTATCTAAACTTTTGAAATGAATCAACTGGTGAAGGCCCTCAAATATCACAGTGGATCTTTTCTAATGACGAAGTTGATATAGAGTTTGACAAAGGAAATGATAGAGCTGTACTTTTTGCTATTTGACAGTTGCTGCAAATTTTTGAAGAAACTGAATTAACATGAATCAGTTTCTGATGATGTAGGTGATCCACTATTTGAGTATTGGCATGAGCCAGTCTTTGGTGCCATATTTCTGCATTGACTGTTCTCTGTCTTTGAGTGAAAAAGGCTGCTGCAGTCCGTGTATCGACTTGATAAAGGCCCTTAGTCTTCCTTCCGAGCTGAATTGTCACCTTGGTATTGTTGTCCTTTACATAAACACCAAGTTTATCAAAGATAAATGTGCAAGGATAGTCATCAGTGAGTTTAGACACAGAAAGAAGATTCTTCTTTATTTCTGGTACTATAAGAACATCATTAAGAGGTAATGTATTTACTTCTGTTTTTAGGTAAGTGATACCAATATGTGTAACAGGTAAACAAGATCCATTTCCAACCATCATTGTATCGAGACCTTGATATTTAGAAAGAGTATGAAGAATACCAGGATTCGCACTGATGTGAGCAGTAGCTCTAGTATCAGGGTACCATTCACTTCCTTTTGGATCTTCGATATGCATTGTTGTCAGAGCTTCTGGAATATCCTCTACTTGATAGGAATTGTCAAAGCGGTACCAACGGCGGAGAGCATCATGCCCAGGTCGTTTACATATTTGACATTCCAATCTAGCAACCCCTGTGTCTTTCTCATCCTACAAACTTTTCCTTGAGTTTAACTGAGGATGATAAGATTTGTTGTTTTGATACCTTTGAGAGTATGTGGCATAAGGTCGAAATCCCTGAGTAGCTGTAGAGAAGACATTCCTTTGTCTTAGATATTGATCTCCTTGCCCTTGAATTGCTGCATCTTCTCTGTAATTTTGATTTCTTTCAACATAACCAAAACCTCGTCCTCTATTACTAATAGCTCTGCCTCGACCAAAGCTACGGCCACCCCTATAACTTCCTCTCGAGCTAGAAAACCAGAAGTTTGTGAAAGGTATTCTCCATCAGCATTCTCTTTAGGGTACATTTGAGACTTTCTTTGCCCAAGATAGGCCAAGCGGGATTGAACGACTTGGGATAAGTCTTCATCCTTGATTCAAATCTCTCCACTTGAGCTACAACTTCATCATATTCGGGTTGAGGCTTCAAACAATATATGGTGGTTCGAAGATTCTCATATTCTGAACCCAATCCTTCCAGTATACCAAAGATTTTGGTTATTTCATCCACTGGTTTACCAATAGCATTCAACTGATCACATATAGATTTGTATTCTTTGAGATAAGTAGAGAGGGTTTGACCAAGTTTCTGGCAGGACTGTAATTTTCCTCTAAGTTCGAACTCCTTTGCTATTGATTTTTGTGTAAATCGCTTTAGAAGAGGCTGCCATACCTCAAAGGATGTCTCTAAACCAATGATTAGACTCAAAATGTTCTCAGTAACAGCCCCACTAATCCATGATGATATCAACTGATCTGTTTTTGTCCAATTAGCGTAATCGGGATTAACAAGTTCTGAGTCACATCCTTCATCATCATTTTGCAACATTCGTGGAGGAGAAGTAACATCACCATTAACAAAACCAAAGAGGTCTTGACTCTTCAGAAACCTTTGATTTGAGCTTGCCACAACAGAAAATTATCTTGGCGAGCTTGATTGTGACAAAATTCGAAATGTTTACGTGGATTGGAAAGGGATATTTTGGTGTTTTTATTGCCATTGCCGCAAACTTCCAGTTCAAAACAAGCTATCAGACAATCAACCTATGGCTCTGATACCATGAGAAAGATGAAGAACTCAAACAAGATCAAGCGGTCGACTCTGAAGAACATTTGTATTTCAGTATGGTGATTGTATCATTGTAACTCAGTGTATTTGAAACAGAAAAGAATTCAATTCCTCTATTCTATCTTCTAAGATCAATCTTACTTGATTTGCTTCAGCACTTTGATCTTCAGCTGTCAACTATTCTTCGAATCTTCTTCTTCAATTCAGGGATTGCTCAGCATTCGTTGATGATCCTAATTCTCCTTTCTCTATACTTTCCTTTCCTCTTCCCTCTCTCTCTGTTTTTTCTATATCTTCTTATGTAAAGCAAGAAGAGTAATTATATCTAAGAATTTAACAGAACTCAGTTACAAGGGAAAACCGAATACACCAACTACTTAACAGAAAAACCTAATTGACTACGCTTATGACTTAGTGATCCAAGTCATTTATTATTTGAGCATCTCATTCATTGATGTCGATCCAGGCTAGTCTTCCTTATAAGATCTTTGTCGTTGATTAAATCTTATGACTTGGCGATCCAAGTCATTTGCTGTATCGCCAAGTCCTCTGCTTTTGCTGTATTGCCAAGTCCTCTGTTTCCGTTTTTCCAACACATGTTGTTTCCGTTCTTCTACATCATATTTTGTTCCTTTATACTTAACAGAGGGGATGGCATTGTGGTTTGCTAAATCTTTAACCATCATGATGCAGAAAATTTACTTCGTATTGAATATTTCTGTCTGTGCAAGCCGAAATGGCAACAAACATGGTTGTGGACTAGGATGCTGCCTTTATACCGTAGCAGCAGCTCATGTATAAAATAAAGCATGAACTCTTTTCGATTTTTAATCTCGTAAAGACCACTGTCTTTCATTCCCAATTGATGATTTCCCCAATTTTCTGTTCCTATTCCTGTTCCTTTGTAATTTTTTGATCAGATGGTGAGGGTTAGTATAGTACTGCGATATGTTAGCCCAGACGAGGGACTGCACATGACCTGCTAACTTGCATGAGGTTATGTAATGCATCATCTGCCTGGTTGATGAGCATGCTGCTTCCAGGTCTCCGAGCTCCCTGTCGCACGCTAGACAGGATCTAAAGACCTTGCTCTTCTAAACTCAAGATATTAATTGAGTTCAAATTGCCATGTTAATGAAGTATATGACTGTTAATCCTCGTGAATGTACAGATTAGGCATGGTCTTTTGCAATATTCCTAAGACCAAGTACATGGAGTTGCTTGACATCATTATTGTGATTTGCTTTGTGAAATGTACAGCTTTTCCCCGTGATACATACTTGGTCGTCCTTCGATGAACTGAATTGGTTTGCAGACCAGGCTTGAGTTCCATCGTATTTGGATATCTGCCAAGTGTCATCCTTAATGGAGTTATATATGTCATTCCCTTTGCAATGCTTGGAATGGCTAAACTAGCAGGTTATGTATCAAGGAGCAAGGAAGAGTTGAAAGCTTGTGACATGGTTTTCTACTTTCTAGTGGGAAATGTTTTCTACATAAGAGATCTTACTTAAGCTATTCGAAGAAGAAGCACAGGAAGGGAGCCACTATCATATTCCATTCGGTGAGGACGATACATATACAGGGTTTTTACTCCTTCCATTCCAAGAAGTAGGGGAAGGGAGCCATACTTGCCACAGTCGGCCATACTTGCTACAGCGCAGCCAGTTCCCTTCCTTACTTCTTTGTGGAATAGCTAGAGTAAAAATCCTGTATATGTATCGTCCTCGTCGAATGGAATATGATAATGGCTCCCTTTCTGTCTTTCTTCTTCGAATAGCTCAAGTAAGAACTCTCTGTATGTCTCATTCTCACTGAATGGAACATGATAATGGTAAGCCATTCCTTCTTGTGTCTGTCATGTGAAATGGAGGGGGACAAAAAAAGTTTTTACTTGAGAATGGAAAAGATGTGATAATACTTTCAATGGGAGGAGTCTAATGTACTAGTTGCATCAATATAATCGCCTGCACTAAGATGGATAATAACAATCTACATATCGATAGTTAATTCCAGAAAATCACTATTTTAATTTTATGCTACACAATCAAGATATTGAAATCGTAAGCTATTAGCTACAAGCATATAAAGCGCAGCTTACATATTTTTGTTCATCAAATATTTAATATATCAAAAAAAAAAAAATGAAACCTAGTGGTTAAAATATGAAAAAATCAAGTTGCAATAATCCAACATTACAGCCGTTAAAATCTAAATCCCCATTAATTTTGTTAAGTATTTAAATTACATGAGATAACTACACGAAGAAGTTACAGACATCCCGCGTCATCCCATTTCACATGAGCTTTCATTTGCCATCCAAGAGTCTCTTCATTGCTCATTGGAATTCTAAATCTAATCAAGGAAGAGGCCGCCTTGAGCATTATTAAGGACTCTAAAAATTTAATGTGACTAAAAATGGATAACGTGGACTTGTGTTTGGGGCCGCCTTGAGCATTATTAAGGACTCGCAAAATTTAATGTAACTAAAAATGGATAACGTGGACTTGTGTGGAAGGACTAAGTTAGTAAATATATACTCCATAATTGAGATTATTTAGGGTGATATACAAGAAATTAATATTAGAAATTAATCTTGTTTCCATACTAGATATATAATATATAATGCACCTTGCTCTTGCTCACGTTACAAAAGATATATACAGGAAAAACTTCTTAAATTTGTGGTTCAGGAAATTAATCCCACATGCAGTGGCATGTTTTCTTTCTTTCGCTCTTTTATGTCTCGTACAATAAAAACAACACAACGAAAATGCCTTCGGCTCTTCGCTCGGAATCTGAAAGATAAAGGAGGGAGACTTCCCCTCTGCTTATCACGTGGCATTGCAAGGGGTTTCACCACGTGGCTGAAACTGTCCGATCAACGCGCAGAAAAGCAGAGAAGCAGAGTATAAGGTTAGGGGAGAAGGAGAAGGTATGATTTTCGTACTGGATCCCTCAAATGCACGAATAAGATCGGGTTTGGGCCGGATTGAAAATAATTCGATATATATTGACTTATTTAATCCGTTTTAATTCATTTTCATATAATATAAATTTGATGATTCATACTCGCCCCATACTCAAGTTGACCCATATTATCAAAACACATTTATATTTAACTCAATTTAGTTACTTAAATAAAAACTTCACGCCAAATTTAAAAAGTAAATAAAATAAAAAATGTGAAAAACCTTTAAAATGAAACACTTTTGAAGAGCTCTTAATAAGAAAATGTTTGAAGAGCTAATAATTGAGATGAAAATAATATTTTCTTATAAGGAAAATTTTGAAGAACTCTTTCTAATGTAGTTAGTGGAGACATTATCAGGTCAATGCAGTGTTCCGGTTCCCCTACTGTTTGATTTAGTTGGGAAGGAGACTGGAAGAGATGGTCGTCGAATTGAACGTGCTGCTGTGCTTTACAATATTAGTTGGTTTTCTTTGAAGAGTTACCATGCATAGAATACAAGGTAAGCTTCTGGAGATTGCGTTTATGTCCCGTGTCTCCGAATCTTTCGTTTGTCTCGTGTTCTTGTTCTGGAGTCATTTACTCAAGCTTCTCATTATGATTACTTTGTGGTTTTTGTTCCTTTTATGGGGAAATTCTTGTGATTTATGGTCTAAGGTTATTTACTTTCTCTTGTATCTTGGCCATATTTACATCCGCTTCTTTTCTTGGCCCTAGACAGTCCACGTTTTATGGTCGTATGGCACCATATCCGTAATCTTTTTCTGAAAATCCTCAAAACATCAAAGTTGAAGCCAACTTCCAAACCTTTCATTTGACGTTAGTTTCATTAAGATTGAAACGTTCAGGCGAGGTCGCCTTGGGCGAGGCTCGACCTACCTCGCCCGATTGCCAGAGGCCGGGGGGTGTTAACGGTGTGGCAATGAACGAACCAGCAAGAGCGAGTAGAACGAAGCAATAATAGGGAACAATGAGCAGCCTCTCACCTTTCTTCCCCCTGTGAAATCTTTTGATTTCCACCAAATCCGTGGTTTCCATTTCTTCACCACCAGACTTCCCTTATTTTGTTTTCATCAAATCTTCCTGCCAACTCATTCCACGATCTTTGCATTTTTCTTTTTGGTCGAAATCCCACGACATTTTTCAGAGGCCTCTGCATTTTCCTTTGCATAACCTCTCCCATTTGGCCGAGATCTCTGTGAGCGACCTAGCTCTCACACTCGACAATGTCGAGCATTGCCTAGATCTGGTTGAAGCCACCTTGGCTGCAGTCCCCAGGCCTCGTCAAGCCGGTGAGAACTTGGCGACCCTTGCCCAATGAGCAACGACTATAGGGAAAAGAAGTCAAAGGAGGAAGAAGCGAAAAAAGGAAAAGGAAATAAATAAATAAAAATTCAAAAAAAATTATTAATAAATTGCCATGTTAGTATTGCCTACACAATCGGCATCAGCCGTCGTCCATGTCAATAGTAATCAAGACTGAATTGATACAATTGCAAAATGTTCAAGACTAAATTAGTAAAAAAAAAAGAAGTTTATGATTAAATTATCACACTTATAATAGTTTACAAATTTTTTTTTTTTTTTGGTAAGTTTCCCTTTATTTTTGTGCCAAGTTACTTCCTAAGACCAAATGACCTTGTGAAAGTAGTAGTCACTAGATAAGCTTGGCAAAAAAGGTAGGAAAGCAAGATATCTTCGATGGGAGCTTGAATCAACCAAATTGAAACAAAATCATATCAAGGCATGACAAGCGACATTTAAGGGACTGAAATATATTCAAGAGAAGTCGTCATAAACTTTATGCTTGAGGATAGCCGGAAGGGGTAATGGAAAAGATGGCGAATTGAGCTGTATTTGGCTTGTGAGCGTTTTCTTCGACAGCTTGAGTTGCTTCTTTTTTTTTTTTTTTGGGGGGGGGGGGGGGGGGGGACAAAGGGAGGAACTTCTCAAAAGCATAGTGTTCCACTGAATTCAATCCACCAACAGATTCACTCTGAGGATTTGTGAGCCGTAGAGCACCAACCCGAGGCGCAAACGATGGCAATGGACGACTGTGTACTTGAATTATTGCGAATTATTTCGCGCTCTTTGAAAGTCATGGCTTGATAGTCAATATATCTTCCCAAATGTCACAAGGATCATTCTGTTTCTTTCAAAATAACGAAGCTAAAGAACGGATGAGACATAAAATCTTAGGACTCGTGTACATAATCGTGATAAAGGAGGGAGACTAGATAAGAAAAAAGTTTGATGAGCTAATAATTGACATGAAAATAATATTTTCTTATAACAAATCTTCTTGAATGCGAGAATGTGTAGCTTCATAATTGTAATTCTTTTTTTATTTTGGTTGATTTCTTGATTTTAGTTCACAAAGTTAAAAATTACATTATGATGTGTAGATTTTCTATTTATCAATCTAAACAGCATGTAGCTTCCTTTAAAAGTACTTTTGTGGTATGTATATGGATATCTATCTACCAAATATCATTTAAAAAAAATCGATTTTTTTTTTTAAGTTTTAAAATATTTTAAATTATTATTATTTATTATATTTTCTTCTTTTCTTTCTTTTTCCTCCTCCTCCTTCTCCCTTGTTACTTCACTGACGGTGATTTGGCCAAGCTACAATTCAATGAGATCAAGTCTTCGCTCGTCCAAGTGAGCTCGAGCTACCAAGCTCCGTCGCAGTCGATGAGCTCGAGGCTCGGCCAATCCAGGCGAAGCCCAAGCTCCATCAAGGTTGGCAAGTTCGCGGCTCGCTTGAGGCCTCCACGTGCACATCATTGTCGAGTCTGCAACAAGGAGATTTTCCATTGACCGGAAAACATTTTCTTTGACCATCTATTTTCCGCCATCCGAACATCGGAAATTCCAAAAAATGATTTCCCATAATGTTTTCCGCAAAACGAATGAACCCTATGCGTCTTGTTTTTATCTCGTTAAAGTCCGATTGTTTATAACGTCAAAATTACCCACACACACACACATATATATTAAATTTATACTTTAAGAGTTCACACGTGTTTGATCTAATAATCTATAGAGATCCTCACAAACCTTATGCCATTTTTAATTTGCGGTGCGCCCTTAAAAAAGAGTAAATCTTGAAAGTGCTTAACAAAGACCCATGGTAACAGCACATTCCTATGTTTTATTATGAAAAACATGCCTGTTTTGTTAAATAAGTTGAATTGGAAATGTTGGGAATTCCAAAAAAAAAAAAAAAAAATGCATGCCCACACTGGCTTCTAATCAAATATATCATTTTGTAGACGGCCCTAACCCACTCATACCATTATTTCTTTCCTACGATATTCACAAAAACAACGTAAACCTAATTTCAAGAGAAAAGGTCCAGACACAAATCCAACGTGATACCCCAACTTTATACATATATATTGTGACATCCCGATTTTTCGATTCTATTTTCAATAAATTGAGACAGGCATTTCGTTGGCACGCATATAGTTCTTTTACTTGAGTCGGCCACTCATGTGAAAACTAGTTTATCGGGTGAAGTCGTTAAGAAATTCTAATGCATCAGACTCGAGAATTTGGTCAGGAAGCGACCTTTCGACCGAGCTAATCTGCAAGGGTCATTACGGCACAAATAAAAGTCAATTAGAGACCAGAGATAGGTCGACTCGACAGAGGCATGTGATCGAGTGTGGGTGATTCCACTGGATCGCATAATCCTTGTCGATTGACACTGGGCCGACTTTTCTATCGATTGGGTACCCTGTGTTCGTATTTGAAACCTTGAGATTACCCCGACAACCGAAAGTCGCCAATGTTTCAAAGATGTACATTGTGGCTTGAGATGATCAACCACAGGTCAAATGCATAAAAATTTCAAAAGGCTACCCGGTAGGTTGGGCCGCGCTAGTATCGTGCCAAAGTGAAATTAACCGTAGAATTGAGATCGAATTCAGAAATTGGAAGTCTGGGTGTGTCACAAATCATTTTAGGAACATTGACTCATCTTTGGAAGATTTTTCATGCAAGCCGAGGTTTTCGGCAAAATCATCAAGGTATGGTTAATTTGGTTCGGAAAATTGGTAGGCCCGCCTTTGGTTGTGCTTTTGAGATCTAAGATGGTTCTATGGACAAGAGAAGATATGAATTGAAGTGTGGTGACATTGAATTAATTTTATAGACTTCAATTGGAATCAATTAGAAGAGAATTGAAAAATTGGATGTACAAGATTTCAAAATTCGTATGCCACGGCGGAGGAAGCATTTTAGACCCATTGGAGAAATGTTGTGGAGGATTTGAGTGAGTGGGAAATGATGTCACATGAGGTCATGGTGGGGACTAAGTTGAGGAGATTTGGACAAGTGTAGGGTGCACAATTGCCCCAAAAAGCACCCCTCACATCAAGCCTTTCTTCTTCCTTGAGTCAAGGAGTTGTGTTGGAACTTGGGGGGAGGAGAGAGAGACCCGAACGGGAAGAAAACCAGCAGCCCGACGCTGGCCTTCGTCGGCCTCCTTCGCCGCTCGGCCGCTCGTCACCGCCTCATGCAACCGCGCGACGCCCCCTCGGCGCGCGCGCGCGCACGCCTCGCCCCTCCGCTCCGCCTCAGCTCGCGCCTCCATCCCTCCGTCCAGTTGCTGTTCGGAGCCAGCTTGCCGTCGCCAAGGTCGCCGTGACACCCGCCAGAGCTGCCGCCTCGCCCGCCAAGCTTCAATCGCCGTTTCTCCGCCGTTCCCTACGCCCGAACCGCCGCCGAGCAGCCTCCGTCGGCCTCAACCAGAAGCTGCAGAAAATGGGTATGGCAGCCCATGTTTGGCCCGTTTTGGCCGCCTTCCCGAGCTTGGATGCTCGGCCCGCCTTGAGGAAAGTCGATCCTCGCGTCGTCCCCGTCGTTTTGGTCCGCTTGGTTCGTTAATCTGGTGAGTTTAGCTCACTAAACCTCGCTTAGAGGGTTAATTATGCTTTTTGTGTGTTTAGCTTAAGTTAATTAAACTTAGGTGGTTAGTTTAGTTTATTTAATTGTGAATTAGGTTAAGAGGTTGGATTAACTTAAAGTATGTTTAATTAAGATTAAATTGATGTTTATATTAGTGTAATGGTGATTTGACATAAATGAATTACTTTTGGGATTAAATAAATATTTCAAATTTTTTTAATAATTTAATAATAATTTATTATTCGAAATTATTAAAATATTATTATTTAATTATTTTCGGAATAAATTTAATTAATTATTAAATTCCGAAAATTTCGTCGGGACCCTAAATTGTCAGAATTTCGTGCCGGTCACTGCTGTGTAATTAGATTTTGAAATTGAGGATTGAATATTATAAATTGAGTGTGAATCGTAAAAGATGTGAATATTATTATTTAATTAATTTTCGGAATAAATTTAATTATTTAATAATCCGAAAAATTATTTTGGGACCCTAAATTCTTAGAATTTCGTGCTAATTGCTGCTGTGCATTTAGAATTTGAATTTGATGAATGGATGTGGTAAATTGAGTGTTGATTGTGATAAATATGTATTTTATTCATAAAAACCCAAGTGTTGGGTTTTGATGCAAAAATTGGATTTTAATTATTATATTAAATAGTGGGGTTTGAAAAAGTGAGATATTGGCTTTTGATTCGAAATTAGCGTGTCCACACACACGTGAGTAATTTCTGGAATATTTTTAATATGGAGAAAAATGGCCGGGATCACTATTTTAAGTGGAAGTGTTGAGTGAAATGCAAAGTGTCCTGTGGCCGAGTATGATTTGACTGTGTGATAATTAAGAGGAATCGTCCTGGACTATTGAGCAGGATTTGCCCCTATATGGGATGCCCACGCGGTAGTTGCGGGTCGTAGTAGATTCTGGGCCCATGCTCCTTCGGGAATGCCGTCGACGTACTGACGAAGCCACACTCCATGGGGGAGGCGATGCCTGGCTATATGTCAGTAGATAGCCGAACTGCGAGTAGGCTATGCCTTTGTGTGACAGTGAATAATAATTGGAATGCGTACTAAGTACGATTGTGATTTATATGAAAGTGATGGCGTTCCAATTGTTTAAGTTCCTCTTACTATCTGTGATTGAGTGATTTGAATTGCGCTAACTGCGGGGAAGGGCGAGGCGAGGTAAGTCTTCTGCGTGATGTGGCTAGGCCACCCGGGGTGTATTTTCTTTCTAATAGGGGTTTAAGGGGTTGAACTTGCTGAGACATCGTCTCATCCCGGTTGTGGGATTAAAATTTCAGGTTCCTAGATGGCGGTCGTGGAGGACCCGAAGCCCTAAGTCTGAAAAGGTGGATACTGAAGTATCGGCGAACGAGTCTAATTAGTAATTATAGGATTGTTCCTCTTTTTGGTGGACTGATCCATGTTATGTAGGCTGACCCCTTTTTGTTGATGCACATAAACTTTGACCCATTTTTGGTGCATGTAGTATCCGGATCCTGTTGGTGTATGTAAGCCCTGGATTGTCAATGATGTATGAAAGTATGATGTTTGATTTTGAATTGATCTTCCTGTTGTCCTATCCCGTATATTTTTGTAAGGTGCTTCTTAGTACGTTCCGCTTGCACATTAATAATTAATTTGGGGCCGGCGACACTCGGGATGTGCGCGTGCTCGGGGTTCGGGGCGTGACATATATATATCATAATGTAAAATTGCTGTCATGCTAAAATTCTTGTGGATAGGTGACATTGAGAAATGTTGGATTATCATCGAAACATATTTGGGGAATAGCAAAATGAAGACTTCTATTGTTCATTGATAAATTTTGATAAATGAAAAACGCTTTTAATCTATAGAAAGATGTGCTTTAACACTATAACTATAACTATGTTATACATATACATATATATATATATATATATATATATATATATATATATATATTATATATTTTGTGTACATTTTATCTTGCCCATGAATTTTATTTTTTCCACGTCCAATTTAAGATCATGTCGTTTTCGAGTGAAATAAATACACAACGGTCGAAATCATGAAGTCAAGACCACAAATTGGGGTGGGCGTCTTTCAAAATCAAATGCTCCTCTAATACCTGTCCTCCACCTTATTTCTTTTCTTTTTTTTTTGAAATCTATTATAGAAAAGATAATATATGAAAGATAGAGACATAAAAAAAAAACCAACGTCTGAAAAATATGTAGGGACTACCTTTAAAGAACTTCAAAATTTAGAATGTGGAGGTTAATAGAAAGACAATCCAAAACATGAAAGTCATCCATTTGTGTAAAATTGAAAAAAAGAAAAAGAAAAAAGAACCTATCTTTTACATAAAAACAACTAGTTTTAACTACAAAATCGTGTACAATTAAATTTAGAGAAAAGTAAAAGTAATATGCATCACCTAAGAATATTTAAGGATAAGTTCACGAGCAGAATCCAAAAACTTGTGACAAAGATGCTCCTAAAACTTAGATGTAAAACTTAGATGCAATTGAATCTAAATTTTAAATTAATTTCTCTCTCCTAGTTGGAAATTTTTATTGTTTTCTTTTTTAAATCTTATTTAATTCAGCTTATAAAACTTAAAAAACGCTAATATTTTATTTTAAAAAATAAATTGGAAAAAAGAGAGAGAGAGAGAGAGAGAAGCGCAGGGCGGGACTTCGGTGGCCACCGCCACCACCGGTACCGCCCATTGCAGGAGGTGAAGGTCGCTAGCCTGGGGCGAGGGTGGCCAACCCTTGCTAGCTCTGGGCAAGGACGGGCGACGCTCGCAAGCTCGAGCGGGGGCACCCATAAGCTGGGTAACGTCGGTGGTCAACTAGAGTCGACAAGCCTCGCCGGCCCTAGGTGAGCGTTGACGTCACCCGGATTTGAGCACTCGAGTGCGAGTGCGAGCCTAGCGAGGGTCACCGGCCCTCGCTTGGGGCCGGCGAGGCCTCACACAGGATTGGCGAGGGCTAGCCACCCTTGCAAGGGTCGGCCCCTCCAACGATGGGGGTGGTGGCGGTAGAGGCCCACCCGCCCATCTCTCTCTCTCTCTCTCTCTCTCTCTCTCATAATAAAATTTTAGCTTTTTCATTTTTTTAATCTCATGTAAATAAGATATTAAAAAGAAAACAATAAAAAAAGCCAAGGAGAGAGAAATTAATTTAAAATTGCCACATCATTAAATAAATTAATAAATTGAAATTTTAGGACTTTTAGGAATGTTATGGATTTTTCTCATATTTATAATAGAAAATTTCGGGAGTTTTCGAGCAATAGAGGAAATGAAGAATAAATGTAAAATATGCCTTGCCTAAGAATGGATTTTTAAGAGAAAAGGAATAGACAGTTATCGATGCAAAGATTTTTTTTTTTTTTTAAACCCAGTTGTGATGGTGACTTCTTGGTGCGTGTTATTCCTATTCACTATCAGGCTATTTTCCAAGAATCCTTTCACATGAACTTGGATATTTTAGCTATTTCGGCTAATTTTGGCATTTCACGTTTTTACTTGGCATAAAATTTCGATTAATTGCAAAGAAATCACCAAAAACACTAATCAGAATATAAAGAAATGATTTTGTATTTCAATTCTTAGGAAAAAAAAATTCTTTCCTTGACTATTGATGTTTCATGGAGTTGTGCTTTATTGTTTGTATTTATTTATAATCTTTTATCATAAAAGCACGATGGCAAAATAGTTCTTGATCGGATTTTAAGAAGGTACAAATCACTTTTTAATATATTTATTGAAATTTGATTAATATGAATAGTGATTTATTAAAAAATATTTGATAATTTATTAGTTTATTAAACATTTGTTATTTAAGTCGGCTTTTTATTATTAATTTATGTAATTAGATTATTAAAATCGGAGTATGACCATCTCTAAATATTAATTATCAATTTTGACTATCAATATGTTTTGATCCAATTTATATGCAATACAAATGTAGTGATGAATACTCGATCCGACCCATATTAACTCCATACTTGACTCAATCAACATTACTAAAACACATAAAATTTAAACAAAAGGAACTTTAACGTGCATATAGCATGTAAATGATATTTTTAATAGTTTATAAGGTTTTAAATAACATTTTCAACTTTGTGAAACCTTTTCTTTGTTGTAAATTTTTCGAGTTCCGCAATAAAGAATGAATATGGACAAGTAAAATCATTAGGGGTGAGCATAGTGAACAAACCAAATCGAGAATCGTCAAGGGGCGTTGGTCTAATCTTGGTTCATCTATTTTCGGTTTGGTTCCCGATTCCAAGAGGAAACCGGATTTGGACCAAACCGACATTTTTTTATAAAAAAAATATTTTCTATGTTCTTAAAAAATGTAATAAACCCTAAAATAGTAAAAATTCTAGTATATTTTTTTTCAAATTTTTTGAATTTTTTTTGCTAAGTGGCCGATTTCATTGGCCTAGACCGATTAGTTTGGCCAATTCTAGATGCCAAAAAATGGGAATTAGTCATCCGAATCGGGTTCTCAATTACTAGGTGGGATTGAACCGGGAATCAATCACCCCTAAAAATCATATACTAATTTTTACAATTTTCAAAACTTGAAAGATTATGAATCTTTTATTATTTTTCAACTTGAAAAAGAAAATACCATAAGATAAAAGTCAAAAAGAAGTTGCCCGAAAACTCCATTTCATTACTTAGGTTAAAATGAGAGGAAGCCATTCTCATCACCTCTTTTCTCATCGGGACAAATCGTACTCACTCTCCCATCCCACCATTCGCTTTTTTCCCCGAACATACAAAACTCCAGCCCACATGCCTATTCTTTTAGATCGTCACCTCCTTGACATGCACATTGATCTCTACTTCATCAATTATAAAATATCCTTTGCAGTTGGGGATCGTGAATGCACAGTCACTCTCCCAACCACCATTCTTTTTAAAGATTTACTGAATAATAGTTTATAACAAACAATAAGATATAATAGGATATGAATATATCTCATTTTATTGCTATGATTATTGCTATGATTCACCCAACATTGGATAAAATATAGCAAAATTTATGAATTTCAAATCTTACCCTATTCATTATTTGATCTTAGTGTTGAGGATGATGAACAACAAGACTCTCTCTCCCATCATTATTACTATGAATTCACAAGAAGAATATTTCGACTTTCTTTTTGTTTATTCGCCTACACCATTTAATTCTTGTGCCTTTTATTAATTGATCATTTAGATGATTAGTTTTGACATGTACCGCACATTTATCTTTATAATCTATGTTTGTACTATGCTAATTATAGCTAACCACCAACCTTGATGTTATTCTTGAATTATTTGACTATTTGTTAAGACTAGAAAATATTATAAATTTTTTAAATAGGGCTAATACCATGATAAATTCCAAATTGGTAAACTAATAATAAATTGATACACTTGTGACAAATTTACTATCAATTAGTTTATATTAAATTTTATAGTCAAATTATTGAGTTGGATAACATGTGACAATTAATTGACGTACTAATTTTGGGTTTTACCCTCTATTTGTCATTAAATGTGTATTAATTTGTAATTTTTTGTGATATTAATTCAATTTAATGGAAATCAACGAAGTGTAAATTTGTTACATACATATCACTTTAGTGTTTTTTAGTGATCTAAAACTAATTTGTTATGAGTGTATTAGTTTAAAATTTTTGAAGGTTAAAAAATTAGTTTGAGATAAATTTATCATAAATATATCAATTGTGATTTTTCATAATATTAACCATTTTAAATATTAATTTACACCGAATAAAAGTTTATTTATTTATTTATTTATTTTTGGTTAGTGAATAAAAGTTTATTTCAATGGGCTTAGAAAATACTATTTTACTAGCCACTCAATTGCTTTAAGCGGATGCACGTCAAGTCAAAATCTCCTTCTTCTTTAAACAAGCTTTATCAAATGTCGGAGCATGCTGGTTAATGAATAAATTTGCTATGAATCTAAAGGATGCGGTTTATATATTTTTAGTTCCAGCATTCATTTTTGGGCAAATATTCAGCATATATTTTCTAACGGATGGTTTTCTGCTAGAACGTGGGCTTTACTGAATTTCATTGTAGATTGTGTAGGGGAAAATTGTGTCCATTTAGCAGGGGCACTTGTCACTAACTCTGTGAATTAAGTCCACCATTGTTTCTAACTTCTTGTGCTGGAAAAATAAGCATTTGATCTATTTGTGACTAGCAATCTGATCTAACTAATTATATTAAAAATAATTTTTTGACATTTAATTTGTTCAATATGTTGTTGCCCATATGTGGGCCAATGGTGTCAAGATGAAATTGTCCATCCCCAATGTTATTACTTTTATTATTTACCATTTGTAATAATAAACCCTTGCTAGTATTTCTTGCCTTCCATATTTGGAGATGCAGACTAAACAGGAGAATTTTAGAATTGTTGTGTCCATGCTCTATGTAGCAAGAATATTATCTAACTAATAAAAATAATTTTTTTGACATTTAATTTGTTCAATATGTTGTTGCCCATATGTGGGCCAATGGTGTCAAGATGAAATTGTCCATTCCCAATGTTATTACTTTTATTTATTTGTAATAATAAACCCTTGCTAGTATTTCTTGCCTTCCATATTTGGAGATGCGGACTAAACAGGAGAATTTTAGAATTGTCGTGTCCGTGCTACTATGTAGCAAGAATATTAGCTGCACTGCAGCATGGAACTTTTTTTTCTTTTGAAAATTATTTGTGGATAATGAACTCTTAAGAAGAAGAAAAGTGCATTTGGATTTACCCTACTCGGTTCAAGGCCTATGCTTCGTTCTCTGGTCAGCCTGCTTACAATCATTGGGATATGCCATTCTACAATTTATTCTTTACATCACTTCCTGTCATGGCCCTTGGCTTTTCGATCGGGATGTTTCTACATGCCTTTGCCTTGAGGTATGCAAATCTATCTATGAGTAGTGCCATATCATTTCTATTGCACAGTGATGTCGCCGGGGACAGCGTTGAACTTGCCGGCGGGGGCACGGAGGTGGCAGTACGTGAGCAGCTGAGCTGGCAAAAGGTTCTCCTATGCTTCCCATAGCTTAGCTTTTTCCCTAGCTCCATCGTTAGTTGGGGGTTCAAAATCAAAATTACAAGATATGCTAATTGCTTTCTGCTCTTGATATGTGGTTGGTGGAGAGAGGTGTGAAAAGGGCGTTTATGGATATCACTGATTTAAGTTAAATGGGTATATGACAATCCAAAATAATGGGTTACGAGGGGAATGTTCTTATAGATCACATAATCTATGTAGTAGTATAAGTCATCATTCCTTTGGGAATGATGTAGAGAAATATGAGGACTCAGATGGGCACATGCATGGGAGACCATGGGGGTTTGATGATTGCAAGGGAAATGCAATGTGGCATTCAAGTTGCTTGAGAGCGTTGGAATTTTCGAGATTGAAAAGTTACAAAGAGTAAATCTAAGGGGACCATTAGTGGAGATCAAACGCATAAATTTATGAGCTTTCATTTATTCAAGAAATTGATAGGTTGCCAAAAGTGGGAATGCCTTGGACTACAGCAAAGAAATAAGTATTGGGAAAGGCCCTCAAGGCCTTTCGATCTTTTTTTGATGTTCATAGAGATCATTTGGATCAAGGAATAGGACCACCTTCTTCCTGAACATAGGACCTTTTAGGTTTAGGACCATTAGTGGAGATCAAACGCATAAATTTATGAGCTTTTATTTATTCAAGAAATTGACACGTTGCCAAAAGCGGGAATGCCTTGGACTAAAGCAAATAAATAAGTATTGAAAAGGCCCTTTTGATGATTTTCTGATGTTGAACCTAAAGGGTCCTAATTTCAGGAAGAAGGTGGTTCTACTCCTAGATCCAAGTGATGACTTGAACCTAAACGTCGTTGAAGATGTCCGTGAAAAAATTAACTTTATTAGATGTTTACGTGCAATCAATCTATTTGCACCGTTTTGTTTTTTTCTCTTAAGTTTTCCTTTTGTCTTCCAAATTTCAGACTATTTTTTGTCGGGTGGGCTAGGCAGACCTGGCCCACCGTGTCCATCTTCTGGGCGGGCCTCCCCACCGAAATGGTTCCCGTGGTCTTGGCCTGCACTGGCCAGGGTGGACGCTTTGTTACCACTTAGGGTGGGCCTGCCTTCGATAAAAAAAGGGGGTGGGCCTGCCCAATGATCATTTCTTAAGCAAAGAAAAACCCCTCTCTCTTTGTCACCAAAACCCGGCCTGGATAAAAATTATGGGTCGGGCACATATTTGTTGAGGTATCAGGTCAGGCATGGTCGTGGAATCCTGCAAGAGGTGACTATAAACCATGTTGTTGTTTCGTGTTTCGTTCAACTGCACTAGATACTCAAATCTCGTTCGACTCATCAATCTCTGAACAACTGGTGAGCTCTCTTATCGATTCCACTTATAGGCGGTGCCCCCGTATGAGTGACCGGCCTTTTATTTTTTATTTATTTCCATGGAAAATGCAAAGCGCAAAAAAAAGATTAAAAAAAAAAAAAAAAAAAACGGCTTGATAAGAACTGCATGCACTTCACAACGACACCGCCAAATGAAGGTTCGAAAATACGCATGTGAGAGACACGAGAGCAACTCGGCTGGTTTTCTCCTTCAAAACCCTTCTCTTGTAACTTGAACGGTCAAACCCCTCCTCTTCGTCTTTTTCAAGCACAAACCCTACTCCTCTCACTCAACCTCGGCCATCCCCGTTGCGCACACAGCAGACCACCTCCTGCTTCTCTCGTTCTGTATCCGGAGAAATCTCGGGTAAGAGCCCTTCTGTCTTTGCTTTGATCGCAGTGTTTCTTCGAAGCCAACGAGATATGTCAAATGGGAGGTTCGATTCATGCCAAAAGGTCTTTTATCTTCTAGCATTTTATTCTTTATATATCTATTTTTGGTCATATCTTGGTGGGCATTGGTGAAGTTTTAGCCTAGTTTTCAATCTATTGAATTGACAAAAAGAAAAAAAAGGTCAGAAACGTGGAAGAAGCCCAAACCCAAGTGCCCCCTTTATTGATAGTTGGGGAGGATTTCTATTTGACTTGGACTTGGCTGCGTTGTTCAATTTGTCCATCCAACCTCGGGGCTCAATCATTAGTAATGTAATAGGGAGATAGGTATGAAATGTTTGAAACTAAAATGTGAAAATGAAGCCATGTCAGGTAATAGATGAGATAGCTGGAAACTTTGTTAGATAAGATGAAAAATGAGAGCAGATTTCATAGATATGAAAGTGCTATTTTTAGTGATAATTCCGCCCCTTGTAATATTTGATTCAATGCTACTTCTTCTAGTAGTGGGAGATACAACATATCTTGTTCTTTTTTGATATGTTTTGATTGTGATTATGGAAATTCTCTTTATAGACAAAATGAAGGAGAGTGTTAATAAAGAAACAAATCAAATCGGATGTAACAATTTGACAAAAAAAAAAAAATCAAACATGACAAAACCGTAATAAGAAATGGCATTCAAGTTTTCAAAACTATCAAAATATCAAACAAGAATGGCAGATCATAAGACTAGTGTCAGCTAAACTGTAGACTTTGTTGTACGGGTGAAGACCAAAAGTCAAAAATGGTGGACAGGGTGATGATTGGAGGAAATGCCTTCCGTTGGGTACATGGGAAGTATTCGTGTTTCTTGGTGCCTCCCGTCTCACTTGAAGTCTTCTCATGTGATCTTTGAGTAGATGCTGTGACCAAATGAAGTCCAGAAGCTTCATCACTTCCGTCGAAAAGGGTGTGGATGAATTTGGGACCCATGAGAGGCTGAAGCTCGTGCAAATGCCTTCTAGTAGAAAATAAGCATGTAGGGGAAAGCCTCAAAAAGGGGTAAGGGCCTCTGTTGCAGAGGAACTTGGTGAAGTTTTGAGCGGTTTAATTTAATACCAACTGCATCATGTGAAATTCCTTGCCCTTGCTATTTCTAGTTCCAACATGCTTGAACTTACAATCATGATGACTTACTTATCCGCCTTCTATTGTTCGATCAGGCATCGCCATATGCCTATGCAACTGCTTCGTCAAATGCTAGACACTAAGGAGGATTTTGAGGACTTCCAAGGGTAAAGTTTTATCAGGTGAAGATCGGGTTAAAAACGATGAAAGAAGCATAAGGTCTAGCGTCCTGCTTGGGGACATGGCAGTGATACAGTTGAAGTTGTTAGTGGTCAGTGAACTAGATCCTCTATTAGAAGAAGAGGCGATAGGAAATAGTGACTACTATTCGGAGCGAGGACTGCCTGAGCTATATCGGGAACTACAATTCCTGCAAAAGGATAATTTAATCGACCCATTCTCCCGGTTTAGGCCTATGAAGGAATTTGAAACCTAGCTGTTGAAAGATTCTAATATAACTGCGGTCATCCTTGCTATGAACAAGGCTTTCGGTGAAGCATTCAGGAACTTGGAGAAGAGTAACCCCAATGGTTTAGCTCTTATGAAGCATCAACTTCGATCGGCTCAACACTCCAAGCATCTTGCCTGGATCAAGCACTCTACCTTGAGAGATGCCCCCTCTCAGCATTCATAAAGCATAATTTGTAGATGATGATACCCCTTAAAATATATGTGAAGTTTGAGCACTTTGAATAAACACGGTCTTTATTGTAGTGTGGTGACTTTCCTAGAATTTGTGTAGTGCTGCAATTGTTGGTTAGATGTTATGTTGAGGAATTGTTGGGCAAACAAGCAAGCTTCCATCCACTGGTATTGTTGGCAATTGTGTATATGGGAGTTGAATGGCCCGTTATGTGCTGAATTTGTTGGATAGTGTCTTTCCATTTAAGTTTTGTGCTGTTGCATGCACTTGATATTATCTTGTCACTCTTGCATTATTACTTGATCTTTAATAATTTGGCAAAATCTGTCAACTATTATTTTATAATCTATCCACCTCCTATTTACTTCAACATAAGAAAAAGCGAAGTAGTCTTATGGATTGGTTTGTGATTGCATATCATACTCCTTACAGTATCGTTACCACATTAGAGGTTAAACCATCAAAATTCGGGATGTTATATCATTACCCATAAAACAAAAGGTACAATGTGGACTAAGTGTGGAGGCTTAAGAAATCCTTGGACTTTATAAAGAAAAAAACCCACTTGATAAATATGGGGAAAAAAAGTAACACTATGACACATTGTCCCAATTTATAGAGTTGCTACCTGAACAGCATTAAATCTATCGATGTTTAAATTATATTCCTCTTTTACTTGAAGTAATAAATCTTATCCAATGTTTTAATCCTATTCCTCCTTATAAAATAAACCTTATCCTATGTTTTAAATTATATTCCTCTTTTATCTTTTGCGACAAACCTGCCTTAAATTAAAGTAATTATTGTCCATCCGTTTTAAGTAGTCTGATTTTCTTGAAGAGAACAAATTCCTTTCCATTTATGGACAAAATTCTTTTTTACTCTTTTAGACTTCTACGGGATAAAAAATGGCCATAAATATTGCTTTGCTTTGCCAAATCCCAAATCAAAGGTATACATGCCATATATTTGTCAAATTATCTGTGAATAAACTGAGTCCAAGGGAATCAATTTATTCTTTGTTCTCATTATTGCATCGAAAGAGAATATCAAATATCATTGTAATCGCGTGAACTTGCGAACTCACGAACCGACCATAGTCAAAGTAGGGAAAAAAAACAACTGAAGTAATTTGCACGAGCTATTTGGAACAGGAGACATCCATGTTAAACCCTCTTGCTAGCCTAAACTGCACAAAACTCGATTTTCGGATTATTGCAAATTTACACCTTAGTTTATAGTTCATAGAAATTACGAAGAAATAATAGTTTGGTAATTATCGAGAAATTTGTCTACGTTAGTTTCGTTACTCTCATTTATCGAACAACTCAACTTGTTCGTAACAAAATTCTTTATTAGAAGATAATTGCAACATTCAAAGACAAACCATATTACCTCACTTTCCTATGTACCGATTTCCTAGTAATTCCTTGACTTATCTTTTTCTCTCAACCACCAAGAGAAAATTATGAAAAATGTCATAAATCTATTGTATGATGGCCAATTCAATTCTTAGTTTTTTTAATTTTGCCAATTTAGTTTTAAACCTTTTGACGATTACCCAATGTAATCATTTCAACCAATTATTATTGAAAGTTGCTAACATGGACATCAACCATCCCATGTGGTATGATTAGTGTAGACATGCACGGTTTTTGTAATTTTTAGAAAAATTATGATTTTTTTTCCCTTTCTTAAGCTAGATTAGCGAGACCTTAGACTAGGCGAGGCAACCCTAGGGCCAGTCACTTTAGCTGGTGATCAACAAGGCCCGGCGACTAGCTAAGCAAAATAAAAGAAAAATGGAAACTTAAAATGATTACAACCTAAATTAGCAAGAAGTCCTGCTTTTATAAATCGTCAAAAGTTTTATGACTTATTTGAAAAATATATCACTGAATTAATATATGTACAATATGTTTAGGAATCTTTTGTCAATCATCTCCAACCGCCTACTTCGCTACTCCCACTTTAATTTGTCACATAGAAATTGTATGTTCTCTTATCATAGTTAATTTGTTACATGTCCATGCACACCCAAAGAGGCCAATAATACTAACGATTTTGACACGTAATTAGCAAATAACTAGTAAAGCGATTTAGCTAGAGAAATCTAAAGCATTTGATGCACCTATTAAAGTATTCATTAGAATTTTACAGGTAACTTTTGTTTAATTTATAGCTTAAGTGGTAATCTTGGCCTCTCTTTAATTCGGACGTGTTGTGAATGAGCCCATGCAAGAATTTATGCAGCCAATCACACATGTTCAATGCACACCAAAAACATCACATGAGCAAATATAAATAAGGGATAAGTGTACCATAAGTCCTAAAACTTCTCACGAAAATGCATTTGAGTCCTAAAACTTGCAAAAAGTGCAAATAAGTCCTCAAACTTGTCAAAATGTTTCATTTGAGTCCTAAAATCAACGCCATTAGCCTTTTCCGTTAAAAATGCTGACGTGGCATTTAAAATTAATTTTTATTTCCCTCGTGGCTTTGTTAATGATTTTTTATTCATTTTATAAAAAAATAGATTTAAAAACTAAAAAAAATTAGATTTACTGATTTTATCTTATTTTCAACAAAAAAAAAAGAAAAAAAATTATTTAAAAAAGAAAATAGTTTTTTAAAAAATGGCAGCATCGCCGGAGGGGCCGCCGATGCCAAGGTGAGGCTTCCCGGCCCCCAGGTGAGGGCCGGCGAGCCTCGCCAAGCTCGGGTGAGGGTGCCCAAATCTGGGCACGGCCCTCGCGAGGGGCCGATGGCCGTCGCCCGGCCCGGCGAGGCATCGCGGCCCTCACGGGGGCTGGTGACCGTTGCCCGGCCTAGGCGACGCCTCGTCGGCCCTCGCTTGGGGCCAGCGAGGCTCGCCAAATCTAGGCGAGCCTCGCCGGCCCCAAGCAATGGCCGGCGGTAGTCGCTGGCCCAGGCAAGGCGTCGCTAGCCCTCGTAGGGGCTAGCGACGTCGCTCAACCCGGGCGATGCCTCATTGGCCCTCACTTAGGGCCGACGATGGGCACCCTCGCCCGAGCTTGGCGAGGGTCATTGGCCCTCACACAGGGCCAGCAAGACCTCGCCCAGCTAGGCGAGAGCCGGCCACATGCGCCTAGGGCCGGCGACGGTTGTCATTTTCTTTTTTGAACTATTTTCTTTTTTAAATAAATGTTCTTTTTTCTTTTTTTTTTTGGTTGAAAATAAGATAAAATCAATAAATCTAATTTTTTAGTTTTTAAATCTATTTTTTAAATAAAAAATCATTAAAAAAATGCCACGTGGAAAATAAAAATTAATTTTAGATGCCGCGTCAGCATTTTTAATGGAAAAGGCTAACGGCGTTGATTTTAGGACTCAAATGAAATATTTTGATAAGTTTTAGGACTATTTACACTTTTTGCAAGTTTTATGACTTAGATGTATTTTCGTGACAAATTTTAGGACTTACGGAGCACTTGTCCCTATAAATAAATAAGAGAATAAATAAAATACTGTTGAATCTCGTCTCAATATCATCTGTCCAAATTTCATCGACCATTGAACTAGGTTCCCAAACTCCAGCTAAATTGATCTGACCACATTTGTACCCTCATTCACATGGGCCCAAATTTTGGTACCCCTTAAACAAATTAAATATGGCAATTAGAAAAATGCCAGGAAAGGTATCACGAAAATCTCTATCCTATCCTCTCCATTTGGCCTATAATTAATAATTCTACAATTAAAAAAAAATGCCAAATAATGTATTACCAAACTCTCTTCTCTATCCTCAACTTTTTGTCTATAATTAATCGTTGTACCAAATAAATAGAAAAATAACGAAAAAGGAATTAGGAAATCTCTATTTGTATCCTCCCTATCTAGTTCGTAATTAATAATTTAACCAATTAAAGAGACGATTTCAAAAATGATATTATAAAAATCTCTCCTTATCTTATCCATTTGGCATGTGATTAAAATTTTTACCAAATAAATAAAAACCATGCTGTCGCGACCTCTTTTTTTCGGCGCCCGCAATCGGGTACGAGCGCCTAAGGAGGCTAATGGCTCGGCTGAAATTGGTTAAAGCCCGGACTCTCCCAAGTCCACCAATTCACGACTTAATGGTTCAATTTTTTTTAACCTGTAAATCAATTTTTAAAATGGAGTCGCCACTAATTAATTTGGGGTGGGTTGATTAGAAACCCAAGTGAAGTATCGGGAGAAATACTCACTCTGCGCAACCAGAGAAATTAGGATCGGAGACTTGATTACACTAGTTAATCACTAATGCCCTTTCGGTACCTAATCTTGTTTAAACTTTGAGGTTTTTGGATGTTTGAGGGATTTTCCATGCATTTTTTTAGAGGAAAAACATTTTTTGAGTCATTTTCTATTTTTTTTTTTAACACAAAAGGGATTTTTTGGGATTTTGGTATTTTTTGGAAAAATACAAGTCTTTTTGGCTTTTTCATGAATTTTTGGCTTTTTTTTTGGATTTTTGACATTTTTTTGGAAAATATGAAATATTTTGGATTTTTTTTTATTTTTCGGAAAATAAAATATTTTTAAAATATTTTCTGACATTTTTGGAAAATAAATTATTTTTTATTTTTTTTTCGATTTTTTTGGAAAATAAAACATTTTTTTAACATTTTTTAAAAATATTTTTTGAAAATAAAACGTTTTTGATTTTTTTGAAATAAAATATTATTTATTTAAAAATTTATTTAATTTTAAAATAATATAAAAACTTACCCGGGTCGGATCCGCGGGTTGGGTCGACCCGGCCAGCGATCCGAATGAGGACGGGCCGCGTTGGACCCGACTCAGATTTTTTTATCTTTTTATCTTTTTTTTTTTTAATCTTAATTAAAACGACGCCGTGGCGGGCGTTTGGGGACGCCCGGCCCGGCCCGACTGACCCGCCCCACCTTCCTCCATCCCGACTTCGGTTCCTTCCGGAACCCTACCCGACCCGGATCCGGCGCATGACCCGGCTCGCGCCGCCCCGGATCGCAAACCCTACCCGATTTTCCGGTCCGGATCGCTTCGCGCGGCCGGAAAATCGCAAACCCTAGGGTTTGCGAATCGCGGCGCCGAGGAAGAGACCGAAGGGATCCGACGGTGACAATGGCCACGGCGGTGACGGTGACGAAGAGGCGTTGGAACACGACGATGGCGACGTTTTTACCTTTTCTTGAACGGAGGCGAGGGCGGTGACGATGCTGGATTGGTTGGAGTTGATCTACAACGATGGCAGCCACGGTGAGGCGGAGATTGATCACGACGACCGCGGCGGACGATGACGGCGTCGGTGGGTCTGGAC
Organism: Eucalyptus cladocalyx; assembly: GCA_017140615.1. NCBI lineage: Eukaryota > Viridiplantae > Streptophyta > Magnoliopsida > Myrtales > Myrtaceae > Eucalyptus > Eucalyptus cladocalyx. The sequence continues at coordinate 52,636,796 of CM029522.1, read as the reverse complement.
AATCGGATCCGACCAGATCCGGCGCCGAGTTGCCTTCTCTCTCCCTCGGGCTCGCCCTTCGAGCTCCCCGAAGTCTCTCGGGGACCTCTCCGAGCTCACCACACCACGGCCGGCCCCAGAACTCGAGCTCCCGAAGTCTCTCAAGGGACCCCAAGCTCCGGTGGCCTCTCCCTCTCTTTCTCTCTGTGCATGTCTCTGTTTTTCGGTCTCCGTCCTCCCCCCTTCGTCGGGGATGAAGGGCCTATTTATAGGCGCGGGGAGCGGCTGGTCGGCGAGGCTTCGACCCGCCGGCTGGACCGCCGTCCCATCCGCCATCATTGCCTCCTCCGGTCACGTCCCGTCGACGCCCCTGCTCCTCTGCTCCGCATGCAACCTTCTCTGCTCAAGCTTTTCCGGCGTCGCGCTTGCCCGCGCGTGCTCCTCAGTGACGCGAGGAAGAAGACGACGCGGAGGGGGCCGGGCTTGAGGCGACGATGGGCCGAAGGCCCACGCGGGGGGGGGGGGCCTTTCCGCTTTTTTCTTTTTTTTTTTTTCGTTTTTTTGTTTTTTTTTTTTTTTGCTTATTATTTCTAAAAAAAAAGACAAAATAAATAAAAACTTAATTAATAAACATAATAAAAATTGAGGTGTTAACAGCTGCCCCTCTTTGAAGGTGAGCTCGCAGAGGTTGCATTCAAAGACAAACTGATGCCTCAATTTTATCTATGCATGCGTAGCAAATTATATTTTATTTGGGGCCTATTATTCTATGCGAAAAAAGAGTAATATAACTTTACATATACTAAGACAGATAAGAAGATACATGTAGTTACTTACCGGGAGTGAGTGCGATAGGGTGTAAACCCCGAGTTTGGCAAGTATCAAGGTGTCATCTTACCTGGTGATATGAGGAGGTTACTTTTCCAAGACCCGAACTATTCTTCGGTTGCCTGTTAAAATAATCAATGATTTGTCTAGGACCCGAACCTTTCTTCGGTCGCCTTGAAGGGAGATTGCTCCTCCAGGACCCGAACCATTCTTCGGTCTGTTTGGAGCAATCGGTGGTTTGTCTGGACCCGAACCATTCTTCGGTCGCCGTGAAGGAAATTGCTTCTCCAGGACCCGAACCATTCTTCGGTCGCCTGTTAAAACAATTAGTGATTTGTCTAGGACCCGAACTTTTCTTCGGTCGCCTTGACGGGAGATTGCTCCTCCAGGACCCGAACCATTCTTCGGTCGCCTGTTGGAGTAATCGGTGGTTTGTCTCGGACCCGAACCATTCTTCGGTTGCCGTGACGGGAAATTGCTTCTCCAGGACCCGAACCATTCTTCGGTCGCCTGTTAAAACAATTAGTGATTTGTCTAGGACCCGAACCTTTCTTCGGTCGCCTTGATGGGAGATGCACCGACCTTTCTCAGGGCATCTCATTTGTGGGTGTCTGATTTGTCAAAGACAACAGTTGGTACCCGACTTTTCTCAGGAGGATGCGCCGACCTTTCTCAGGGCATCGATTTTGGAAGATATCTGAACATTCACAGGCATATCAAAGAGTACATGGATATTCACAAGTACTAACCTGAAGGATATTTAGGCCTTTGCAAGCGTCGAAATGGGTATTTGGTTGACCATAGACATTGAAGGGGTACTTGGATAATCACAAGTATAAATTCTTGGGGGATACTCGGACATTCACAAGTATCGAAGGGGTACTTGATAATTGGAAACATTTGAGGACATACCTTGGATATTTGTGAAGGTGTCCCACCTCCTGGCAATTGGGAAATATCGAGGGCATTCCTGGGATATTGGTGAAGGTCTCTCACCTCCTGGTAGTTGGGAATATTAAGGACGTACCTCGCATATTCGTGAAGGCCTCTCACCTCCTGGTAAATGGGAATATCGAGGGCGTGCCCCTCATATTTGTGAAGGTCTCTCACCTCCTGGTAAATGGGAATATCGAGGGCTTGCACCGCATATTCGTGAAAGTCTCTCACCTCCTGGTAAATGGGAATATCGAGGACGTGCCTCGCATATTCATGAGGGTTTCTCACCTCCTGGTAAATGGGAATATCGATGGGAATATCAAAGGTTTCTCACCTCCGGTAAATGGGAATATCGAGGGCGTGCCCCGCATATTCGTGAAGGTCTCTCACCTCCTGGTAATTGGGAATATCGAGGACGTGCCTGGGATATTCATGAAGGTCTCTCACCTCTTGGTATTATAAACTTGACTATGGTATGAGGCTTACTTGGATTGCTGCAGGCACTTAAAGAGGTGGGACACCTGGATAGCCACAGGTGTACAAAGCACTGGAATACTTGGATGAACACAAGTATTTAGTGATATGATCTGGGACCACTCAGGCTGGCCCAAGTGCTAGAAAACATACCTGGACGGTGGTGCCAAACAAAGCAATAGAATGCTTGAACAGCTGCTATATTATTTGGGGACAACTCGGGCAGGTTGAGTGTCATGAAAAGGAAGTACCTGGACAACGATGGGTACTTGACGATATGGGGATACCTAAACAATAGTAGGTATTCAATAATAAATGGATATTTGGTCAATCACAAGCATTAATACTCTAAGGACAACTCGAACAGGTTGAGTGTTAGAAAAGGGAAATCCGAAGTATATCAAAGACAAGAGGGATACTCAAAGACAAAGGGGATACTTAGACAGTTGCAAGCACCCAAACTCAAGGGACGACTCGAATAGGTCGAGTGTCAAGAAGAGAGTATGTTATTTGCACAATATGCACACATGATTGTATACTCTATGAGTTCAAATGAGATTCATGCATGATAATTTTGTCATTTTCGTATCATTCGAATTCCATTGGGGAAGATTTTGAAAGACAACATTTATTCGGAATATAGATGCTTTGAGCATGCCAAATGAGGGACTTTCAGTCTGAAAGGACTTTTCACTCACTCTCATGGAGAAGGCTATCCTGACCATTGATGCAGGATTTATAAGGACCACACTATCTCACTGTCATCATGTCAACAGGGGTCCGAGTATTCTCGCAAACGGTACGACTTTACCAATGTGAGAGGTCTTTGTTGAAATTGTGATGAAGACTTGGTCAATGACTCATCAAAGGGGACCCTCAAGGTCAAGGCTTATGAACAGGGTGTCGCACGATCGTCTCCGGGTTTGTAAGTCAAGAATCCTGCGAAAAGAGATAGAGTAATCTTGCTCGTACTTCTTCGAGCGAGGTTTATAGACATATGAAATCTTACGTTAATTGAAGTGCCCCTAGTCTGAAGAGATTTACGATGGGAATGTAACGTAGATTTGACTCACATGTAAAAGGGTGAGAGCTGGTGATTGGCTTTGGCATTTGTCACGGTCTTTCTTCTCGTCCGATGAATGGTCCGATGAAGGTTGGGAATACAAATGACCGTGTTTTTGTTTGGGGCATTGGCCTTGCTTTTACCAGGCACACCGCTTTTTCATGCCTCTATTTCTCATCTCAATTTTTCATTCATGGGCATTGACCTTGCTTTTACCAGGTACACTTTGCTTTTTTATGCCCCAGCTTTTTGTTCTTGTTGCTTGAGGAATTGATCTTGACAAGTTCAAGCAAATGCTTTTGCTAGACTATGGAGTATTCATCTTTTGTTGGCACTTTTGATTATGTTGCTCAAACGACGGTGGCCTTCGCTTTGCCTCCATGTGAGGGTGAATTTACAAACTCAATGAGTTGTACAATGGATACAAGTGCATAAATAAAGAATTGCTCTTCATAACTCTAGGGCACTTAAATTAACGCGGTGTTCATATGTAATAAAGACACTCAAAGATTGATGCAAGTGCAAGCAAGAAAATTTCTATCCCCTTTCTCACCTTGTGATGTCGATTTGCTTTTGACTTGCCCCAGTGTGGGGTGGTTCTTTGTCGGGAGTATAGTAGAAATTTGTCAGTGTATGGGGCTCAAAATGAGCGATGGAGTGCCTCTCACTGCTTTGATCATCGTACTATTCGTGAGAGAACTCTTTACCTTGTAGTCATGGAATTTTCTGCACTCATCTAACAAGTGTATAGATGGGGGATTGTGTGTAGGATATGGCTTGCCTGCCATCATTCTGACGTGCCTCATCCAACATGCTCAATCAATCTTGTATTCTTATAATTCTCAATGGAATCAATGATTTAGACAGACAGAATTATCATGCAGAATTCACCTAGAAAAATGCATGCAATGTATGATGTGAAGGAGTTTGTACTCTTAAAATGAAGGAATGGCTTTTTACTCAAGAAGAATTTATTAACAGCTTTTAGGGGTGTTTACTTGGTATTCACAAATGCGTTGAAATTTGAACATTTAAAAGAGTTATTTACAAAAGGTTATTCACAAATGGGTGTCGATGGATGTCCCTGTTGATTAGGGATATGACACGTGAATAATCAGCTAAAGGTTGAGAATTTGATCGGGTGTCTCTGCTCTTGTCCCGGGTTTGGATCACTTGGTTTGCCCCATTTAACCATTAAGCCTGGCCCTTGACTCCCAATGCTTCCTGTCAATATAAGTTCAGAGAGTGAGTGTTAGAAATGACACCAAGTTGCATTTCCCGCAGTTTACATGAGCTGGCTTTTAGGGATACTTGAATGTCGATGATAGTCTCTTTGTAGTTCCATGCTTCTTTCGACTGGCCTTTCTTACTTGTGGCCACGTAGGCATGATTGCTAGTTGTTGATTCACTTTCAACGCCTTCCTTTTGTGGAACTTCCCCTTCTGTCTTTGATTAGCAGCATTGGGCAAAGTCATGTATCTTAGGCTTCTATGGAATTTGAGATGGAGAACAAAACTTCCACCTTTCCAATAGCAATTGCTTCTTGCAAGGGCATGCGCTTGGAACGAGAAGTGAGGTTTCGGATTCTAAGATTGGGACGAAGGTTCCTTCTAACCAGGCTGACTCCTGAATGACGCATCTTTTACATCAAGCTAGGTGAAATTGACATGGATTACTCTTATGCGTCTGCCTGGGTAATGTCGATTTGCTCAAGCTATGCCATCGAGCTTGCTACTTGATTTTTGACACTTCCTTAAATGCTGGTGATTACCATTCATTTTTCTCCAAATACACGATTTTCATGACGGTGTAAATACATCACTCATATATAAAAGGTGCATAGGCATTTTCAATATGATAGAGAAGTGTTTGGCAATGCCAGACAATGAACATCATTCAAGGGTAGTACTTTTTTACAGCATCGGAATTAACTGGTTTAGAAAACTCTCGCCCATCCATCTCAGTTAGGATCAAGGCTCCTCCGGGGAGTATCTTCTTTATTACATAAGGACCCTTGTAATTTGGGGCGAACTTGCCTCCAGGCTCTAGAAAGATTGGCAGCGTCTTTCTCAAGACTAGGTCATCTACCTCGAAGTGCCTGGGTCACACCTTTTGATTAAATAATCGAGCTACCTTCTGCTGATAACACTGACCGTGACAGAGGGCTTTCAGTCGCTTTTCATCGATCATGTTCAGCTGCTCGAGTCTTTGTTGTGTCCATTCCTCCTTAGATAATCCAGCCTGGGATAAAATTCATAGGGAAGGGATTTCTACTTCCACGGGTAAAACTGCCTCCATACCGTAAACCAGGGAAAAAAGGGTTGCCCCAGTAGAAGTTCGAATCGAAGTTCGATATGCTGTTAGTGCGAAGGGTAGCCTCTTGTGCCAGTCGCGGTAATTTTCAGCCGTCCTGGCTAGGATTCTCTTGATGTTCTTGTTGGCGGCCTCTGACCCCATTCATTTGTGGGCGATAAGGGGATGAGTTCAGATGCTGGATCTTGAACTTAGAAAATAATTGATCAATCAGCTTGTTGTTCAGATTTGTCCCGTTGTCGGTGATGATGGAATCTGGCACGCCATATCGGGCGATTATGTCACGTTTGATAAACTTCATAACATTCCGTGCGATTACACTTGCATATGATGTGGCCTCGATCCATTTCGAAAAGTAATCAATTGCAACCAAGATGAACCGATGCCCGTTTGACGCCTTTGGGTTAATTGGGCCAATTACATCGATGCCCCACATTGAAAACGGCCATGGCTCAGATAATTGATGTAGTTCAGTTGGAGGGACATTTATCTTATCCCCGTGAATTTGACAACGATGACAACTTCGTACATGCTGAGCACAATCATTCTCTAAGGGGAGCCAGTAATAACCCAGTCTCATTATCTTCTTGGCCAACATACGTCCATTCATGTGAGGGCCACATACTCCCTCATGTATTTCTTGCATTATTCGTGTGGCTTCTGCCGCATCCACACATCTTAGCAGGACTGAGTCGTACGATCTTTTGTATAGATTTTCACCGCTGATGAAAAACTTTGAAGCCATTTTCATTAGGAATTTTCAATCAGAGGGAGTGCTTTGTTCATGGAACTCCTGCTTCTGGACGTATTTCATGATGTCGTAATACCAGGGTCTCCCGTCGGGCTCTTCAGTTATGGCCATGCAGTAGGCCTGTCTTGCCAGGACTTCGATTTTTAAAGGCTCAACTTCTAACCCTCTCGTTGCTTGCAACATAGATGATAGTGTTGCTAGTGCATCAGCGAACTGATTATGAATTCTAGGTAGGTATTCAAACGAGATGTCTTGGAATTTTCCCGCCAACTTTTCTAAGTAACCATGATAAGGCACAAGTTTAGCGTCTTTAGTCTTCCATTCGCCCAATGTCTGGAGGATTATTAAGGTAGAATCACCGAACACCTTTAGCTTCGTCACTCCCATTTCAATAGCCGCTTGCAGGCCGAGGATGCATGCTTCATACTCGGCTATATTGTTGGTACATGGAAACATCAATTTTGCAGCCACATGATAATGCTGTCCATTTGGGGATATCAAGACTGCCCCAGTGCCGGAGCCTGACAAATTTACAGCTCCGTCGAAGAACATATTCCATGTGTCTTCTTCTACTGCGAAAATTCGATCGTCCGAGGGATTATCCTTGCATACTTATTTAGGACAGTTTGCTAACATATCGGCAATCACCCGCCCTTTAACTGATTTTTGAGACATCACTTGAATGTCGAATTCCGAGATCAAGATTTTCCATTTTGCCAATTTTCCTACCAATGCTGGGCGACTGAGCAAATACTTAATCGGATCACTTTCGGTTACGAGGAAAGTCTGGTAATGTAAGGTCTACTGTCGGAGTCTATGCAACGCCCATACTAATGCGGCGCATGTTTTTTCTGATTTGGAGTAGCTTTGCTCTGATGTGGTGAACTTTTTGCTCCAATAGTAGATGGCTCGCTCTTTTGGTCATGGGGTCCTTTTGTGCCAGCATTGCACCTAAGGACTCACTTGTTTATTGTAAGGTAGAGAATTAAAGGGTGCCCCGGACTGGAGGTACTAGAATCGGGGGCTTCATCAAGTATTGCTTTAGGTCTTCAAATGCCAGTCGGCAATCATCATCCCATTTAATTTGTGCGTCTTTCCTGAGAAGTCTAAAGAAGGGCTTTGCAGTTTCAGAAAGCTGGGAAATGAATCGAGCAATGTAATTTAATCTCCCCAAAAGGCTTCGGACTTCTTTTACGATCGAGGAGGAGGCATCTCAAATATCGCCTTGGTTTTTGATGGATCTATTTCTATCCCTTTACAGCTCACAATGAATCCAAGTAATTTGCCGAAGTTGCCCCAAACACACATTTATTTGGATTCAAGCACAACTTAAACCGGCGAAGTCGCTCAAATAGTTTCTCCGGGGTCTTCACATGGTTTTCTCCATGTCTGGTTTTAGCGATCATGTCATCGACATATACTTCAATTTCTTTATGCATCATGTCATGGACAATGGTGACTATGGCTCGCTGGTAAGTTGCTCCAGCATTTTTCAGGCCAAAAGGCATGACCTTATAATGGAAAGTGCCCCATGGAGTAATGAACGCCGTTTTTTCCTTGTCTTCCTCCTTCATCTTTATTTGGTTGTATCCCGAGAATCCATCCATAAAAGAGAATAGTTTGAACCCTGCAGTACTGTCTACCAGAACGTCTATGTGGGGTAATGTGAAGTCATCTTTCGGGCTTGCTTTGTTCAAGTCACGATAGTTGACACAAACACGTATTCGACCATCCTTCTTCTTCACCGGCACAATATTTGCTACCCAGTTGGGGTATCGCGAGACTTCGAGGAAACCCACTTCGAGGAGTTTCATTACCTCTTCTTTAATCTTTTTTGACAATTCCGGCTTGGTTCTTCTTAGCCGCTGTTTCTTGGGGGCTATATCAGGGTTGGTTGGCAAACTGTGCTCCACGATCATTGGATCAAGGCCTGGCATATCCGCGTATGACCATGCGAATACGTCTTGATACCTTTTTAAAAGAGCAATCAGGTTTGCAGCTTCTTCTTCAGGAAGGTTGGCGCCAATCTTTATCTCTCTTGGACCTTCTGTGCTGCCTAAATTGACAGTGATGGTGTCTTCAATGGTAGAGGGCTTTGTTTCTTCATGACGCTCCCAGTTTCGTTGAATTTCATCGGAATTATCAAAGTCATCATCTGAGCTATCAGAATTGCTATCATGGCTATCCACGATGTTGGCTTGGACCGCTCCCACACCCTTGCCTACCGCTAGATTATTCCTGTGTCATAGAGTAGATAGGCTAAGAGGACAAATAAGGTTAGTAGTATGCATGCTCCTTTTTGGAAATGTGATAAATTGTTCTTGAAGATTTAGGATAAGGAAACGTGAGGAGACCCGGGCCTCGATTTCTTCTTTCATTTGATGGTGGCTATCATCAACGGGCCGGTTTGGTGTGTCTCCCCATGCCTTCAAAATGTTTTCGACTTTATTTATTAGTAGACGGATTTACAAAGTGATTTCAAAAAATGGTTCCCCGGGTGGAACAAATGCTGAAAAAAAAACAAGCCAAACTCTTAAAATATGTACAGGCTCCCACGTAGGGGAGTATGCAAAGGAAATAAAAAGGATTCTACTCGAGCGGGTCTGCGCCCATTTCCCCTGGCGGTCCCTCATTGATAGCGCCCACGAAGAAGTCTTCATACCAGCTGCCAGCCACGTCTCCCTGTGCTTGCGGCTATGCATATTCCAGATCATCCATGCCTTCCCATCCATCAGGGACGATGTGGCGATGATGATCATAGAAACTTTGGGGGATTGAATAATTGACATAGTAGTCAAATTTACCACTTGGCTGACCCAAAGTGTCCATGATCATCTCTCCTCTACGTGCTTCCTTAGCATGCTCAGGGAACATGGTACGAGTGCTGGGTACCACAAGGAGGTGATTTTGGCCAAAACACAGCCACGGAGAGCGGAACGTGAATACCCCAGCATCTAAAAGATCCTGAACCTTGTCTTTCAGGATGGTACAGCCATCTAACGAGTGTCCTAATTCTCCCGAATGATAATCACATTGCTTGGATGGATCATAATCAAGGAAGTACTTGGGAGTAGGATGACTCAGTTCCCTGGTGATTAGCCCTTGCTCTAGAAGGACGGGAAAAACGATGGTCATCGATTTAGGAAGAGGCGAATATTGCCTCATGCTTTTTGAGGACTGAGATAGCCGGACTCCTTGCTAGATCGCATCAGTAGGGTCTTCTTCATTTACTACCAAATCCTCATTATGACGAGAGCGGAATGCGCGGGTAGCTTGAGCGAAGTTTTCCGTCAAGTGGTGTACTGTCTCGCGTAGTTCATCAACTTGGCGTTGAAGCTGGATGAATGAGAAGTTATCGCCTGCTCCTTCTAACTGCTCTTCCTCAATAGCACATATAGAAATGTCTCCAAACATGGTAGTCATGTCATCCGGCCCCTCTTTCTTTGAGGGCCAAGTTGTGCCCTCCCGGATTACGGGCAAGCTTGAGCTCCCGGGGTTGAACCAATTTGGAGTATTGATCGCTCCTTCCTCTTCACGCATCATTCGAGCTAGGCTTGGGAAAGTTTCCTCGAGACTGGGGTGTAAAAGGCCGACTTTTTTCTTTGCTTTTCTATCCGGGAGGTATCCTAAACCGACAGTGTAGGGTCTCCTCAGGGCTTCAATAGGTTGACGGATGCCCTGGCCTTCCTTACCAAGTCCTTGTCCTGGAATGAAACCGTGTCCAACCATGATTTTTCCTACCATGATCGCAGCACTTGATACTTCGGGGACGAGGGGCAAGGTCCCTCGAGTTTCGTGTACAATAGACACGAGCTCGAACGATTGATAGCTAGCTTCATTCTTGTCACCAGGCTCAACATAAGGAATGGCTATCTCGTGGTAAATGCGGTGGTCTTCTTCTCCTCGGACTGTGATTAGCTTTCCTCCAACCACGAACTGCACACTTTGGTGGAGGCTTGAAGGTACTGCTCCTGCAACGTGGACCCATGGGCGCCCTAAGAGGAAATTGAACGCAGTGGAGATATCCATTACTTGGAACAAAATTTTGAATACAGTTGGGCCAATTTGAACATCGAGCTCAATCTCTCCTACTGTTTCCTTCTTTGTTCCATCAAATGCTCGAACATAAGTCTTGGGTACTTGGATCCGTGATTTGTCTATTTGAAGACGACAGAGTGTCGCTAGTGGACATATGTTAAGAGCAGATCCATTGTCAATCAGCACTCGAGCAACGTGAGATGCGTTGCATTTGACTGATACGTAGAGGCCTTTGGTGTGTCCTCTACCCTCCTCAGGGATTTCTTCATCAGAGAATGCCATTTGATCCTTGAGTAGGATGGTGCCAACAAATTCCTCGAGTTTGTCATGTTCAATCGTTTCAGGGACATGTACCTCACTTAATACCTTCATAAGGGATTTTTGGTGCTTGACAGATGTCTGAAGCAATTCCAGTAGAGAGATCTGTGCTGGTGATTTTCGTAATTGCTCCACCACATTGTATTCGCTTGCTTTAACTACGGCCAAAAACTCCTTGGCTTCTTCGTCGATGACGGGCTTAGCAGACTGCGTATTTGCGTGAGCATAGGTTCGCCCAGATCTCGTGACTAAACCCACATCAAGGTCATAAGACCATGGTACCACATTGTTATGTTCATATTTGTAAGGCTGGGGGATTTCAATGATTATAGCTGCTTCCGCTATCGATGCTTCGATTATATCCTCCGGTGGGGTGGAATCTTTCTTCTTCCTTTCTGCATTTAGCGCGGCACATTCCTCATCCCAGTTGATGAGGACTTGCGATATAGTGGAAACTATGCTGGTGTGACCAACATGCATGATTACTCCGGCTTCTATCATTCTTGATACCCTTGCTTTCATTGTCGCAAAAGGTGGTATTTCGTCATTGGAATAATATTCGGTTTCCACTAGCCCTCGATAGATGTCAACAATAGGGGTATTAACATTTCTGATTTGGCTAGCTTCAGAACCGAATATTGCATTTACTTTGTCAGCATGATCAGGGAGCGGATTGCTTTGGACATTTGGCTTCGTCGTCTGGAATGAGAAGGCTTTAGTATCTAGCAAGTTCTAGATCCGATGTTTAAGGATGAAGCAATCATAAGTTGAATGGCCTACTTCTCCCATGTGATAATCGCATTTTTTTGACGGGTCGTAGTTGGCGAAGCTTTCAGCATTGGGTCGTCTTGGCTCAATCGAGAGGAGATTCTTGTTCCGGAGGATTGCCAAAACCTGGGAAGGAGATCCAGGAAGCGGAGTGAATTGTCTTCGGTTGTTGTAGCGTTGAGGCTGACGGCTATTGGTTTGTTGTTGGCCTGTGCTTGTCTGAACAGTAGGGAGGTGATTGGTGTTTGTGGTGTAGGTGGCATTGACATCGCTCAGGGGTTCTTTATCCTTTTTCATGCTGAATCTTCTGCCGACAGGTGTAGGCTCGGTGAACCAGCCATCTTTTAACCCTATCTCTATCTGCTCTCCCACTGGAATGAGTTGATTGAATGATTCAGCGATCGTAGTCACCATCCGGTTGCGGTATTCATAGGGGAGGGTTTTGATGAACATTTTTCTTAATTCAAAGTCAGTCGGTTCGGGACTGATCTGGGCGGCGAGATTCCTCCACCTGATAGCATATTCTTTGAAAGATTCCTGCTTCTTCTTTTCTGTGCGATCGAGATCCTCACGAGAAGGAGTAATGTCCATTATGAATTTGTACTGCTTGAGGAATGCCTCGCTTGCCTCACTCCATGTTTCGATGAGGTTTATGTTTTTCTTGATGTACCACCTCAAAGCAGGACCTACCAGACTCGACTGGAACAACTGGATCATTAAAGGCACATTATTAATGTACTGGGTCATTCGAACCAAGTACATTTGCAAATGAGCCCTTGGGCAGGTCGTGCCATCGTATTTCTCAAATTCAGGCATCTTAAACTTTTCGGGCATTTTGACTTTGGAGTAGATGGAGAGGTCTGTTGGAGTAGGATCCTGTAGGCCTTGCAGTTGCTTTAGCCTTTCTTCAAGCTTCTCCAGACGCTTATCATGCTCGGTCTTAGACGAAATGTTGGGTTTTACTTTCTCAACCACGATTTGGTGCGCGTCGTCCTCCAATTCAGGCATGCTATCATCGGTTTCTTTTCCTTGTTCTCCTCGGGTGGATGATTGTGGTAATACTACTTCGATTGAGGTTGGGGTAGGAGTCAATTTGCCCTGAATGGAATCTACTTGCTTTGAGAGCTGTTGAAGCACATTGAAGACCTGCTTCAATTCTCTTTCCATAATCTCGACACGGCTTGGTACATTTTCTTCAGCCATCCAAGCTTTTGGATTTGGTGAATATGGCTATGTTGTGATTACCTGTTCACACAGGAAATGGAGAAAACGTAAATAAAGGAAACATATGGAACACTGGCTCATGGCAAGGGTCGAGTCATTCTTATTTATTAACAAGAGATTTATACAATGCCAAAAGGATTTTTAACACAAGTCAGGACGACCCTAGACACACATCAAAAAGCTACGGTGCCCATTTTTATATGCGATGGGAAGTCTCGATCTTGCGACGCCGCTTGCTCTTTTGAGATAACTTTGATATGCGCCTCTTGCTGGTCTCCAAACTTTCTTCAAGAGACTTGATCATTTCTTGCTTGGTAAGCTTGTCGCTTACATCGGGATTACCGGCGCAACTCCTCGGGAATCCCATGGTTGAGGATGTAAAAGGTGGATGCATGATGGGCTTTTTCCTGTCCCTTCAATCTTCTGGGTACGATAATCCTCTCTGGGTGGCATCTATCCCATGCATTCTGAATTATGTTGATTTCCTCTGAGTAGTCATAACCGGTGGGGTTGAAAGAAACCCGAAACAGTCCTGTCTTGAGTGGTGGCGGGACTTCTTGAAGGATCCTGTACTGGCGAGCTACCCTATATGGATAGTATGAGGTAGCTCCAGAGAGGCCTAATAGTGGGATGGGATCGTAATAATCAAGCGCGAAACGTGCCTCGCTCGCAAGGAACCACTTAGTTTGCCATATGAATGTCTCTGGGAGCGGTTTTTTTTAATAAGTCAATCCATCGAGAATATTCTTCATCGGGAGAATATTTCTCCAAGCTTTGGAATTTTTGCAGTGGGTGCTTGGACTCATTAATTTCAAATATTTGCATGAGGTGCCCAAATCCTTTGATATGGGAAAAGAACCACATTTGTAAAATTTCTGTGGCAGCTCTCATGATCTTTTCTTTTGATCTTTGAAACGATTAAGGGATAAAAATGTTTCGGCTAAAACCATGTTTACATATCCCGCTCCAAAAGTGATTTGATTTATTATCCCCACGATTGAAGGATTTATGGCATTCTTTCTATGGGGAAAGATAATAAATCCAAAGAACGCCAAAAGGAAGATCTTGGTTTTTTGGGACATTGACTGTTTTTCAAAGCATTTGGTTAAGGATGATAGCGGGAAAGCATTGTTGTTAGTTCTAACAATTTCTCTTACCGAATGATTTTTTAAAAATGTGATAGACTCGACTATTGGGTCAATGCCAATTTGCGGCTTAGCAAGCTCTGCTCCCAGGGGCATTCCTATGGCGAGACTGTATTCCTCCAAAGTGGGAGTCAGTTCAAATTTGCCAAACACGAAAGTGGATGTTTCCGGACACTAGAAATGTGGCAGGGCTTGCATGATCCCATAGTGAATATTGATTTGGAGCAGTGGGAGGAGATGACCAATCCTCATTTTGACATGCTCTTGGCCGAGCTGATCTAACTGATTCCACCACTTGAGGAGTTCTTTCTTTGGGGCAGGAATGAACTTGATATCGATCCTTCCCATCGCAATAAAAAATGCGGCTACACAACCTGACCCTATTTTTCCATGAGCCATAAAAGATTAAGTGAAAGTAAATAAATTACTTCGCTTCTAAATAAAATGGCAAGGGCAAAGACATACATATGGGATGTGCAGCTTGATTTCTAACTCAGAATGCTTGATGAGATTAAAAGGGTATCCGCCTGTCGCAGTCTTGCGTTAGCAGCATACCCCCTTAACCTCGGTTAAGAAATTCGGGGAAAAGAAAGGCAACCTCTACATCGCAGTTTCGCGTTCAAGGTCGTATCTTTCTTAACACCATCCTAAAAATCCTATGGCGGCCCAGGTCCGGCGGCCGGGTTGTGTGTGCCATGTGTAGTGTCTAAAATAGTAAAGCATGCATAACAGTTTATAATCACAAGATAATCTATTTTAAGCGAAATTAAAATAATTTTCTAAACTACTGACCTGCATAAAGAAAAAAAAAGTCAGTAAAGAATTTAAACAAGACAAAAATGACCTAAGTCCTCAAAGTCCCCAGTGGAGTCGCCAAGCTGTCGCGACCTCTTTTTCGGCGCCCGCAATCGGGTATGAGCGCCTAAGGAGGCTAATGGCTCAGCTGAAATTGGTTAAAGCCCGGACTCTCCCAAGTCCACCAATTCACGACTTAATGGTTCAATCTTTTTTAACCTGTAAATCAATTTTTAAAATGGAGTCGCCACTAATCAAATTGGGGTGGGTTGATTAGAAACCCAAGTGAAGTATCGAGAGAAATACTCACTCCTGCGCAACTAGAGAAATTAGGATCGGGGACTTGATTACACTAGTTAATCACTAATGCCATTTCGGTACCTAATCTTGTTTAAACTTTGAGGTTTTTGGATGTTTGAGGGATTTTCCATGCATTTTTAGAGGAAAAACATTTTTTGAGTCATTTTCTAATTTTTTTCAACACAAAAGGGATTTTTTTGGGATTTTGGTATTTTTTTTGGAAAAATACAAGTCTTTTGGGCTTTTTCATGAATTTTTGGCTTTTTTTTTGGATTTTTGACATTTTTTGGAAAATATGAAATATTTTTGATTTTTTTATTTTTAGGAAAATAAAATATTTTAAAAATATTTTCTGACATTTTTGGAAAATAAATTATTTTTTATTTTTTTCGATTTTTTTTTTTTTGGAAAATAAAACATTTTTTTAACATTTTTAAAATATTTTTTGAAAATAAAATGTTTTTGATTTTTTTTTGAAATAAAATTTATTTATTTAAAAATTTATTTTATATTAAAATAATATAAAAAATGACCCGGGTCGGATCCGCGGGTTGGGTCCGACCCGAGCCAGCGATCCGAATGAGGACGGGCCGCGTTGCGGGCCCGACTCGGATTTTTTTAATCTTTTAATCTTTTTTTTTTTAATCTTAATTAAAACGACGCCGTGGCGGGCGTTTTGGGGACGCCGGCCCGGCCCGACTACCCGCCCCACCTTCCCGCTCCACGACATGGTTCCTCCGGAACCCTACCCGACCCGGATCGGCGCATGACCCGGCCGCCCCCCCCCCGGATCGCAAACCCTACCCGATTTTCCGGTCCGGATCGCTCGCGACCGGAAAATCGCAAACCCTAGGGTTTGCGAATCCCGCGGCGCCGAGGAAGAGACCGAAGGGATCCAACGGCGACAATGGCCACGGCGGTGACGGTGACGACAGTTGGAACCACGACGATGGCGACGGTTTTTACCTTTTCTTGAACGAAGGCGAGGGCGGCGACGACAGGAGTTGATCTACAACGATGGCAGCCACGGCCATGGCAAATTGATCACGACGACCGCGGCGGACGACGACGGCGTCGGTGGGTCCTGGACAATCAGATCCGACCAGATCCGGCACCGAGTTGCCTTCTCTCTCCCTCGGGCTCGCCCTTCGAGCTCCCGAAGTCTCTCGGGCACCCTCCGAGCTCACCACACCACGGCCGGCCGAACTCGAGCTCCCGAAGTCTCTCAAGGGACCCCAAGCTCCGGTGGCCTCTCCCTCTCTTTCTCTCTGTGCGTGTCTCTTTTTTCGGTCTCCGTCCTCTTCCCTTCGTCGGGGATGAAGGGCCTATTTATAGGCGCGGGGAGCGGCCGGTCGGCGAGGCTTCGACCCGCCGGCTGGACCGCCATCCCATCCGCCATCATCGCCTCCTCCGGTCACGTCCCGTTGACGCCCCCTCGCTCCTCGCTCCGCACGCAACCTTCTCTCGCTCAAGCTTTCCGGCGTCGCGCTTGCCGCGCGTGCTCCTCGTGACGCGAGGAAGAAGACGACACGGAGGGGGCCGGGCTTGAGGCGCCGATGGGCCGAAGGCCCACGCGGGGAGGGGGGCTGCCTTTCCGCTTTTTCTTTTGTTTTTTTTTTGCTTATTATTTCGAAAAAGACAAAATAAATAAAAACTTAATTAATAAACATAATAAAAATTGAGGTGTCAACACATGCCAAAAAAGGTATTACGAATCCCTATCCTCTTCATTTGGCTTGTAACTTGGAGTTTGGGAACACAATTCAGTGGTTGGTGAAAGGTATCATGAAAATCTTTGTCCCATCCTCTCTATTTGGTATGTAATAATAAGTCTACTATTTAATAGAAATGCCAAAAAATGTATTACCCAAATCTCTTCTCTATCCTCACCTTTTCGTCCGTGATTAATAATTTTACCTAATAAATAGAAATAACGAAAAAGGTATTAAGAAAATTTCTATCTGTATCTTCCCTATCTAGTTCCTAATTAATAATTTAACCAATAAAAAGAAAATTCCAAAAAAGATATTACAAAAATCTCTATCCTTATCCTCTCCAGTTGGCATGTGACTAAAATTTTTACCAAATAAAAAAAAAATGCCAAAAAAGGTATTACGAATCACTATCCTCTTCATTTGGCCCGTAGCTTAGTAATAGATTAAAAAGAAGAAGAAGATAATGATGAATTTCACGGTAGGGACATTTTCAAGGGCACTCTTGCCTTTTCACACGGGTCAAATAATCTCATTCCTATGGTCATTACCGCCTCCATTTTGCACTTTTCTAATTTATTCATTGAATAATCTTATTAAGTCGTTCATGGTTTGTAATTTTTTCAATTTTGGTGCACTAACTTCCATAACATTTAACAATATTTTTTCATTTTGTTCCTTGCATCACTTTGGCACCTAGCAATATATCCTATTTATGAGGGAATCCTTGAACTTCGAGAGGTCCAATTTATTCCGCGTATGAGTTCAATTAATTCTGGGAACGAGCAATCATCCCGTTATCATGCTTAAGGTGTATTTAATATGTAGATTTTTCAATTATAGTACACTAACTAATTATAATTGAAAACGATTTTTGTCCCTTTGTTGCTTGTCATCACTTTGCCCCTTGCCGATAGCACCTCCGTTTAGGATGGGATATCCAAACTTTGAAGGTTCAATTAATACCCCACCTCTTGCCATCGCATTCTTGTGCATAAATATTTTACCTTTCATGCTTCATCGATAGATTTTACACCGATCATTTACCGGATTTTATTAACTGACGCTTTTAAGGTATTTTCATGTTTAACGTCCCAATCATGCATCTCGAAAGGAAGAAGATAGTTTGAAAATTATAAATTCATGTATTTTGATGATTAACAAGCGTCCCTGAAAATTTGTTGACAAAATGCCAATATTTACTTACGGTAGAACATTTTTTAGTGAATTTTTATTTAATTATTTCCGGGGAAAATGGCAAGCGAGAGCGGTTCCCTTGCCTTTCTTCTATAAAATCCTTCTGCTGCAACTCAAATCCTATTCTGCATCTTCGTCAAGCGAAAACCCTACTCTCATTCAACTCGCCATTCACGCCGCTCACTCAATCAACTCTCGTCTTGCTCAAGTGCAGATCCACCTCTGCTTCTCTGCGTTCCTCGCTCGCTTCTTGTCCTTATCTCGATTCCTGTAGCTGGAGAGATCGTGTAGGAATCCTTCTTCATCTTTGCTTTGATCTGGGTGTTGCTTGAAGCCAACATAAACAAACGCATGCTTTCGTTGCTTAGCATTAGATTGTTGACTTTCTCGGTTCGTGTTCCGCCACTCTCTTTGTTTTCAAAACCCTTTTTCCTTCATTCAATGACCCGACCTCAAAAATCTCTCGTTGGTGTTTTGTTTTGGTGATTGACGAGTATCTTTTCTGCAATTGTCACTTCATTGACTAAAAGCTTTGGATCTTCACCGGTTCTGCCGTTTTATTTATTTTGAATCGATTCGCTATTTTATTTTAACGCACTTTTTTTGGGACGTACCAGCTTCGGTCAAGGATGTCCAACTCCGTCGGTCACCGATCGTACACAACGCTCCCGATGCGGTCGAGCAGGAATTCGACCATCCCACAATCAATCTCAACCGTCTAGATCTGAACGATCCGAGGGAAGATCAGGATTTGGATTCGTCGACTCCAATTGCGAGAGCGTCGTCTCCATCGATCAATCTGGCTTAGCTTTTGTGCCGTTCATCGCGGTGGGTTGACCAAACTCAGCGAGGAAGACAAGGTCTACCGCTTTCTCAAGGAGAAATTCATTTGGCGGCTAGGTGCGCTTGAGGCGCAAGTTACCATTGTGGCGATCCACCGGAACTACTATCCTAGCGTCTGCGCCAAAGCACGGGCACAAGTGTTTCAAGATAGGTTGCGGGTAGTGCAGAAGAAAGGCATCAGCAGCGACGCCAACGAGAGGTACGCATGATATGCGACCTCGAGGGAAGGGGTGTCCGAGATCTTCTCCAATTGCTTTGGCTGCGGTGAGAAGCACGAGAACAAGAGCTTTGTATGGTTGTGGCTGCAGTAAGAGAATATCTCTTGATATGTGCAACATCAGGAACTAGTCAAAGGAAAGCACACTAGAAAGCTCGAAAAGTTTGCACAGTATTTCCACAATAACATTTTGGTAGAGCAAGTACTTCCTTTTCTGAGCTCAAAAATGCAATTACCATGTGCAAGAATAGACATAATTTGGCCACAAAGAGAGTGATTAAAGCTCTAAGGCTCTATAGAGATATTTGTTGTGAGTTCTAAAAGTAGGTAACAACAGTACGTGTTACCTACTTTTGATTTTTCTCAAGAGAGATCACAACAAATATCTCTGTAGAGCGTTAGAGCTTTAATCACTCTCTCTGTGGCCAAATTATGTCTATTCTTGCCCATGGTAATTGCATTTCTGAGCTTAGAAAAGGAAGTACTTGCTCTCCCAAAATGTCATGAAAATCTATCCTCTTAATGCACGCACTCTCTTTGCCTACTCTTGATTTTTTTTCCCTAGAGAGTAAACGTAAACGTAGCATGACACAACCTTTCGTCAGCACAAATGTAAATGGTGGAGCAAGGAAGATCACGATTCATATTGGCAACAGAGGCACATCAATGACCACAACAAGGAAGATCTCAAATAGTGTAAGGTCTCCCAATAGCATGCCATCTAGAAGGTCAAGTTTGGCATTAACGTCGCCAATGTCATAGGGCAGTAGGCTTCATAGATTGAGTTCAAAATAGGAACAAATCTAGCTATAATACCAAGTTAGAATGTGAGAAAATTTCAAATTGTGTTTTGCTTTATTCAATAATGCATTGCATTAAACGGGTACACTTCTTAATTGTTCTCCATTTGCTTGACATGGTTTTATAACGTTCTTTGTCTTGTTCATTGGGATCTCCATATCTTCAAATGCTAGAAGCTAAATAGATATGCATTTTTCAATAATCAAGAAATACTAGATCAAATATACCCCATAGATACACAAATGAAAGGAAAATTTTGAATGTAGCACGGAACAATTTTGAGGTATAGTTGTAAGATGAGTAAAGGATTAAACATAACAAATACCAAGGCAAATGGTTGCGCAATGGCAAGATTGTTAAAAAGAAAAGTAACTGAATGATTGTGTTCTCTTTGAATGTCTATTGTATTTTTTTTTTATTTACATATAATTTCAATGTTGAATAACTGAGCACATGAAACCTTTCAAATGACATAAATATCCTTACGTATAAAAGTACCGTCAATTTTGTGCCCTTAATTTGTTTTCAAGGAAATAAGTAGGTTCGGATTTTTTAAAATGAAGTAACAATCCAGCATTTTCTCAAGGGGGTTTGGAGGCTGAAAGCCCCTTGGAATGTTGAACCAAACGCACCCTTAGTGAATGGTTTGGATGTCGCCAGACAATCTAGACGATGCTTTTTTGAACTCTTGGAGAACCATTGCAGTCAGTTTTCTCGATATGTCTCCAGCATGACACTCACTTTGTCAATAATTTCTCAGTAAATAGATCTTGTAAACATTATAGAGACAACAATTTTTCATTTATTGGATTGGATGGGAATTGTCATAGCACTTTTGTCTATGTTGTGTGTAGGGCATGTCTTGCTTTATCATGAGTTAGGGTGCATTTGATTTAAATTATAGAGAAAACTTTTGGGAAAATGTAAAGGTCTTTAGCCTAAAAGAGTTTAGTGAAATGCTTAAGTTACCTAGGCTGCAAAGATCTAGTGTGTGAACTAGCTCAGCTGATGGATTTGCTTGTTGGCCTACATTGGACTGACTTGCCATGCCTAAAGTTTAAACTCTGGTCAATGTCGATTGCACCACCAATTTTTTGGTCACTTGAACATTGTTTTTTTTTTTTTTTTTGGGGGTCGATCTCTTGAACTTGACTCTTGTAGAAGCTTTACGGCCCATTCTTTGACTTTATTGATTTTTCCCTCGCAAGTACTGACTTATGCTGTCTGTTTCCTCGCCTGAATTCCAATTCGGCCAAATGAGGTAAATTGCTCATAGTTGTTATTGATGAGGTTGAACTCGCCAAAATTGTTGCCCTTGTGAAGCTTGTGAGCCTTGTTCACAACTTCCCAGGGCGATTTGGCATCTGGTGTGGTCATGCAAGTCCTCCATCTCGTCAGCTAATACTTCAATAGTGGCAGCTCATATGCATATGAGTGGAGGGAAGGGAACGAGCTTCACCTTCTCGCTGAAAGCAACCGAGACACGTCTTGTCAAATCCTATTCTTGTGAAGTAAATTACGTTGCCTTCTTCCACGTAAATTCTTGTTACAATCAATAATGAGTATGTGCAATTTTAAAAAAGAATCACTCGTCCAAATTTTAACGGTAGAATCAACTAGTTAAAAGGGAACGAGAAGCAAATAGATGTCTGATGTCCAAACCATGAACTGATCATGGTTTTGTGACTTGTCCCTTATGGAAATCCACGTGCAATTAAAATGAAAAAGTTCTCGCAATATGAACAGCCCTTGAGATGTAAAGATGAGGACAACAGCAACATAACGCCTAAATTATATATCGAGCGCATAAAACTACTGTTCTTTGGCATAAAACTACTGTTCTTAGTCGAGCCACCTACCCATAACCATAAGAAGAAAAAGTAATGATAATGGAAAGGAAGAAGAGGATGAATCACTAACCATGATGGGTGCATAAGCCCCGTAGCCGATAAGCGTTGATGTGATCCCAAGTTTCAGATCTTCTTGTCTTGCCACATTCCATGTCAGTAGCATCAATGGAATACCTTGTTGATCATCTGAGCCACCATTTTTCTCTCTTTCGGGGCCCTTCTTCACTCTCTTGGACTCATGCGCTCAAGCTGGTCTTGGATAAGCTTTGAAGAAAGAGAGGAGGAAATAATATAAAAAAAAAAGTCATAAATCAATTATAATTATGTCAATTTAGTTATAAACTTATTATTTTTTTTATCAATTCAGTTGTAAACCTCTCACAAATGTTAATTCAGTTCACTGGTCAATTTTGACCGGTGGGCGCTACATGGATGCCAACTGCTTGCCGACTGTTTGATCAATGCCGACTTTAGGCTGCTTCTGCTTGGCCAGAACCGCCTCCTGGGACTGCTTCTTCTTCCTCACGAAAATCGAACCGCCGGCAGAGAAGGCCCACTTGGAGCTTCACCTGCAAGCCATCCGAGAAAAAGAAAACAACGGCGAAGGCGAGCAACGACGGTAGTAGCACGCCCCGTTTCGATTTCGAACTACATAGGAGGACCAAGGCAAAGGAGCCGACCTGGTTTGGGCGATGAAGAGGAGGCGGGGAGCTTCCGGGCGGCGCTCGGAGGAGAGGCGCGCTGTTCGCCACATTCTAGTGGGATAGAATCGTGGGAACAAGTAGAAGAACACAATTCGATGCCAAAGAAGTGGAAGATGAAACGACGACGTGAAACATTTCGTTCGTTCTATTTTTCTTTCTTCTTTTTTCCCTTTTGCCGGGAAACAAGAAAGCTGTGTTTTCCATCCGCAGCTCCGGTGATTTTCATTTTTTCGTACCAGCTTTGCTAGAATAATAACCGGTTATTGTGGTTATAAATTCTTGAGATTGAGTGGAGTCCATAATAATTTATAGTTATTTATAGTTAATTCTATATTATTCAGAATATGTTTTTATTCTTATACAGTAAATAAAAAATTGTCATTCAATCATTTCTTTTCTTTCATAAAAAGATGATATCGAAAAAGTCATCTGTAAAATGACGGAGAGATGGTCAAATATGGGTCACAATACTTTTTGCAGAAAATCAACGAACTTTCTCGACCAATTTCGAATTTTGACTTTGTCTTTCTTTTCTTTTTCTTTTTTTTTTTTCGAGATTTGTCTAATTATTTATTACAAGCTCAAGTTAAGAGATAAAACGATAAGAAACAAATCAAAATCGGTTAACATTTCGAAAAACAAATCAAAGTGGTCATATCCACACGATAAGTAACAAATCTTCATTCATGAAATTTGGTGGATCAATGAGGTGATTTTTTTTTTCTCTCTTTTGATTCACTATTCTTAATTATATTTTTTCTTTATTCATTTGTTTGACACTGGTCCTAATTTTAGATCATCTAAGAGATCTTTTAAAGCAATTTGATTTGAGCAAAAGGATTAAGAAGCCAACTTGTCACATAGTTATTTTGTTATTTGTTGCAAAGCCAATGTTTTCAGTGTTTTTTTCATCTTTTAAATTTAATAGATCTATATAATAACATTGATGATATCTTATACTTGTAATTATTTGTATTTCAATATCTAAGAGACCTTTTTCTTTCTTTGTGTTCAAGAAAATTGATTCTATCAGCCCTTTTGTGATTTTTGTCTCTCAATTTGAACTTGCAATAAGGAAACACAAAATTTAAAAACAAGAAAAAGAACATAGGATTAAAAAATGATATAGTTGAAGAAGTTTTCGGTTTCCCAAAAAAGGTGCCGTGGTTGAAGTTTGACCATCACTTCGACATTTCACATATCATGCTAGTAGGTCCATTTCCACATGGTTATAGCTTAATGTGCAGTGTGATTACTTCATGAATTTTATCCTAATATATAATATGATCTATAAATTTTTAATTTGTTCATCGTAATTAATGAACAATTAATACATATTCAATTTGATCCCTCAATAACATGAAAATGTTTGATAATATGAAGGTTTTTAAAGTCGTCCTTCTATAAATTCAAATTTATTGATAATATTTGGAAACCATATTGAACAATCTAAAATTCACAGGCAACATTGTCAGCTTATGGATAGAATAAATTACTTGTGTCATTATCCCTTACAAGAAAGATAGATTTTTTTTCGTTGCTAATTGACAACTTGAAATATCTTCTTCTTCTTTTTTTTTTTTTAAATCTATGATTTTTTGTATTGAGCTAACCAACAAAATTTGAATTTACTTTCATAACCTTTCATCGATATTTCACAATCTAAATGCTCTATTACCCTCAACAACAAAATATTATCTAATCATGTATTCCGTTCTCACTTTAGTTATTTTTTTAATTTAAAATTTCAAAAGCCCTATCCTTTTTTACCAGGTAGCCTCATATATATATATATAAGGAAACAACCCATCATGAAGAATCAAATATCTTGAGAAGTTCTGTGAACCGGAGAGCGCTTGCAGGTGAGTCTTGTCCATGGCAATCAACTACATTCGCGCATGAGAAGCAAGCGTGCGTACGCGCTCTTCTCTCGCTGCACCAGTGCTCCTTCCATCTTTTTGATCGCCTGAAGATTCGTGTGGAATCGCCTGAAAATCTGTTTGCTGTATTACCGTCGGCATTTTGAGTTTTTTTTTATAGTGTTCTGGTGAGGGTTTTGTGTTTAGCGTGGTGAGAGTTGAAGAAAAGTACGTGCGTCTCTGGGGTGTTTTTTATTGTTTAGCGAGCAAAATTGTGTCGTTTGATGTAGTTTTGTTTGTCACGGAGGAGAGGAAAACGATCAAGCTTTAATTTTTTTGTCCTTTTTTATTTTATTTTATTTTCCCTCGTTAGAGAAATCTGCATTTTTCTGTTTGACTCTCTCATTATTACGAATATGTATTCTTCTGGGTCTTGTCAAAGGGCACTCCTTAAGTATACCGAGGAACTGTGTTGATTTTCAATGTATTATTTACACGTGCCAGCACGAGAGAGACAGTAGTGCCTTGGAAAGCACAATCATCCCTCAACTCACGACCGAGTGTTTAACGACTGTTCCAAGGCACTCACTGACAAAACCCTTCTTGTATAATTTATACTGGTGGATAGCTTGTTGGATATTTTCTGCTTTTCATTTTACCTATGAAGATGGATATAGGAAACTCATGCTGAAGCACTAAGTTCGCAACTAGTTCTCATCTTATCTGTCATCATTCTCTTTCCCTATCCATTGTTTTTGGTAGTTCGCAACTGGGTAGCCTTGTTAAATTTCTTTGCAAATTTACTCTTCTTTTTTATGCTCACATTAGATCAAGGAAGGGGACCCCTGCACAAAGCATAGGAGGCAACGATGGCTTTATCAAGTGTATGCCCAACTGAGGATGCTGTCAGGGCATTTCTGGAATACTTGGTTGATCCTGTGATTCCAGCTACATCTTCTGTACGAGACTCTCCATCACCTTCTCAGCAACAATGGGTCGCAAAGCAGGTCGTTTTGGGGAAGATATCTTCTTGACTATTACTATTTTTTTGGCTTTGTTGTGATTTTCATTGCATTAATTAAATTCTTCTTATCTACTATAGTTGTTGGAAGTAGTTAGGGGTGACTGGCCCGGATCAATCCAATTCGGTTGTAGGGTAATTCAACAAAACTAATTACACATATTTCAACGTGCAAAATATTCAAACTTTACTAGTATGAATGTCAATCACACTTCGTGTGTTTTACACTTTACCTTAACCATGAAGGCCATGAACAATTCGGCTAAAAGTTATGATTGACTTAGGTTGTATAGACAATCTCTCTTTTGCTCTTTAAATGTTTAGTCGATGTGGGACTCTTGGAGGCTTGAAATGTCTTGTGGGTCTCTTGGAGCATCGAGTAAAAGATTAAACTAATAAGTAGATTTTCTCTATAATAGTAACAAAAAGAATTTTAATGGTCTCTTGGCAACATAAGAATTCCTATCTCAACTGCAATTTCGGTTGCAATAAGTTATGATGTTTACATATTTTATATATTATATATATAAAAAATTGGTTCGGTCCGGTTTGGTCCGATTTCCACATTGGAACTAGGAATCGGACCGACTGGCCACCGGTTCTCGGTTTGGGTGGTTCCGGTTACACACCCCTAGAAGTAGCATAGGGATTCGAAGTCAAAGAAAAAAAATCTGGAGATTTGTACTCATTCGCATCATGTGAATCTTTGGCTGGACAGAAATTGAAGAGAAGGAATTCTTGTTGCTTTTTGACAAGCTTTAATGCTCTAGGGTTTGACTATTTTCTGGCTTCTGTTTCTGCATCACCTTTTCTATGCTTCGTCTTTTCTTTGATAGTTTAACCGTTTAGGTCGGAGCAATGGGCGATTATTTATCAAACATTTTTTTTTTGCAGGTGCATGGAGTTGTCATATTGTACAACTACTACCATCGGAAACAGAACAGACAACTAGAATTTCTGGGTTTTGAGTCCTTCTGCAAATTAATTGCGGTTTTGAAACCTCCTTTACTGGCATACATGAAATACTTGCAAAGAAATGATGATGCTGAATTAGTTGACCCTGAAAAGCAGCTTTCCTTAACGTAGAAGACTATCATGAATGCATGTGATCTGTGTATGAGGTTGAGTGCGTCAAAGGATATTCCAGATATAGAAGGATGGTCAATTTCTGAAGTTGCTGTTTTCTTGGTTGACTCTAGGAAAGAGAATTGTTTGTTGCTATTCAGCAAGGATAGCAACGGGGTTTGGTCATTGTTTGGAAAGGATGTGGATATCTCCAATCGAGTTCAGAAGCCATGCCAGATTTGAAAAACAGTGTAAAAGAAAAGGATCACCAAAAAGCCCTTGAGAGATGATCCGAGCATTAATGAAGATGCTATGCAGCAGCTTGCATTTTCATCAGTCAAGGAAGCCACAGGTATGAATTAGGTTTCGGTATTATACATGGATAAAACTGCAAATTTTTGGTTTAGTTAAAATTGGCAATTGTATGTTCTTAGCCAATATCTAATCTTGTCCACTCTCCTGCCTTTAATTCATACAACAAAGATGATGGAAATTTGAGGATTTATAGGACATTGTGGATTTTGATGCTACAGAAATCTGCAAAGGGCTTTTGCTGGGAAATAAGGATAGATATCTCTTGATGAAGAATTTGCATTATTCAAGTTCAAGCCTAGTTGGAATTACCAAGTTAGCAATTTCACATGATGATAGAGCTAAACCATGATGGCTGGAGTTACTTCCACGGAAGATGAAAGCATAGTCACTAGCCATTTGCCTTCATGTGGAAATAGTCACGGGAAGAATTTACCTTGACCTTGGAATTTGACAGGTGTAATAATCAAGGTCCATTCATGGGCAAGATTGCAAAACAAAATAAAAACCATTGCGTCATGCTCAGATCTCCACAACTTTCCCAAAGGAGAGTTGGGAAAGCTCTAGTTCAGATCTTTAAAATTTTTTGGTGGACGTCACTGGATAAAAAGAATTTGCTCAAAATTATAAGCAATACCTGTGTCATTTTATTTATTGTGAAAGTTGTGGTAGGTGATAAAAAAAGATTATGTCCAATTAATTAATTGGATGGAGCAATACACATTAATTAGTGGAGATTAGTGAAGCTGAAGGTTCGGAAACCCATCTTATCAAAAAAAAGAGGTGTGCATGACATTTGTGCGAGGCTATTAGTCTGCACATAAAATAGTTTGTGTAAATATTTCTCCTTTTAACAATGCAGTCATAAGGAGGCCAGAACTGGCTGTATATTGTTAATGCAATTTTGACTCGTGATAAGAATGTAAAGAGGGAAGAGGTTAAAATGGACATGGACAGAGTGCACAATCAAGTGTTATGGGGTTTTGGCTTTAAGTTCTAGAAGCTTGAATAGGATCCTCTGCAGTCTGATGCGGTTGCCTTTTTGTTTCTACATTTTGGAAGAGAAGTAATACAGATCTTGGACATGAAGATACTTAGCAGCGGCTTGTAAATGGGATTATCTGATCCTTATCCTATAAGGATGGGTTTGAGAGTCAGGTTTTAAGTGAATTTGAAGTGCTTATCTAGTACTTACATTTTTTTGCCAACTTGAGTCTATCCTGATTTTGTGGTTCTTATGGAGTTGGAAGATGAGGTTATCAGCAACTTTGGCACTATCTAACGCTTTTAGGGTGGTAAGAAGATGAAAGACTGCAATACATCTACTTGCTGACGACAGAGTTGTTTTTTGTGGGAGGTTAGTGTGTTAAACGTTGAGATATGGTACTCTCTGCTGAAACAGTCTAAGCAGTAGGGTAAGTTTTGGGGAACGTGAGACATTCTGCTTCGAAGGACCCATGATAAAATGTAGGAAATGTGATTAGTCTTAGAACCTGTGAGTATTAGACCCCTTCGGTAAGTGGGTGTCCTTTGTGGATGACCTTCAAAGAGACTGGCATTTGGATATATGACTGAATTTTAAAGAGACCACATTCACAACACTTACATTACATCCAATTTTTACTGTCCACGGGTCTATTTTTTAGCATACAACGTTAGAGTCCAATTTTACTTTAGCTCTTTCAAGTATTCAAGTATTCTGATTTGTCTTTGGACTAGAATTGCACATACTATAATTTTAGTTCCTTGAAGTCGTCAATGTTTTAGTACCTACTATCTATTTCTGTTTTGTTTGGCCTGCCAAAAGGATTGACATTTGAATATGGTTTATCATTGCTGAACAGCCATTAGTCAGACCCATCTTTCTATACTAGAAAGCCACACTGTATATTCTCTGGGTAAAGAGAAATCGACATCTCGCTTCTACATAATGCAATGGACCCAACCTACTAGTGAAGATGCTGTTCAGGTCCCTATATATGCCTTTTGGGTCCGTATAAAAGATGCCATTGACAGGTTGGTGTATGCCAAACTTTGTGTTCGGTGTCATTTGCTAAGCATGTTACTTGGGTACTTTGCTTAGAGCGTCTGTGAAAATATTGCCGAACTTTATTCTCCATGCCATTGCTGTGTTATACAGACTTCTTGTTTCTCTTATTATAAGATTCTAAAATAAGCCTTTTTGGCTGGTTTTACTGAACGCTCTATGCATAGAACAATTGGGTAGATCGCCTATCAATTGGCTCTTCTTTCGCCTATCAATTGGCTCTTCTTTCTTTTTCCTTTTTTTTTTTTAAATTTATTTTTCTAGTCAGAAAAAGTTATTATGCATCCATGTAAGTGGCACTGAGGGCTGCCACTGCATTAACAAAATAGTTTTTAAGTAACAGATTCCATAATTATAGGAAATCAAATATAGTAATTAGAACCAAAACAAGCATTCGCGAGCAAGCTCCATAATATCAACAAATGCTACTATGTTCCCCTCAACACCTTCCTGTGCCTTTCCATCTGAGTAGATTGATAATTGCTGGAGGATCTCTGCTGGTTCTTTTTTATGAAGAGAGGGAGGTAGGAGTGAGGGAGTTATTTTCACCCCCAATAATTGCTGGAGGATCTCAGCCTGGTTCTTATATGATGTCACCAAGCTTTGAGCTTGTCCTCCGCAGAATTGGCTATTGCCCATTGAACTTCCGCCATAACCGAGAAACCCAATACATACTACGGGACTGTGGCAATTGGGAGTGAGGGAGGGAGGGAGAGAGAGAGTTTTATTTTCTGCACTTTCTTTGACGAGGAAAATGAGATTATTCTTCTTTAGCTTCCAGGGACCTTTGATGAGGAAGGTGTCACACAGATGGAACAGATGGACAATAACCCCAGTCGTTGAATATTTCCATGTGCTACCCTATGCTGGGATTTTGTCGGACTGGTTTTCCAGGTATGTCATTATTAGATGATCTTCAAATGAGTAACGTTTTCGTCATCAATGCTTAACACCCCCTAGCCTTGCATGTGAAGAAGGCAGCTTTTGGAGTAATCTTGGCTCTTCGGATCGGCTTCCAAGTCTCTTGGGGCAACTTTTGTGTAAATGCATGGTAGTACAATTTAGAGAGGTCATATTCGAGATCATGACCCTCTGGCTTGAATTCCCACTCACCCACACAAGCTAAAACTTCAATCTCAAAGGAGCGATTAAAGATATTCTAGCTCCCAATCTCAAGCCATTTAAACAAAGGACGCAGTCCACTGGATTCTCCTTGCAATTGTAGAGTAAAAAGCATCGTAGGGTCCGGCATCTACTCTCATTCCACAAGGAATTGAGGACCCATTTCCATCCTTGTACTTGATGAAGCTTGATAAGATACATTATTTCCTCCTAAAGCATTTGCAAACTTCAATTCCATTGTTACATAGTCTCTATTTTAGGGCCTTTTTTGGGTACTCCTGGTCTATGTTAGTCCACTTCACATGAGCCATGAGATCATGTGCGCTAGCCTACAACCGAGAGTACCTAATAACTTTTCTATTTTAGAACTGCAGCAGCTGTTGATTTGATCTAGCTAATTTTCCTTGTTTACAACTGGTTATTATGAGTTCATTGAGTCCTCATTATCAAAATATTCTTTTTTTCTGTCACCACAGGGATGCATCTCCAAATCATCTGGAAAGTTTGAAAGTTGACTCTGTAACTGCACAAGTAAAGATGGACGAAAATGAGGTCTCTGTTTCAACTGAACAAAAATATAATAATATTCCTAGTTGCAAACCAAAGACATCTTACACCAAGAGAAAGCTGAACTCTGTTTCAACTGAAGAGAAATATAATAATATTCCTAGTTGCGAACCAAAGACATCTTACACCAAGAGAAAGCTGAACAACCTGCAAGATGTCACCAGTGAGGTTAGACCTTCACCGTCCCCTTGAGGTTTCTTACCTATTAAAACATTTCCATTTCGGCTATTTCATTAGATGCTTTTGAGTTTTGTAAGAGTTTTGTGGGTGATTCCAATGGCCGTGTCCTTGAAGCTTAAATTCCTGCTCACTAAGAAACAAACTTGCTTATGTCATTGTGAGCCATCAAGCTTGTCGGTTCATTGAAGATAAGAACAACCCCTTAGACTAGTAGTCAATGAAAAATCCTAACCTCAATGAAAAGTTACCCACCTGTAAAAGCATAAGTGTGAATGCACTTAGCATCACTACTAATGCAAGTATAGATAATTACCAACATAGATTGGTGAATCACTATATTGCAAGTACAAAAGTGGGAGGCTTGGTACTTTACTAGGAATGTAATCGACCTTCTACAGAAGTTCCTGATGATTTGTTTTCTTTGCCAGATGAAAAGTTATTAATAATTGCCTTTTCTTGATAGAGCCAAAATGCACGCGCGGGTACTGTTCATCGCCTCTCTTCCTCTCCTCTGGGGTTTTGAACTGAATCTCGCCGACTTCATCTGCTCGATCCGGCCGATCCAGACCTCTGATTGGCGTGAGAATTGGGGGTTCAGCTCCTCTGGGAGGGCTCTCGCTCCTCACCGAACGGATTCGTGTTTCGTCTCCTCTGCGGCGAGATCTGAGCGGCCTCTCCACGAGAATCGCCCTGCTGTTTGCGCTGCTCGGCCCCTTGAGTTGCAGTGCTGGTGCGGTGCTGGTGCGGCTCGCGTCTGTTGCAGCGGTTTGCAGGCGACCCAGCACCCCTAGGTAAGCCTTCCTCGGCTCTGCTCCTGAACGCTTGCTGGTACCCCCTGCCGACCCTGCTGTACCGCGCCTGCACCGAGCTGCTGTTGCTCGGACCTTGAAGAACAGTGCTGGTGCGTCTCGGGCATGCTTGCAACAGAAGGTGGGCGTCAGGTAAGCTTCTGTTGGTCCATTCCCCTGCCCGCCCTTGCTGCTCCGACCATCTCGAGAGGTGGGAGGCATTCTTGCTGGTGTGCCGCGCCCTACACCGAACTGCTGCTGCTCGGCCCTTGAGGAGCAGTGCTGCTGCATCTTGGGCTTGCTCGCAGCGGGAGGAATCGAACTGCTGGCCATCCCCCTGCCCTGGCCTTGCTGCTTCCGGCCAACCCGAGAGGTGTGAGGCGTCCGACCGGTTAGTCTCTCGCTCTCTAGATGGCTGCTGTAGAGGTCTAGGTTGCTGGTTGGGTAATTATGGCTGCTCCAATGGCTGTGGGTGGTGAGCCAAGTGAAACGGCACAATTGAGAGATGAATCGGAGAGGACTTCTAGCCCCCTCAATCGAGACAAGGAGGCCCGGGCCTCCATACTCACGGGTAAGGCTCCTGCACTACCAGAGACCTCAAACCGTGGTCCCAAAAATGTAGGCCGGGATAGGCGCTCGAGAGGACGAAGTAGAGCGAGGTCGATTTCCAAACGGCCCCAAGCCTCACAAAAACAAGTGAGAAAACCAGACGCCCCGGCTGTCCGGATGTGGGCAAATGTTGCGAAACTTGCAGCGAGAGGGTATGACCTTACCTTTGTTCCTCCCTCGTTTGAGGATGATGTCCCTGTGGTGGATCTTCCTGAAGAAGTATTAGATGCGGTGGATCCCAAATGGCATGAGTGTCTAGTTGGGTATTATGTAGGAAAGAGTTTGCCGTTTCAGCTCACGGAGAACTCGCTCAAGATATGCTGGGGATCGAAGCTTGTTGAGGTTTTCGCCGATGACCAGGGCTTCTTTTTCTTCCGCATCCCTGACCCCGAGTTCCGAAGGAAGATTTTGGAAGAAGGTCCTATAACGGTTGCAAGGGTTGCACTTGTTTTGCAACAATGGAAATCGCTCCTAGAGTTGAAAAGGGAGAAGCAAACCACGGTGCCAGTGTGGATTCACTTGAAGAACCTACCTCTTGACCTATGGACAGCCCCGGCAATTAGCGCCATCGCGAGCACCATTGGCAAGCCGTTATTTGTTGACCAACGCACGGAGCAATCTCAAAGGATCTCTTTTGCAAGAGTTTGTGTGGAGTTACAAGTAAACAAGCCGAGGTTCTACTTGACCAAGGTAAGACTAAACGGAGTTGTTCGGTCGATTGCCATTGAGTATGAGTGGAAGCCAGCGGAATGCTTGAAGTGTGGCTCCTTTGGGCACAATTGTGCAGCCTCTTTGACTGGTCGAAAGGCGGTGCAAGGCCAGAAGCAAATTTAGCCCATCCCCCCCTATCAGTGGAGGCCCGCCCCTCTGAGACTTCACCAATGTTGGTGGTAGATCTGAATGAGGCTGAATTTGGATGGAAACAAGTCAAGGGGAAGAAGAACAAATCTCCCCCCCCCAAGGAGACATACCTGGAACATCCGGCCAGCTCTGGAGAAGAGGAACCAGCTCTCAAGCAGACAGTAGCAGCTCTTAAAAGCTTGCCATCAACCTCTACCCGGAGGGCTCAGAGTGGACTTCAAGCACTAATCAGGGTGGATGACCACACCTCGACAATGGAGGAGGATTCCATTAGCCATCCAGATGCGGGCCTGGGGAGTGGAGCGGAGCTGAATGAGTCTGTCAACCACCTTAACTCAGATGATGATCTTCTCTCGCCTTGTCAATCGCCGAAGGCCCCTCCAGGTGTATCGCCGAAGGATCCTCCAACGAGAAGCAGGGAGGAGAATTCCCACGACAAGCCCCTGGTGCTTCCCCCAGACCCACCTCCTCCATCGGCTCGAACGGCTCCCGCTCCGAGCCGTCGCAAGCCACCCAAAAGGAGGTAACCCTTCCTCGTTCCCTCTTTTGTACATATGTATATAGGTTGCTGGAATATTCGAGGTATGGTTGATTCGACTAGGCAAGCGGAGATTCGTAGTTTTGTTACTTCGAACCACTTGTGCTGTGTTGGTTTGGTGGAAACTAAGGTGCCACAGGATCGCTTTAACTCCATATCCGAAGCTCTACTGAGAGGTTGGTGTTGGACTGCAAACTATGACTTTTTCCCCAGGGATAGAATTTGGGTCGGATGGGACCCCGGGAGAGTCAAGTTTGAAACTTTCTCTCTTACCAAGCAGGCAATTCATAGGAACCTTGAGAGCCTAGACTCTGGGGTGGCTTGCTCTATTTCTTTTATTTATGGTGATCACTCTTTTTCGCCGAGAAGGCCGCTGTGGGAAGACATCATCATGAAAAGCACCCATCTCCGAGACACTCCTTGGCTTGTCTTGGGGGACTTCAATGCTATTAAGGATCCATCGGACCGGGTCGGTGGCACTGATGATTGGCTCCCTTGTTTTAATGAGTTTGGTCAGTGCTTGGAGCAAGCTGAGCTGGAAGACTTGAGGTTCGTTGGTTTTAGATACACTTGGACTACGTCTTCAGGGCATTCTAGGAAAGCAAGGAAGATTGACGGGGTTCTGGTGAATGCCAAGTGGAGCTTGGATCTATCTTA
This sequence comes from Eucalyptus cladocalyx, assembly GCA_017140615.1. Lineage (NCBI taxonomy): Eukaryota > Viridiplantae > Streptophyta > Magnoliopsida > Myrtales > Myrtaceae > Eucalyptus > Eucalyptus cladocalyx. The sequence goes on along the minus strand of CM029522.1, from coordinate 52,602,914 downwards.
CTCAGAAGCCTCCTTCCTTGCTCCTGGAATCTCGGACCACTCGCCTATGGTGGTGAAGGTTCTTAATCCGACTCATAGAAGGAAGCCCTTCAAGTTCTTCGACTTCTGGATGAAGCACCCGGAATTTAAAGAAATTGTCTCACAAGTGTGGAATGCGCCGGGGAGTGGTGTCCCTATGTATAAGCTTGTCTCTAAACTCAAGGCTCTCAAATATTGGCTCAAACAACTCAACAGAGATTCCTTCTCTAATATATCTGCTAGAACTCTTGATGCACGGAAGATGATGGAGGCCACTCAAGTAGAATTACAACTGAACCCTTTCTCTGCGGACCTTGCTGAGGTGGAGAAGAGCCAAAGGTGTATCTTTGCAGAGTTGCGCTCCTCAGAGGAGTCCTTCTTCAGGCAAAAGTCCAGGGTCAGATGGCTCAGGGAGGGAGACCGAAATACAAAATTCTTCCATCAATATGTCAACAAAAGACAGTTGAGGAACAGAGTCATCTCCGTCCTCGACTCTTCGGGGAACATAGTGACGGAGCCACGGCTAGTGCAACGAAGGTTTGTAGAGTTCTTTGAGGACCTCTTGATGCCGCAAGGGGAGATTATTAGACCTTCGTTAGAGGACTTGAGGGAGGTTATTCAACATCCACTTTCGGTTGACCAGGCTGCACTTCTTGCTCAACCAGTTACAGAGATGGAGATCCGGAACACTATCTTCTCTTTGCCTAAGGGAAAGGCTCCTGGGCCGGATGGCTTCACAGCAGAGTTTTTCAAAGGAAACTGGGACACGGTTGATCCTTTAGTAACGACTGCAGTGTTGGATTTCTTTAACTCCGGCAAACTCTTGAGGGAGGTTAACAATACCATCTTGGTAATGGTTCCGAAAGTGCTCAACGCCACTTTTGTGGAGGATTATAGGCCTATCGCCTGCTGCAACACTATCTACAAGTGTATTACAAAGGTGCTAGCTAATCGGGTGGCCCTAGCTTTGAAGAACACGATAGGCCCTTTTCAGACTGCTTTTATAAAAGGTAGACAAATTAGGGACAATATTTTGCTAGCTCAGGAACTATTCTCTAGCTTCCACCTTGAGCCTTATCTACCAAAATATGCGATAAAAGTGGACTTCAGGAAAGCCTATGACACTGTGGATTGGGGCTTCCTTGAGAATGTGATGCTAGCCTTTGGCTTCCCTCACTCTGTCACTAGTCTCATTATGACGTGTGTTCGCACTCCTAAATTCTCAATTGCTTTGAATGGAGAACTCCACGGGTTTTTTGTGAGCGGGCGAGGTCTTCGACAAGGCGATCCCATCTCTCCTTACCTTTTCACTATGGTCATGGAAGTGCTCTCAGGGATCATTCTTAAGCAATCCTCAAGGCCTGACTTCAAGTTCTTTTGGAGGTGCAAGGCAGTGGGCCTCTCTCATCTTTTTTTTGCAGATGATGTCTTCCTTTTTTGTGAGGCGCACCTTCCTACGACGACTCTCCTTAAGGAAGCTCTAAATATATTTTCCTCTTGGAGTGGCCTTCGTCCTAACTCGTGCAAGAGTGAAATCTTCTTGGCGGGAGGCAATCCTTCCCTAAGGAATAATATCCTATTAGAGTTGGGCTTTCGAGAAGGAAGCCTGCCAGTTCGGTACCTGGGGGTTCCCATTATCACTTCGAGGATCAATAAAGCAGATTGTTGTACCCTGGTCAATCGCATCACCGCAAGGGTTGGTCTTGGACCCACGAGATTCCTCTCTATTGCTGGTCGGCTTGCTTATCAGTCGTTCTTCATGCTATACAAGCCTCTTTGGGCTAGTGTCTTTATTTTACCTACGGTACCGTGATGGAGCGAGATAGAGAAAATATTTAGACAATTCCTATGGAAAGGTCCGGACCTAGGCAGGGGTGGTGCTAAGGTAGCTTGGGATGAAGTTTGCCTTCCAAAGGATGAAGGAGGGCTAGGTGTTAGGAGGCTCCAAGATTGCAATAAAGCTTCCATGCTAAAGCATATTTGGATCTTGTTTTCCGACAAGGAAGCGTTATGGTGTAGATGGATCCACTCCACGTTCTTAAAAAACAAGAATTTTTGGGTTGCTAGAAAGCCAACATCTGGATCTTGGGCCTGGAAGAGCTTGTTGACCCTAAGAAGGAATTTCAGGATGGCCTTCTACTGGAAAATTGGCGATGGACAAACAACCTCTTTGTGGTTTGACAACTGGCACCCTAGAGGGCCCTTGAACCTGTTCTTCTCAGATTCTCTTATCTATAGCTTAGGCCTCTCCAGACAAGCTTGTGTTGCTGACCTCTTCTCAGACGTTGGCCAAGCTCTCAGGTTGGTGCTTCAATCGTGGGGGCATCCTCTTCGACCCTGACGAATGACCCGAATCGTTGCTGTTGGCGAGAAAGCTCTTCGGGCCAGTTCACTATGGCATCGGCGTGGAACTTCATCAGGAAGAAGAGGACGCGGGTCCACTGGTACTCCTTCGTATGAGACAACACCATAGTGCCTCGATATCAACTCAATCTTTGGCTCATGGCCAAGCGTAGGCTTCCAACCCAGGACCTCCTTCTGGCCTATGGTATAATTGGGAATGCTGCCTGTGCGTTTTGCAAGAATGTGCCTGATTCTCTTGACCACTTGTTTTTTGACTGCTGTGTCACGGCTAGCGTTGCCTTCTTTTGGGCGTCCAGATGCAATCTACCCTGGCGCAACAGAGGGTGGGGGAAGAATTTCAGATGGGCAACTACATATTTAATGGGGAAAGATTTCTATAAGTGCATAGCCCGTTTTTCCTTTGGCGCGTTGTGTCACATCATTTGGAAAAATAGGAATGACATCATCTTTAGAGACCAGCCTCTCTCTATTCCGGCCATCAAGAACCACCTCTTCAAAGTGGTCCGAGACAAGGCTATCACCTTCAGGAACGTCGAAGATAATTTTAGAAACAGAAGGCTGCAGAGAAGTTGGAGCCTAGACCCGGTTATTTTCAATGGGGACCCATAGGTCCAGGATCTGATGCTAGCCTCCTCTTTGCTTTTGTCTCTGTTTGATAGCCGGTCGAGCTAGCCGTGCTTAGTTTGGCCTTGTTGTTGTAGTTGTTGTGCCGCTTGCGGCTTTTGCATCTCGTCACCCTTCCACTTCTTTTGTTACTACATTTGGAGTGCAAGTTACTGGTGTCGAGATTTTTTTGTACATTTGGCTCTTCTTAATATATCTCTTACCTTTTACCCAAAAAAAAAAGTTATTAATAATTGATAGAATATTAGTTATTGAAATGCATAGATGGTTTCAAGCATGCGATAGTATTTATCTAAAATTTTGGTGGCTTGTACTTAGGGTTAGCACAATAAATAGAAACTACTCTGTTGAAATAGTTATTAATTGATGTCAAATGTTGCAAATATCTATGGAAAAATTACTAGAGCACCTTGACATTTGCCAACCTCGACTTTCATGTGATAGTACTTGAAAAAGTTACTAAACCGATGTTAGATGCTAAAAAATATGAAATATTACTAGAAAGTTACTTATCGATGATAGATTCTGTGATTACTTAGCACTTATGTGGAGATTTATTAAGCCATTAAAAGAGTACTTTGGATGATAGCTACCTATACAATTGGGAAGTAACTAAAGCTATAGGACATTGTGCACCTCATATATTATGGGCTTCTACCATCAGTAGCCACAATAAATTTACTCGTTGATTGAAGTAAGAAAATGTTGATAGAATTTCCAATATTAGACGGGCCAACTGTTCTCATGCCCCTTTATGTTCATTATGTGGGCCAACTTTACTTATTATTCATTGTAACTATTGTCTCTAGATGAATAATGTAAAACTGTCTTGTGTTTCCCTATATTCTAGATAGTCTTGGTTGAATAATCTTTCATCGTTGGCTTATAATCGTAAGTGTATGTTATATTCAGTATTGAAATATAATGTGTTATTTTCCTACTGGATTTTTGGTTGACTTTTTGAACAATAGCTTTTCATGATCAAATTTATAGAAATTGTCAGGACAAAACAAACGTCAAATTAATTGGATGGACGATATAGAAGACTCGCACCAACGTAGTTATGTAATCTTCCTTGATACATAACTTAATGTTAATTAATCGCTCATCGATGAAAAAAGAAGACAATGGGGAATTAAACTGAATTTGATGACCAATAAGATTTGATGCACAATATTTTCCAAGAGAATCTTTATGTAATTGTCTAGGTAGGTTTCGTAATTAGATTAACATTATGAGCTATGGCTTTTATATAAAATAAATGGAAGGAAAGGGAAAAGAATTTATAATTCCTCATGCACCACTTCCTCGAATCTTTTCATGCTATCATTATCCTCATGATCAAGATAGGAGAGGCTACACTGGAGTGGTGGATGGAAGAAGCAGCCACATGGTGGAACAACCCGAAACTTTACATGGCTCAATGACATGTGGTTCTTATCCTCTTTTATACATGTTTTATTAGATTAGTTTAGGTAACATAATGAGCAAGGACAAATTAAATGTAAGAGTTAGAATTTTTTTTTTTTTTTTGGTAAGGTAAGAATTATATTAAGAAAAGCCAAATGTACAAAAGATCTCGTCACCGGTAACTTGCACTCCAAATGTGGTAACAAAAGAAGTGGAAGGGTGACGAGATGCAAAAGCCGCAGAGGCGGCACAACAACTACAACAACAAGGCCAACCTAAACACGGCTAGCTCGACCAGCTATCAAGCAGAGACAAAACAAAAGGGAGACCATCGTCTTATCAAGGACCTAAGGGTCCCCATTGAAAATAATCGGGTCTAGACTCCAACTTCTCTCGCAGCCTTGTTTCGAAATTGTCTTCGACGTTTCCCGAAGGTGATAGCCTTATCGCGAACCACTTTAAAGAGGTGGTTTTTAATGGCCGGAATAGAGAGAGGCTGGTCTCTAAAGATGATGGCATTCCTATTTTTCCAAATGATATGACACAATGCGCCAAATGAAAAACGGGCTATGCACTTATAGAAATCTTTCCCCATCAAATAGGTGGTTGCCCATCTAAAATTCTCCCCCAACCTCGTTGCGCCTGTGGTAAATTGCATCCGGACGCCCAAAAGAAGGCAACACTAGCCGTGACACAGCAGTCAAAAAACAAGTGGTCAAGAGAGTCGGGCACATTCTTGCAAAATGCACAGTAGCATTTCCAATAATACCATAGGCCAAAAGGAGGTCCCGTGTTGGAAGCCTACGTCTCGGCCATGAGCCAAAGATTGAGTTGATATCGAGGCACTATGGCTTTGTCCCATACAAAGGAGTACCGGTGGACCCGCGTCCTCTTCTTCCCCGATGTAGTTCCACGCCGATGCCATAGTGAATTGGCCCGAAGAGCTTTTCGCCAACAAAGCAATGATCCGGGTCATTCGTCGTGGTCGGGAGAGGTTGCCCCCACGATTGAAGCACCAATCTAAGGGCTTGGCCAGCATCTGAGAAGAGGTCAGCGACACAAGCTTGTCTAGAGAGCCCTAAGCTATAGATAAGAGAGTCTGAAAAGAACAGGTTCAAGGGCCCTCTAGGATGCCAGTTGTCAAACCACAAAGAGGTTGTTTGGCCATCGCCAATTTTCCAGACGAAGGCCATCCTGAAATTCCTTCTTAGGGTCAACAAGCTCTTCCAGGCCCAGGAACCAGAAGTTGGCTTCCTAGCAACCCAAAAATTCTTGTTTTTTAAGAAAGTGGAATGGACCCATCTACACCATAGTGCTTCCTTGTCGGAGAACAAGATCCAAATATGCTTTAGCATGGAGGCTTTATTGCAATCTTGGAGCCTCCTAACACCTAACCCTCCTTCATCCTTTGGAAGGCAAACGTCATCCCGTGCTACCTTAGCACCACCCCTGCCTAGGTCCGGACCTTTCCATAGGAATTGTCTAAATATTTTCTCTATCTGTTCTATCACAGCTGAAGGTAAGACAAAGACACTAGCCCAGTAGGCTTGTATAACATGAAGAACTGATCTGATAAGCTGAAGCCGACCAGCAATAGAGAGGAAACGGTGAGTCCAAGACAGAACCCTTGCAGTGATGCGATTGACCAGGGTACAACAGTCTGCTTTATTGATTCTCGAAGTGATAATGGGAACCCCCAGGTACCGAACTGGCAGGCTTCCTTCTCGAAAGCCCAACTCCGATAGAATATTGTTCCTTCGGGAGGGATTGCCACCCGCCAAGAAGATTTCGCTCTTGCACGAGTTAGGACGAAGGCCACTCCAGGAGGAAAATATGTTTAGAGCTTCCTTACAGAGAGTCACCGAAGGAAGGTGCGCCTCACAAAAAAGGAAGACATCATCTGCAAAGAAGAGAAGTGAAAGACCCACTGCCTTGCACCTCCAGAAGAATTTGAAATCAGGTCTCGAGGATTGCTTAAGAATGATCCCTGAGAGCACTTCCATGACCATAGTGAAAAGGTAAGGAGAGATGCGATCCCCTTGGCGAAGACCTCGACCGCTCGCAAAAAACCCGTGGAGTTCTCCATTCAAAGCAATTGAGAATTTAGGAGTGCGTACACACGTCATAATTAGGCTAGTGACAAGAGTGGGGAAAACCAAAAGCCAGCATCACATTCTCAAGGAAGCCCCAATCCACCGTATCATATGCTTTCCGAAGTCCACCTTTATCGCACATTTAGGTAGATAAGGCTGAAGGTGGAAGCTAGAGAATAGCTCCCTGGGCGTAATATATTGTCCCTAATTCTTCTACCTTTTATAAAAGCGATCGAAAAGGGCCTATCGTGTTCTTCAAAGCTAGGGCCACCCGATTAGCTAGCACCTTTGTAATACACTTGTAGATAGTGTTGCAGCAGGCGATGGGCCTATAATCCTCCACCGAAGTGGCGTTGAGCACTTTCGGAACCATTACCAAGATGGTATTGTTAACCTCCCTCAAGAGTTTTCCGGAGTTGAAGAAGTCCAACACTGCAGTCGTTACTAAAGGACCTACCGTGTCCCAGCTTTCTTTGAAAAACTCCGCTGTGAAACCATCTGGCCCAGGAGCCTTTCCCTTGGACAAAGAGAAGATGGTGTTCCGGATCTCTATCTCTGTAACTAGTTGAGCAAGAAGAGCAGCCTGATCAATCGAGAGTGGATGTTGGATAACCTCCCTCAAGTCCTCTAGCGAAGGTCTAATAGTCTCCCCTTGTGGCATCAAGAGGTCCTCAAAGAACTCTACAAACCTTCTTTGCACTGGCGTGGCTCCGTCAATATGTTCCCCGAAGAGTCGAGAACGGAGAGGACTCTCGTTCCTCATCCGTCTTTTGTTGACATATTGATGGAAGAATTTGGTATTCCGGTCACCCTCCTTGAGCCATCTAACCCTGGACTTTTGCCTCGAAGAAGGACTCCTCCGATGATCGCAACTCGCAAAGATACATCTTTGGTTTTTCTCCACCTCGGCCCAGGGTCGGCGAGAAAAGGGTTTAGCTGTAATTCTGCTTGGGTGGCCTCCATCATCTTCCGCGCATCAAGAGTTCTAGCAGATATATTAGAGAAGGAATCTCTGTTGAGTTGCTTAAGTCGACATTTGAGAGCCATGAGCTTAGAGACAAGCTTGTACATTGGGACACCATTCCCCGGTGCATTCCACACTTGTGAGACAATTTCATTGAACTCCGGGTGCTTCATCCAGAAGTCGAAGAACTTGAAAGGTTTCCTTGTATGAGTCGGATTAAGAATCTTCACCACCATAGGCGAGTGGTCCGATATTCCAGGAGCAAGGAAGGAGGCTTCTGAGTAAGATAGATCCAAGCTCCACTTGGCATTCACTAGAGCCCTGTCAATTTTCCTTGCTTTCCTAGTATGCCCTGAAGACGTAGTCCAAGTGTATCTAAACCCAATGAACCTCAAGTCTTCCAGCTCAGCTTGCTCCAAGCACTGTCCAAACTCATTGAAACAAGGGAGCCAATCTTCGGAACCACCGACCCGGTCCGATGGATCCTTAATAGCATTGAAGTCCCCCAAGACAAGCCAAGGAGTGTCTCGGAGATGGTTGCTTTTCATGATAATGTCTTCCCACAGCGGTCTCCTCAGCGAAAAGGAGTGATCTCCATAAACAAAAGAAACACAGCAAGCTACCCCAGAGTCTAGGCTCTCAAGGTTCCCATGAATTGCCTGCTTGGAAAGAGAGAAGGTTTCAAACTTGACTCTCATGGGGTCCCATCCGACCCAAATTCTACCCCTGGGGAAGAAGTCATAGTTTGTAGTCCAACACCAACCTCTCAATAGAGCTTCGGAAATGGAGTTAAAGCAATCCTGTGGCACCTTAGTTTCCACCAAACCAACACAGCACAAGTGGTTCGACGTAATAAAATTACGAATCTCCGCTTGTCTAGTCGAATCAACCATACCTCTAATATTCCAGCAACCTATATACATATGTACAAAAGAGGAAGCGAGGAAGGGTTACCTCCTTTTCGAAGGCCTGCGACGGCTCTGAGAGGGAGCCGCTCGAGTCGCTGGAGGAGGTGGGTCTGGAGGAAGCACCAGCGGCTTGTCCTGGGTATTCTCCTCCATGTTTTTCGTTGGAGGAGCCTTCGGCGGTAGATCTGGTGGGGCCTTCGGCGATTGACAAGGCGAGAGAAGATCTTCATCTGAACTATTGACAGACTCATTCAACCCCGCTCCACTCCCTAAGCCCGCCTCTGGATGGCTAATGGGATCTTCCTCCATTGTCGAGGTGTGGTCATCCACACTAATTAGTGCTTGAAACCCACTCTGAGCCCTCCGGGTGGAGGTTGAGGGCAAGCTTTTAATAGCTGCTACTGAACGCTTGAGAGGTGGTTCCTCTTCTCCAGAGCTTGCTGGATGGTCCAAATATGTCTCCTTGGGGGGGAAAGATTTGTTCTTCTTTCCCTTAACTTGTTTCCATCCACAATCAGCCTCATTCAGGTCTACCACCAGTATAGGTGAAGTCTCAGAGGGGCGGGCCTCCACTGGTGGGGGGGGAATGGTCTGAACTTGCTTCTGGCCTTGCACCGCCTTCCGCCCATTCAAAGAGGTTGCACAATTGTGCCCAAAGGAGCCACACTTCAAGCATTCCGCTGGCTTCCACTCATATTCAATGGCAATCGACCGAACAACTCCGTTTATTCTTACCCTGGTCAAGTAGAATCTTGGCTTGTTTACTTGAATCTCCACACAAACTCTTGCAAAAGAGATTCTTTGAGATTGCTCCGTGCGTTGATCAACAAATAACGGCTTGCCAATGGTGCTCGCGATGGCGCTAATTGCCGGTGCTGTCCACAGGTCAAGAGGTAGGTTCTTCAAGCGAATCCACACTGGAACCGTGGTTTGCTTCTCCCTCTTCAACTCTAGGAGCGGCTTCCATTGTTGCAAAACAAGTGCAACCCTTGCAACCGTTATAGGACCTTCTTCCAAAATCTTCCTTCTGAACTCGGGGTCAGGGATGCGGAAGAAAAAGAAACCCTGGTCATTGGCAAAAACCTCGACAAGCTTCGGTCCCCAACATAGTTTGAGCGAGTTCTCCGTGAGCTGGAAAGGCAAACTCTTTCCTACATAATATCCAACCAGACACTCATGCCATTTGAGATCCACCGCATCTAACACTTCTTCAGGAAGATCCACCACCGGGACATCATCCTCAAACGAGGGAGGAACAAAGGTAAGGTCATACCCTTTCGCTGCAAGTTTCGCAACATTTGCCCACGTCCGGACAGCCGGGGCGTCTGGTTTGGGGCCGTTTGGAAGCCGACCTTGCTCTACTTCGTCCTCTCGAGCGCCTATCCCTGCCTATATCTTTGGGACCACGGTTTGAGGTCTCTGCTAGTGCATGAGCCTTGCCCGTGAGCATGGAGGCCCGGGTCTCCTTGTCTCGATTGAGGGGGCTAGACGTCCTCTCCGATTCATTTCTCAATTGTGCCGTATTACTCGGCTCACCACCCACAGCCATTGGATCAGCCATAAACTACCCAACCAGCTAAACCCAGTCCTCTACATATCAGCCATCTAGAGAGTAAGAGACTAACCGTTCGGACGCCTCGCACCTCTCGGTTGGCTGGACGCAGCAAGGACGGGGCAGGGAGGAGGACCAGCAGACCGCTCAGGAGCACCTGACGCCCTCTTCCCGCTACGATCAGGTCCGGGACCACCAGCTCTGCTCCTCAGGGTCGAGCAACGCAGCAGCTTGGTGCAGGGCACAGCAGGGGCGCGGCACAACAGGGGCGGACACCAGCAACCGTTCAGAGGGAAGGTCCGACCGGGGGCGCTCCAGCAACCAGCAGCAGGGCAAGGTCCGAACGGGGAATCTCCAGCAACCGTTCGAGAGCAGGGCAAGGACCGAACGGGGGTGTTCCAGAACAGGCCGCAGCTCAGTGTCGAGCACCAGCAGCAGTTCGGCAGGGCACGGCACAGCAGAGGAGCACCAGCAACCGTTTGAGATGAGCCGAGGGAGGCTTACCTAGCGTTGTTGGGACGCCTGCGATGCACGGACCCGAGCCGCACCAACACCACACCTCCAAGGGCCGAGCGGCGCAGCAGCAGGCGATTCCGTGGAAGCTCAGATCTCGCCGCACGGATGGAGAGAGTCTAATCCGTTCGGTGAGGAGCGAGGGCCTTCCCAGAGGAGCTGAACCCCCAAATTCCATGCCAATCGGAGGTCTGGATCGGCCGGATCGAGCAGCTGACGCCGGCGAGCTACAGTTCAAAACCCCAGAGGAAAAGAGTCGATGAACAGTACCCGTGCGAGCATTTTGGCTATCCTTGTTATATAAGAGTTAGAAATTGGAGGAAGGAGAGTGGGGAAATGACAAGGATGTTGAAATAATGGGATAAAAAAAATTGAGAAATTTTTAGAGGAAAATTATACTTTCAGCATGCTTGGAGGAGAGGGCTATTGCATATTATGCTCAACCTAGTTTAGCTGGCGTAAATAGCATGATTTGTTGAGAAGTTAATAGGTGGCGCTGAAGTAGGAGTATTTGTACAAAGCAGTTATTTTAGTTACCATTCGATATCTTCAATGTAAATGTCATGTGCTTTTCACTGATAGTCTTTTTTTAATTCATATAAGCACTAAATTTCAATCAGTGGTCGCAATCAGGGAGTTATCTTACTGCCAGTCCATAAATGGGGGCTCACATTTAGCAGGATTTGCAACCCAATTGTCTTTTATTGAATGGATTAACATTTGCATGTTTGTTTCTTCTGATAGTTTGTTTGTCATTTCAATAACGACTCATCCCTCTTGGACTAAATTACTAATGGACATTCTGACTGGAAACTCTTGAAGAATCATTCATATTCTAGATTTGGGATTCCAAAGTTGCAGGATACACCTTTTGAGAAATTCTATAATGTATGTCCTATATATGCATAGATAGACCGTCCTTTGTTTTTAGGTTGGTTTTTTTTTTCCCCTCCCCTATTCTTGGGCATCGATTCAGAGTTACGTACTTTTCTAAATATTTACTTGAATTTCCAGGACATGACGGTTGAAAACAATTGCCAGAACGGCGTACCTGAATGCAAAGGCAATAAGAGTACTGCTGGAGATAACATGAACAACAATACTATATTGGATAAGGAGCCAATCCTTGGTAGTGACCGTGCTTTAGTTATTTGCCAGTCCCCCTCTGAAGATCTTGAGAAAATATATTCTGTGTTGGCTTCTAAAGAACACACACTGTCACAAACTGCTTTAAGAGTTGTTCTCCAGAAAAGGGCTAAACTGGTAATTTTCTTTTCCTGTTAATATGTTCCACAGCGTTTTTTAGTGTTTCAAAATGCTGATGTTTTTTCATCAAAAAAAAAAAAAAAAAAACTGCTGATGTTTTAGTGGTAGCCTGATGCAGCAGCTCAGCAGTTTTTGAAGCTTATCAGTTTGGTGTTGTCATAATAAGTCCTTTCTAAATTTTCTGATTAGGAAGTTATCTTCTAGCATTTTATGTAAGCAAATGATCCAGAAGGTGAATGATCCCTTTGCAACTTTTTGGACATTGCCGGTTGGCTTTGTATTAGTCTTTCTTATGTAACTGACAGTAACAACAATTCCTTGTGACTGGGAATACTCATGTTCCGTTCAAAATTATGCTTTCTTGCAGTCCCTTCAGCTGCGAAATATAGAAGATGAGATTGCGAAGTGTGACAAGTGTATCCATACGATTTTGAATGGTATGACTGTTAGTGGATTTGCTTTAAGAAGCCAATTTTCCATTATTGAGCTTGTTTACGTCGATATTTATCTTGTTGAGCTTTGATGGTAGAAATTGAGGATAAGCTTGTGTCGCGACATGAACTCTGCTATGTGATTCTAAATAGTTCTCAATGCATCTGAATTGAGCTGTCAGCCTGTCATTAGTTAGTCTTAACAGAAAGATAAAATTCACTTAATCTCTTTCTGATTCAGGAGTGGCATTTTCTTGATGTCTTTCTATTGATTTTGTATCTGTACTTTGTAGAGAAATGAAGCTCTAGATTGAAAGATTGCTGGCTGCACTACTGCTGGCTATGTTATGTAGTAGTAAGGAGTTTTCATTTGCTTGTCAAGGCAGTTGAATGTTTTGGATACTTCTGCTTTCTAGTGAAAGGATGGATGTTCATCGGATGTTCTGTGTCTCTTACACATATGGGTTGACTAATTGCTTTTTCTTGATTTCTATGCGTTTCTGTCCATTCTATCATCGTCATCATTCTCTGATGCATTTTATCCCTCAGAAGGATAGAAGTCATTATTTGTGTGATTACTATTTGTAATGGGAAGTTGGTTATTAGTAAATGCAAATTAGGGATTGTCTGGATACCTATCATTTTGCAATTTGTGACTGATGGATAGTTCTTTAGGATAGCTTCATCTTTTTCTTCTTGTCATAGGTGGAGCTGATGCTTTAGCGCTGAAGATAGACTCCATAACTGATGGTTGTAATTATTCGTGCCTGGAAACTACTGCTCATGAAAGGCCAAATACCCATCTTGAAGGCCAACCTTTGCCCCATTGTACCGATGTAAAGTTGTCTGAGGCTGTTAACTACAGACAAAGTCCATGTCAAGTAAGTTCCCACCATGAAAAGTTGCACTTTTTCCTTTTCCTTTATTGTTGTTTTTTCAGTATCTTTTCCTGTTTTATTCTTACTGGACCTCTAATAAGATGGTATAACCTTTATAGACGAGGTCAACAAAATTAATTTTTCTGTTATTAACATTCTATTAACACAGAGGGACAGCATACATTGCAAGAGATGCTCAAATGCAAATGACTGAAAGGATAGGCCCTGTTTGGTGTGTGAAAACTTTCCAGTTCTCATTTTCCACTGAAAATGGAAACACGTCAAAACTGATAAGGTCCTGTCGCATTATGAAAACAGTTTTCAAGTGAAGACAACGAAAATTGTTTTCACTTTCATAACTAAAGATTGAAATGCCCTTTAATATGTCATTATGATTCCATTTTCATAGAAAATGGCAGTAAAATAGTTTTGTTTCCTGTTTCTTGCATACACATTTCATTTGTGAAGAAAAATTCAACATGAACGGTGTTTGTAAGGACTCTCTGGAACTGCAATTAGAAATTTATGCTTTCTCTTCTCTGCCAACATATGCTTTTCACATCTTCTCTGCAGGAGTTGGATGAAATATGTGATGCAAACACTTGGATTTTACCAACTTATCATATTTGTGTCACTGATGGTAAGATATATGGAATATAACGTCCTTTTAAGAATGCGAGAAATTCACTCTTGATGGCATCGTTGACACTATAAATGGAATTTTCTCGTGTACGGTGGTAATTTCTGCGATGCTCAGAATTCTGAATGTGCAAATACAATTATCTGCCAACATATGCTTTTCACATCTTGTGTACTGTTTTTCTAGTATACATAGGTTTGCTTGTCCGTGATGTCAGAACAGACTGGGATGGTTATGAACTCCAGAGATGGTCGTGACTTGCAAATACAATTATCTGACTTACTTTAGAAATGTCCTGCAAATTGACTGTCCTTTCCTGCTTTTGGTCATTTCTTCAAAGACACCGTGGTTTGCTCCTAATACGTTGAAACTAGGGAATATCTCCCTGCTTATCTGAAGTTTGTTTGGTGAAGACAAATTCTTGTTAGTAGCTTGGGTACTTGTTTGGCTGGAATGCTTATCCTATAGAGATGGCCATAGGAGGATTGCATCTATTTTATCATTTTGCTTTTACATCTTTAACATGTGATGGAATGGCATGAACTGCTGAAGTGATGAAAAGCGAATGGTTGCAAAACTTGATTAAAATCTGGTGAGGTGTTACGCTGTCTCATGAATCTTTGCAGCATGTCTAGAAAAATATGATCCTCTGTTGAGGTCGTGTGAAATCTAGATCTCCTTTACGATGCTCCTACCTACTCTGTTGAGATGAGGTTTTGTTGGTTGAAATTTTCAGTCGAGTTATATTATGCATGTTGATTCGTGATGCTCCAAGCAGCTGGCTAATATTGATCTGCACTTCGTCTAAAAGGTGGGTTTGTCGCTAAAGTGACTGTCAAAGGTGCGGATCTCAAGTGTTCAACTGACGGAAACCCTTGCTCCACTCCTCAAGGAGCCAGAGAATCGGCTGCAGCCAACACGCTGGTCATATTGAAAAGCGCCACTAACCAGGGGTAGAAGCTGCATCATACTCAGCCACTCATCTGAATTCTGCATTTTGCCTTAGACATGTATATATGCTGGTCCTTTAGAATTTGGGGCATGCGACTTTTGTAATCCATCCTGTGGGTCGTTAAGTCTTTTGGCTGATGACAATAGGGTCTTGCTTGTGAACAATTGTAGAACCTCTGCATGATAGGGAACAAAGACTCTAACCTTGCGGGTGTCATGTTAGCATATTTTAGTCTTAAGACTCCCTGGTCCTGGTATATATTAATGGAACCGGACTGACATTACGACTCTTTTGCCTTTTCCTCTCTGTACACAGCGAGGTAATTTTGAAGACTTGAGTTGTTCGTTGTTGACGCCTTAATTTTATTTAGGTATGTTTTAGTTTATTTATTAAAGCTATTATTCTCTTTATTGGATAATAAACCGAAAAAACAATAAAAACAAGAAAAAAGCAAAAGAAAAGCGAAAGCAGAAAGGCAGCCCCCCTCCCCGCATGGGCCTTCGGCCCATCGTCGCCTCAAGCCCGGCCCCCTCCGCGTCGTCTTCTTCCTCGCATCACTGAGGAGCATGCGCGGGCAAGCGCGACGCTGGAGAAACTTGAGCAGAGACGGTTGCGTGCGGAGCAGAGGAGCAGGGGCGTCAACGGGACGTGACCGGAGGAGGCGATGATGGCGGATGGGACGGCGGTCCAACCAGCGGGTCGAAGCCTCGCCGACCGGCCGCTCCCGCGCCTATAAATAGGCCCTTCATCCCCGACGAAGAAGAGAAAGGAACGGGACACAGAGAGCCAAGACAGATAGAGATCGCGGAGAGAGAGAGGGAGCCAGATCGAGTCGCAGCCCTTGGACACCCCACTGAGAGACTTCAGGGGGGCCGAGGGCTCGCGGCCTCAGATTTGAGCCCCGCCGGAAGGAGTAGAGAGAGAGAGAGAGAGAGACGCCGGAGAAGAAGAAATCCGCGGGAGGGGGTCTCACTGTCATCGCCACCCTCGTCGCGCCGTCGTCACGATCAAGTACCGTACCGTCGCTGTCGCCGTCATAGCCCTCTCCATAGTCCGATCACCCTTGCCGTCACCACCATGGCCGTCCTCGCCGCGGGACCGCTTCGGTCTCCTCTCCAGCGCCGCAAAATCGCGAAGTGGATCCGAATTTGGAAAATCGGGTAGGGTTTGCGATCCAGGGGGGCGGCTGCGAGTCGGGTCGAAGGCCGGGCCAGATCCGGGTAGGGTTTCTCCAAAAATGTATGGAAAACCCCTCGAACATCCAAAATGCGTGGAAAATCTCTCGAACATCCAAAAAGCCTTAAGGTTTAAACAAGATTAGGTACCGAAAGGGTATTAGTGATTAACTAGTGTAATCAAATCCCCGATCCTAATTTCTCTGGGTGCGCAGGAGTGAGTATTTCTCCCGATACTTCGCTTGGGTTTCTAATCAACCCACCCCAAATCGATTAGTGGCGACTCCATTTTAAAAATTGATTTACAGGTTAAAAACTTGAACCATTAAGTCGTGAATTGGTGGACTTGGGAGAGTCCGGGCTTAACTAATTTCAGCCGAGCCATTAGCCTCCTTAGGCGCCTGTACCCGATTGCGGGCGTCCGAAAAAAAGAGGTCGCGACATTCGTAAATGATGTTTGCTCTCGCTTGTCATTTTCCCATTTGGGATTTTGGCGAGGAAGGATCTGGGAGACAGTTCCAGTCATGGTTATACAACTTAAAAATGAAGTAAGCAGGGTCGTTTGTAAAATTGGCTTACGTTCCTCGACCGTGTGGCTTGATCTTTTCATGGAGTGGAAATAACATGAACCGACAAAGCCTACTTCAGTTTTTATTAAATGGTCTGTCTTTGACGACTGAAGCAACACATTTCCTTGTTTTCTAGTATTCACGCTCTTCCATCTCTTGCATTTTCAGTTTCTGTTTGCAAATCAGATCGGGATTTTGGTTTGGCCGGAAACTCCAATGGATACCTCGATCTGTCTCAAGGTCTAAAGTTGAAGTCACGTCACTTGTGCAAGTGAGAACTCTGCCATTAGAAATAAAAAAGAAAATACTTCTGCAACTACTTGATAATCATCAATCATACATCGACAAATGATATAACACGTCCGCAGGAAAATTGGACTTTTACTGTTAGATCTTCGAGATGGTATGTTAACTGCCGTTGGCAACTTACATTTGCCAGAATTTCATTTTATTGAGCCAATCATTATACAAAAATCCATAGGTAATTGAAAAACCGCAGCTTCCCCGCTACTGCAGAAATAAGAGGCAAATAAAAACTAAATGACCATTATTCATACATTCAAATGACTTATACTACAGAGAACGATTGTTGACACATTACTCTCAGCTATTTACTATTACGATCCGATTCTCTCTGTCTTTCCAGCCATGTCGACACGGTGGCTAGACAACAGCATCAAACAAGAAGAGAAGAAAAAAAAAAGAAAAAAGAATATACAGGTGAGTTGGCGGAAGACTTGAAAGCATGAAAAGAATATGGGACCGTTGGCGAAAATAGACTTGAGAAGCAAAGGTATATACGTGTAAAAGCATGCCTGAATTATTCAGCATCCAGCAGCTTTCAAGAATTTGTCATAAGGACTTGACGGCGGTAATCTAAAAGAATGTGGTCCATAATCGCATGAACAGAGCTGGCGCTGATGCTGGCGTCGCAATTGGTCACTCTCATGCAACTTTCCATTCCCTTCCAAAAGCTCCATATTCTGTCAGAAAAGCCGAGCATGTATATAATGTTAGCAACGGTTTCTCTGGAAGAGAGAGTTGAATCCTTCCCTGTAAAATTCTTCTCACCTAATCATCTACACCAAAGCAGCCCAAGTAATTTTACATAATGAAAACAAACATATGCCTCTTGACTTAATTAGATCCAAGCAGACAGAAGCCACATATACAATGGCAACATACCATTAGTCCCTTTAGGTTCATTTATGACGTGAGCATAACAGAGACCTTTGCAAGGTCAATAGAGGGTTTCATTTATATAACCCACCAGATGGTTACTAAATGATAATGGTATCCTCCTTACAAAGCAAATGTACTTACCAAACTTGGAATTGGGAAATGAGGGGCGTTGTTTTCATTTTCACCGACACAATTATAGCCTTCGCTTCCTACTGATTCTTGAAACTATGTAGAACCAACATCTTCTGCTGTTTGCCTGTCACGAGAGCTTCACATTGATTCTGTTGGGAATAACGGATCCCCCAAAAACCGGATTCGACACTGAATCGAACCCCTAAATCAATGTGGAAGACGAAGCCCCGGAAAAACACGTATCACCGATCGTAAAGCACACCACGGATTCGAGCGTACCTTGTTAGCCACAGATTAAACACCGACGCCGACAAGAGGAAGAAAATCTGGCCCCGTTCGATCCGATAACGCCTTGAAGGGAAGAAGAAAAGTGCCGTTTGCTTACTGTTTCCTTTTGGAAGGGAGAGAGCGCGCGGGAGAAGAGAAGACGTACGTTGAATTGCAAAACGTTGTCTTCTCTCTCTCTCTCCTCCCTTTTATACCTTCCCCCTCCACGGGCCCTATTCTCGTGGGCTGGGCCTTTCTGGGCCCAGCATGGGCGGACGGGCCTTAAGCCCATCACCAATTAAAATCATCATCTCCCACTCGCACATGGTAGGCCGAACAGGATTCTCTTTACCTCTCTTCAACATTCATACTGGTACATAATTCGTGCGACCATCATACTTTGAGAGCTCGTTGCTATACATCTGTTAGGAATATATAGCAGCTCATAATGGGCGTCACACTCCGAGTAGATTCAGTATGCAGTACCCTATATCGATTGATCACATTTTATATCTCTCTTGATCTCTTTTAAACATGATATATATATATATATATATATATATTGTATTAACAATTATAATTATCACAAAGACAGTCATAATTGGTCGACCAGTGAATACAAAACCACAATGTGATTTTCCAAAATCGATCTTCCTCTTTCCTTCAAACTCTCAATTTCAGTCCAGCTTGCTTTTCTAGAAATGCCCCATTAGATCGAATAATCTCATGACCATTGGCAACACCTTAAGATAGCAAACACTAAATAGAAATCTTGAGAATAAGTAAGAGTCCTGAGGTGACTAAAAATTGAGGAACTATTTTCCTCAAGAGTCTCACACGTCATAAAAGTTGAGATCAAACTTTTTGCCACTCTTATTGGTCGTCTCATGCATACGTAGTATGAAATACGTATTACGGTATTAACTCATTTCCCGTGGAGCGTATGTCTACACTTTTCAATACCGTACAGATGATAGTTCAGACATACCCAATGTCTAACTTGAGTTCACGTATCTACTCATTCACAAAATTCATCAAAACTCACATCTGACATCTTAGACAGATAAAGTAAAATATGTAGGGTATTTTACTTTTGGACATCTTTAGTATTATGTCTTCATCTTAACACTTAATTAAGGCGACATATGTATTTTAAGCTTGAGCTCTCGATTAAAAACAGTCTCATCTCTATTTATCACACAGTAAATAGAGGCGATTATGCGTGTGAGTGGGCTAATTTTTTATCAGTCCAACATACTTACTCAACTTAAAATAATGCACTAAGCATTAAGATGCATAAAGATCATACAAAGATTCATAGACATTAATAATAAAACAACACTAGTTCATAATTGTGAACAACTCAGGGAAATTACAATCCAGTACATCAGACTCTACACAATCTTAGAGATTTTACATGACCACAAAACACATCTCTAGGTATTGGCTTTGTCATAGGATCTGCTACCATTCTATGCGTAGATATGTACTGTAAGTTCACGTTCCTTTCGTGCAACCAAATCTTTTACAAAGTTATACTTGGTATCTATATGTTTGGTCTTGCCATGATACTTTGGATCTTTAGTGTACGCTATAGCTGCTTGGCTATTACAATTAACCAATAATGGATTTGCAGCTTTCTCATTGTCACGACCTCTTTTTTCCATCCGAGGAAAATAAAGAAAGGTTTAGAGATATTTGCCTAAAGAGACGGACCAACGGCCCTAAATTAGGCGTGGGCTCTCCCAAGCCCATACCTCGCGCAACATTGGATTTTGAATTTAATTCTTAACAACCTATGTTCTTCTAGGAGTCCCCACTAGCCTATTAGGGTCGGCTAGAAACCAACTGAGACACGGCAGTGTTGCCTTGATTACTACGTAACTAGAGATTTCTAGGAACGGGGACTTGTTTACGCTGATGTTTCTATTAGCGCCCTTGCGGTACCACTAACTTAGAAGATTGTTTATCTAAATGGTCACACAATCTTGATTACCAATTATAACCTTTATGAAACCACTAAGTGTCCATGCAAATGTTTTTGTAGGTTTTTTTTCTTAGGTCTAGACTAATTCTAACCTAATTTAGAAGAGAAATTTACACTCAAATTAATGAAAAAACGATGCGGTAAGTATACATCCACGAAATTAAAATGACTTGAAAATAAATACGGAAAAGGAAAACCCGATACAAGTCGGGCAAATAATATTACATGGCCTTGTTATCACGCCCGGGACAGGACCCCGTGATCGAAATGGGAATTTAAATACGCATGATATTACTCTAAATGCATGAAATTACTCTAGATAATTTTAATCTATGCAAAATGGATTATTTACAAAAATTGTTATAAAATACCAAAATAGCATTAAATTAGGAAAATTCCATATATGTCATTTCTATCCTAATTTGATGTTATCCAACATTTTTGATATTTTTGAAATTTTCAGATTTTTCTCTTTTTTTTTTTTTTTTTTTTCAAAAAAAAATATTAATAATGATTCCTTAAACCGATCTATGCTAACATGGAGTAACACATCACATGAATATCACAACGATTAAGCTCAAATCAACTGCTTCGAGATTGAAGCTTGGTTTCAACATTTTATCGAATACTTGGCTTGCATCAAATCACCCCAAAATGGCTTCTTTGGGTCATGCTCGTGGCTTTCAATCTCGACCCATAAGCAATCTCTTGTGAATGTAAAGTATCAAGGATATACTAATACATGCAAAGAACGTGTTTGACTAGAAATTACAGCCTAAAACATGCAAAAACCGAACTGAAAATGGCCTCCAAGATGCAGGTTGGAGTTGTTTTGCAAAACTGGTGATGAACCCAAGTCAAACAAACATGCCAAATGCTCAGATTGAAGCTCCGACAACCATCACATGCCATATCTATATGAAATATTACTCCATCTAGATGAAAATAGGTAACACTTACTTTCAAATGCAACAAACATCACCGAAAACGATCAACCGAACGCATCAAAATGAACTCTCCAAGAAGCATTCATGCATGATCTATGCTGGCCAACCATGTCTCAATGTGGTTTTTGGCTCATGTTATAGATGGTTTCATGGTTCACAAGGAGATTTAAAGACTAAACCGGGTTGTCCTATGCATCATTTGTACTCCCATGTAACATTCATCAAAGTCACAACGAAAAAAAAAGCATGCAAATGGGAGTAACAAGTTGAGCATGTAGGGGCATTGAAGAGGTTTTAAACACCAAGAAAATTTTAGCTTCAGAAATCAGCTCTTCAGACTAGTTTCCTTCTCGATTTTCGTGATCAAAACATGTTCAAACTTGAACAAAAATACATCTAGAATGCTTACCTTGCTTCCTAGTTTCTTTTTCAAACAACTCTTGGCCAAGGAAACCACGAAATTGTCTTCTGGAAGCACGTGAAAGTTGGTTCCTTCATGCTGAAAGTAAGATCTGCAGAAGAAAAAGTGACAACGAAGCTTTTCGTTGACTTCCAAAGCTAGACTTCCAAACCTTCCTTGTTAGCCAAGTTAAAATCAACCCAAACTATATGTATTATAGTTTGGCGTGTAAGTCATGGCTTTCCTCATTTGTCTCTCAAGTTTCTCAAAAGCACTCGCTTTTCCTCACTCGTGACCAATCAGGCTCAACACTTGGAAAAATTTTCGGACTTTCTGGGCCTGCCAGGAGGGCATTGTTTCGGGGGGCTTTAGGAGGCCTTCCCGATCTCCATTTGGGACATACAACCTATGGTTGGAAATATCTTTGAATGAATTTTCACTCTATAGTTGAAGGTTTTGGGTAATTTTGGCCGTAGGTGTGTGAAAATCTCTCTTTTCTCTCTCCAGGTCGGTCTGGAATTTCTGGGTTTCTCTCTTCTGGAGTTGCTTCTGAAGGTGTGTTTGGGGAACGATTCCGAGCCCCCTATCGTGTTTCCCGTCTTCTCCCCCTTATCCCTCGAATGAGCATGCTTCATAGATCTTATCCATTGCCTTAAGTAATCTCTTCCCCGGCTTTTTGCCCTCCTACCAAGCCTACCAACTAAGCAGTCCACCCACTCTCTGACTTTGTCAAAATTTTCCAATTTTGCAGATGTTGAGTGTGCCGGTTTTGCTGCGACTTTCCCGTGCTTCCAGCAGCTTATCGCTGGAAAATTTTCGTCCACTTACACTACTCATTACGGTCTTCCATCACGTGCAAAGATCAGGCCAGTTGGACAGCCAAGGAGGATATGGTGGGGCCACCAAGTTGCTTGCTCAACAACTCCGACTTCAAACCAACTTGTGGACTAGGATTTGTCAGCCGGTTTAAGTGCTTTAATCCATGAATTTAGCTGCGATTTTTGATCAATTAACAAGATCATGTATAGTAGTTTAAGATCTTAATCAGATTTTGCGATTTTGCCCACCCAAGTTTGCAAAAAAGTCCCTCAAAGTTGGCCATTTTCTTGTCCGAAAATACCCGATTCAATACAAATGTGGTCTTTTTGGCTCAATTTGATTGATTCGACTTGGCCCAAATTCAATTTCAACTTAATTGATGACCAAGATGATGATTTAAGGGCTCGGGCACAAATTTTGCAAAATTTGCGAATTGGTCCCTCAACTTTTGGAAATTGCATTTTGGCCCCAACTTGCCATTTGAATTCCAATCTTACCTCTTGGGCTTGGCTAGTCACATTTAGATCATTGACCCCAACTTGCTCTTCTCTTTTTTTTTTTTTTTTGATCTCTTCTTTTTTTTTTAATTATTATTTTTTATAGGAAAAACGTCTTTCATTTAAAACACTATATTAAACACCTAGATAACTTATATGCAGGAATTTGACATGAAATATTTTTGGGCAAAAATTTAGGTGTCGACAGCTGTCCCTCTTTGGAAGGAAGCTCAAAGAGGTTTCTTTCAAAGATATGGTGACACCTAATTTTTCTTTTTTTTTTTTTTTAAATAGTAAAATAAAAATGCAAGTGGGCTTAATGTAAAGAGCGTGGTTTAAGGATGTATCTATGAATACTTTGAAAAGTGTGGTTTAAGGATATATCCACAAACCTTGTGGTTTAAGGCGGTCCCACGAACCCTGTGGTTTAAGGTAGTTCCACTAATCGTGTGGTTTAAGGCAAACCCACTAACCGTGTGATTTAAGGCAAATTTCACTAACCTTGTGGTTTAAGGCAGTCTCACTAACCATGTGATTTAAGGCAAACCCATTAACCGTGTGGTTTAAGGTAGACCCACTAATCTTGTGGTTTAAGGCAGTCCGCTAACCATGTGGTTTAAGGCAAACCCACTAACCGTGTGGTTTAAGGTAGACCCACTAACCATGTGATTTAAGGCAAATTTACTAATCTTGTGGTTTAAGGCAGTCCCACTAATCGTGTGATTTAAGGCAAACCCACTAACCGTGTGGTTTAAGGTAGACCCACTAACCGTGTGATTTAAGGCAAATTCACTAACCTTGTGGTTTAAGGCAGTCCTACTAACCGTGTGATTTAAGGCAGACCTACTAACCGTGTGGTTTAAGGTAGACCCACTAACCGTGTGATTTAAGGCAAATTCACTAACCTTGTGGTTTAAGGCAGTCCCACTAACCGTGTGATTTAAGGCAAACCCACTAACCGTATGGTTTAAGGTAGACCCATTAACCGTGTGATTTAAGGTAAATTCACTAACCTTGTGGTTTAAGGCAGTCCCACTAACTGTGTAATTTAAGGCAAATTCACTAACCTTGTGGTTTAAGGCAGTCCCACTAACTGTGTGAATTGTATGGTTTGAGGATGACTAAGAATCTCTTGAAAATGCATGGTTTAAGGCTGACCCATGAACCCTTTGAAATTGCGTGGTTTCACTGGAGAAACCTGTCATTCGAGAATATTTTGAAATGGACACTGCACATCAGATAGAATTCAGTATAACAAGTATTCTAGTAGCGAAAGCATACTAGATAAGATCAATTTCAGCACATGTCGTCAAAAACAATATCAAAAGTGTGTCGGTAATGCGAAAGTAATGATTGCATAAACAAATCAAGCTAATTCCAACTACTTGACAAACTCGCAAAATTGTCATCATGCTCGGATGATATCATTAATCGTCAAATTCTCTTGGAAGAAAACTCCTTGTCGAAATGACCTTGACTTATGAGAAATGTTTGTTAAGTATGCCAAGTAAGGACCCCTAGTCAGAAAGGGCTTCTCGCATATTCTCAAGAAAATTGCTATTTGATCCCATCTATTCATATGGGAAATAAACTGATCACTCAATTTCATTCTTCTAGTGTGCAAGGCTTTGAATCATTTGCAATAAGTACACATTGACCAATCTAAAAGGTCTTTTAGGGGGACCGTAGTGCAGGTTTGGTCATGGTTTTAGCAATGGATAGACATCATTGGCTATGAAATGAATTAATCACCGATCACATCTTCGCCGGGTTTACAAGTCAAGAAACCTTAAGATGAGAAAAGACCACCTTGCTCTCACTTCTTTGAGCGGCATCTTCTTTAGAAAATCCAAATTTCCACTCGAATTATCCCAATTTGAAGAGACTTCGGGAATAGGTTGTAATGTTGGTTCGGTGAAAGGCTCAAAAGGCTCAACACTTTTTCAAAGAATAATTTGAGAGTTGATGGTTATCATGGCATCATTACCATATCATCTATCCATCTTTTTTTTTTAAGCGCTAGGCTTTTAAAATTCAAATTGTCTCGAAAGTCCTTTGGCTAATCATCTTAACATAATGACTTTTGCATTTGCAATGATTTTCTTTTCAATGCAAGCATTTCTTTTCCCTGTGCATTGGCCTTGCTTTTACCAAGCACACTACTTTTTCATGCCCTTCAATTTTCATTTGACTTTTGCTCTTTTGGACTTTTTGAGCTCTTAAGACTTTCGAGATACTTTTCATATTCTCATGTAAACACCAATTGCATTGGTAAATAATATGCCATGCCCCCAATGTGGGGAGATAATCACCACTCGGGTTTTAGAAATGAACGATTAGGCTCAACTTGGTTTAAGCAAAGGGTATCAGTGTTTGGGTAGAGAAAAGAATGCTCTTCTTCACCTTGGGATGCTTCGAGCTTCCATAAGAACTCACCTTAAGTTGCCACAAAATGATTTATGCAAGTGAGCGTAAGGAAGCCTTTCTCATCTTTCCTCTCCAAATAATGTCAACCCAGACCTCCATAATTGCCTCATCGTGGGGTGGTTCTTGACAGGGGTATTTTGTAAAAAATTCTTCACATTAAAAGTCTCAAATGGGCTAACTATTGTCACCTGTAGTGTGTATGATAGAAGAAAGAAATGCCTCTTATCATCTTGATCTATGTACCGCTAGCAAATGAGTTCATCGACCTTAAACGACACAGGTTTTCTTTCTCACTTGAATCCCATAGTGCTTAAAGGACATGTTTGGAAATGGGTTGCCTTTCTTCATCCTAAGTGTTTCTCGCTTGGCATAAGTAACATCACCTTTCATTTTTGTTGAGATCATCTGGGTGGATTAATCTCCATAGAGAATTTTGATTCGAAATGACTGATCCGCCGGGTGGATGGACAAATTAAAGGTAAAGAAGATTTTCGCGAATTTTGCGGAAAACTTGTTTCCTCAATTTCCATTTTTTGTGCTTATTTCTAGAAAAACATTAAGTGTTCTCTCTCTTTTTTTTTCTTTTTTTTTAAATGGAAATTCTCCATTTGTTTTCCATTTGATTTTGAGAAGAAGAGTACTTACCTGTGCCTTAGTAGTCGGGTGACCCCCTTGATCAGTTTCATCATTTGGCAGCAAACAGCGGCATGAACCTATTGTTTTAAGGCTTGAAGAGATTCTCAGGTCTTTGGGTCTCATTAGTTCGAGCGCTTTCCTCCTTTTGCAAAAGTAAAAGATGCAATTTTTTTTATTTATTATTATTATTATTATTTTTATACATTTTATGGCAAACTCATTGCCACTTCCAGGGATCGAACCTTGGCCGTTCCCGGACCACTTCATTCCCCATACCACCAGGCCGAAGCGCTAGTAGTGTCCATGAGGCGCTTCTTTTTTTATTTGATTGAACCGTCTCTAGAATAACACATCTTTTAAACCAAGTTAGGTGAATTGGACATGTGTTACCTCCACATACTTGCTTGGTCAATATGTATTCCGCTTAAATCAATTTCTTGACTTTATTCTTTGGATACTGACGTTCCTGCCAAATAGGGAAACCACGTCAAAAAAAGAGGTTAGAGAGGGTATATCGAAAACGATACCAAATTACCCTTCTCCTGAGTTTGTATTCGACAGCTTCTGGGAATGTCTCGAATGTGGACCATTGCCTTTTGTTTTGTCATTTTAATTTTCTTCATTTTACAATCTTTCCACCAAAGCAACTAGATACACATAACACGAATACATATGCATGTATAGAATGTATGCATGAAATGCATGATGCAAGTGCTAAGTGACTCGGGTTGAACAAGAAATGGCTATACAGCCTTGATTTCATTCATGGAAAGTATTTCTTGACCGCATCGCGTTTACGTGCTTTGGCAGCTCGCGGCCGTCCATTTCCACCAGAATTAAAGCCCCACCGGGTAGTATCTTCTTAATGACATAAGGGCCTTCATAATTTGGAGTGAATTTTCCGCGTGGGTCTGGTATGATAGGCAATACTTTCCTCAACACAAGTTCATCCATTTGGAAATGTCTCGGTCGAACTTTGCGATTAAAGGACTTTGCAACTTGCTTCTGGTAACATTGACCATGGCATAGTGCACTAAGTCTCTTCTCATCAATCATATTCAGCTGTTCGTATCTCTGCTGGATCCACTCAACTTCCGAGAGTTTAATTTGTGAGAGAATCCTCAACGAGGGAATTTCCACCTCTACCGGTAAGACTGCCTCCATACCATATACAAGTGAGTAAGGCGTTGCCCCCGTCGAAGTACGTATTAAGGTTCGATATGCCAACAACGCATATGGCAATCATTCATTCCAATCACAATAATTGTCTGCCGTCTTAGATAGGATCTTCTTTATGTTTTTGTTAGCTGCCTCCATTGCTCCATTCATTTGCAGGCGATAAGGTGACGAGTTCAAATGACGAATTTGGAATTCACGAAGCAACTCATCCACAATCTTGTTATTCAGATTCGAGCCGTTATCAGTAACAATGGCTTCTGGTACCCCATAACGAGCAATGATGTCATGACGAATGAATTTGCTTACGTTTTTCGCAGTGACATTGACATATGAACTCGCTTCAATCCATTTTGTGAAATAATCAATAGCTACCAAAATGAAGCGATGCCCATTAGAAGCTTTGGGGTTAATTGGCCCGATTATATCTATTCCCCACATGGAAAATGGCCACGGCTCAGACATCAAGTGCAGTTTGTTAGGTGGGGCATTGATGTTGTCTCCGTAAATCCGACACCGATGACAATAGTGAACATGTTTGATACAATCGGTTTCCATGCTTAACCAGAAATATCCGAGACTCATGATCTTCTTTGCTAAAAGGTGGCCATTCTTGTGTGGTCTGCACTCTCCCTCGTGTATTTCTTTCATTAGCTGGTTGGCTTCTCTAGCATCGACACATTTCAACTGGATTGAATCAAATGATCTTTTGTAGAGCACACCGCTAGAAACAAAGAATTTTGACGCTAGCTTCTTGATATATTTCTTGTTAGCTACCTCACATCCTTGAGGAAATTCTCCCAGTTGGAGGTAATTCAAGATGTCGTGGTACCATGGCTCTCCGTCTAGCTCGCCTTCAACTGACATACAGTAAGCTGGGTGCTTGAGAATCTCGATCTTTAATGGCTCAATATCCAATCCCTCCATCACATGCAACATTGATGACAATGTGGCCAATGCGTCAGCAAATTGATATCGGGACCTTAGCAAATATTCAAAGGATATTTCCTCGAATTCCTTCGTTAATTCTTCAAGGAATTCATGATATGGGATGAGCTTATGATCGCATGTCCGACAACGACCCTCTGTTTGCAAAATAATAAGTGCAGAATCGCCATATACCTGTAAATTCTTGACATTTGTGTCAATGGCTAATTGCAAGCCGATGATGCACGCTTCGTATTCTGAGATATAATTAGTGCAAGGGAATGTCAATTTTGCAGCTACGGGATAATGTTGGCCAACTGGAGAGATCAAAACTGCCCCAGTCCTAGAGCCAGATAAATTTACGGCCCCGTCGAAATACATGGTCCATTTATCATTTGCTACTGCCAAAATACGTTCATCCAGGAAGTCCGCTGTGTCGAAAAATTCCTCTTCTCTAGGATTTTCAGCCAACATATCGGCTATGGCTCTCCCTTTGACTGAATTCTGTGCTACGCTTTGTATATCAAATTCGGAAATTAGGACTTGCCATTTAGCCATCTTCCCAACTAAAGCTGGCTTCTCTAGCAAATACTTGATTGGGTCATTCTCTGTCACGAGCAAAATTCGATGGTGAAGAGTGTATTGGCGTAGTCGGTGCAATACCCAAATTAATGCTACACATGTTTTTTCAACTTCTGGGTAATTCATCTCAGAAACAGTGAATTTCTTGCTGAGATAATATATCGCGCATTCTTTTCTATCACTTGGCCTCTTCTGGGCAAGCATGGCCCCTAGTGACTCCTTATGGATGGTTAAGTATAGGACCAGTGGTATTCTTGGAACTGGTGGTACTAGCACTGGTGGCTGAAGAAGGTATTGCTTTATCTCTTCAAAGGCTTTCTAGCATTCGGCGTCCCATTCAATCTTAGTATTCTTCCTCAGGAGTTTGAAGAATGGTTTGGCTGTCTCTGACAATTGAGAAATGAATCTTGCAATATAGTTCAATCTACCCAGGAGACTTCGAACTTCCTTGACAGTGGAGGGAGCTTTGAGGTCGCAAATGGCTTTAACTTTCGATGGATCGATTTCAATGCCTCGGCTACTGACCATAAAACCTAATAGCTTCCCAGACTTTGCTCCAAATATGCATTTGGCGGGATTAAGTTTCAGCTTAAATTTCCGAGCCGGTCAAATAACTTCTTTAGAACCCTAATATGGTCTTCTCCATGCTTTGATTTGGCAATCATATCATCGACATATACCTCTATTTCCTCATGCATCATGTCATGGAATAAGGTGACCATTGCTCTTTGATATGTGGCTCCCACATTCTTTAGGCCAAACGGCATCACCATGTAACAAAAGGTCCCCCATGGTGTAATGAAGGATGTTTTACTCTTATCCTCCTCTTTCATCTTAATCTGGTTGTATCCAGAGAACCCATCCATGAAGGAAAATAGTTCAAATCCCGCGGTGCTATCAACCAAAATATCAATGTGCTGTAGCGGGAAATCATCCTTTGGGCTTGCTCGGTTTAAATCCCGATAGTCTATGCAAACTCTCACTCGTCCATCCTTCTTCATGACCGGAACAATATTAGCAATCCAATCAGCATAATGGGATACTTCGATGAATTCCACTTTTAATAGCTTCATAACTTCTTCCTCAATCTTCTTAGAAAGCTCGGGCTTCGTTCTTGAAGTTTTTGCTTTTTTGGTGGCATATTTGGGTCGGTTGGTAAAGTGTGCTCCACGATTTCGGGTCTAGTCCTGGCATATCCGCGTAGGACCATGCGAATATATCTTGATATTCCTTTAAGAATTCAACCATTCTTTTTGCCTCGATCTCTGAAAGGCCCGCCCCAATCTTGGTTTCCTTAACATTTTCTATGTCACCAAGATTTATAATAACTATTTGCTCGGCTGTCAAGGGTTTAGATTCTTCATGACGAATCCAATCTCTTTCGATGTCTTTCTGGATATCATTATCCTTGTCAGATTCGAAGAGACTTTCATCAGGCAATCCCAAGTCACATATATATGCATCATGATAATGCCGAATGACATGCCTAAGATGCAAATGAGGGGGTTAGTAAAATCACTTAACGAATGCCATGCATGATGCACATTCAAAAATTCTTTTTGAATAACAATTTGAAAAAATATGAATTAGGAAATTGTCCTCATATCCTCAGACATCTTTTCCCAAAACTTTGAAAACTAGGAGTCATGAGGAAGTCCAAGCCTCAAAGCATCATCATAGGACTGGTGGAATACTTCCTCACACCCTTAATAAAACATGGATGCATTTGTATTAACATGATAAGGCCGTTTTACAAGGTTCAGATCTTGGACCACGGCTCACAGTCCAATACTTTGATTACAAACGAAACTAACAAAAGTAGCTAAACAACTCTTCCCATGTAAGGGAATACATAAAGGAAATGACATAAAACATACATAAAGGAAATGACATAAAACTAAACAGGATAGGTAAGTAGCATCCCTACTCTGAAAGCTGGAAGAAGCCCGCAGAAGGCTCCGCCTTGTCATCATCAAAGGTGACACACACATAGTTGGCACCAAATAGGTCTACTATATCTAAGATTGCTCCCTCCTCTTCTTGTAGTAGCTCAGGTGACTTGGTAAAGGTCTTCTCCAATAGTGGATAAAGATCCTTTAGTGATGGAAGGAGTAAGCCTTGCTGATTTTGTAGTGCATTAGTGCAACTTCCATATTCAATTCGTCCCATATAACCTCCACACACATCTCGACCCCAACGGTTACTTTGGCCCATGTGTCCCCCATGCGTACTTCGGCCTCCACGATTGCCTTGGCCCATACGGCCTCCATGGTAACCTCGGCCTCTACCTCTACCATATACGCCTTAACCATCAAGCTCTTCATATTTTACCTGACTCTCCATATATTTTTGGTAGCCTAAACCTACTCTTTTATGATTCTTGGGGGCTTCAATGGGCTTAGTAATACCTTGGGCATACACTCCCAATACCAATCCGGGAGTGTGACCGTACTTCAATAGCACTCTACTTGACATGATAGACGGGCCAGACATTTCAGGACTCTTAAGAGTGGTCCCAATGGGTACATGGACCATTGAGACTAGTTCGAAGGTATGGTAGCTAGATTCCTCCTCCTCAGGCTCCACATACGGGATGGCTATGTCTTGAAAGATCTTAAAATCAGTTTCTGCACGGACGGTTACAATTTTCCCCTCCGAAATGAACTTAACCATTTGATGTAGAGAGGAAGGTATAGCTTCAGCAGCATGGATCCAGGGTCGACCCAATAAGAAATTAAAAGCGCTGGGGATATCCAACACTTGGAATTTTTTCAGGAATGAGGTAAGGCCGATCAAAAGGTTGAGCTCAACTTCCCTGATTGTCTCTTTCTTTACACCGTCAAAAGCTCGGACGGTATACTTGGATGGTTTAATTTGCTCTTTACCAACCCCGAGATGACGAAGGGTGGCTAATGGATAAATATTCAGAGTGGACCCATTATCAATTAAGACCCGGGCTACCATCATATCGCAACACTTGGCCAATATGAGTAAAGCCTTGTTATGATCACGTCCCTCCTCCGGAAGATCTTCGTCTGAGAATGAGATTGGTCCTTTAAGAGAATGGACCCAATGAACTCCTCCAGCTGCTTGTCCCCAATAGTCTCCGGTACGTGTATCTCATTTAGAATCTTCAATAGTGCCTTTTTGTGTTTCTCAAAGGTCTTGAACAACTCTAAGAGTGAAATCTGGGCGGGCATCTTCCTTAGCTGCTCTACTACTTCAAACTCACTAGATTTGATCATCGCCAAAAATTACTTCGCTTCCTCATCAGTAACAGCTTTCTTTTCCATAGCTTCTGCGGGTGCATACGATGACTGATCGGGTAACAGCATCGACTTCATTTGTCCCATAATCCCATGGGACTGCCTTAGGATCGAAAGTAGTGATAGGGCTTTTTGGGATCTCATCTGGATCGCATGGTGGCAACTCAATTACCATCCGTTTGGACTCAGCCTCTCATAGCTCTAAGTTCGCGAACTCCTCGGCTGCCAAATCAATAACCACGTGTTTAAACTCGTCCTCATTAGAGTCCCATTGCTCTTCTTCAATAGATAAATCGATGATTACTGGTGTCATCATGGCAACGGTTTCTTCCTTGAGCTTGGTTAAGTCGTCCATGCCTCCCCACCCATCAGGGACGGTTTCTTTAGGATCCATGAAAAAGCTTGGAGGAGATGAGTATTTGACGAGATAGTCATACTTTCCACTTGGTTGGCCTAGTGTATCTACCACTTCTCCCTTTTCTAGTGCCATCTTCAAAAATGCACGATCTCCGCAAACTCTTTTAGCTTTGAGCTCGGATTCAACATCTAAGGCTTCTTTTAGCTTTGAGCTCCGATTCAACATCTAAGGCTTCTTTTAGCTTTGAGCTCCGATTCAACATCTAAGGCTTCAACATTTATGATTAACGGTTCGGTTTCCTTGGCTACGTCGACATCATTCGGTATTTTGACAGTGCTTACCTCCTCGACTGGCATCTCCACAACCATCCCAAATTCACAACAAGAATTCTTGGGAGAAAAATCAATTATAGCTGTCATCGTCTCATTTGCTTGGCATCCTCCTCCATTGCGGATTATGCCCATGTTGATCATCCTGGTGACACGCTATAGTTTCTTCTCAGTTGGGAGGACTTCATCGCTCCTTTTGTAATAACCAGTTAAAATCAAATCTTCATACAGTTTGTGGACGTCAACCCTGACCATTTGCACGTTCCTTTCCTCTTCTTTAGCAATCATATTGACATCCCCGACATGAACAAGTAAAGGGTTTTGCTTGACGTTGGGCTGCGTCTCCTTAAATGATAAGATATACATATTTATCCAATAAGCCCGGACCTTGTTCTGGAGTATTCGGCAATTATCCACATCATGGCCTTTCTCACCCATATGGTACTCGCAAGACTTTGTAAGGTCAAACCCTAGGACTTTAGGAGGGTTGTCACGAGGAATCTCTTTAGCTACCAACCCTTTCTGTAGCAACATGGGTAATAGTTTGGACAAGGGCCTAGGCAAAGGTGTGAATTGCCTCGGCGTCCACTTCTTGGGCTCGTAATTCTGGTACCTCCCTCGTGATGCAGAAGGATTTTGAGGATTCGAAAATTTTTTTGATTCGGCTGGGCCTTGCACATAAGCTACTTCTACTTCTTTCTCCTTCTTACTGGTAAATTTCCTGCTTGTTGTTGGAGAAATCTTTCCAGAATATTTTGAAGCTGACAAAACGTTTCTATCAGTCTAAGTCTGGATGTTCGGAGACCGACAGTTTAAAGTCTGAAGACTTTGTATACTCAAGACTCAAGACTCGAGACTCAAGACTCATGACTCAAGACTCAAGACTCAAGACTTAAGAATTTAAGTCTATTCTCACTGACAGTCTTTCTAATCCAGTGACGAAGGAAATCCAAAGCCGAAGTATATGGTTGAGGATTCGATCCTATCCTCGGAAAAGATTCCTTGGTTGGATAATCATTTCGGATTCTTTGATTCTTATCTAAGATCGATTGAAGAACCGATGGTCGACGAAATATTCTTGGAA
The DNA here is from genome assembly GCA_017140615.1 of Eucalyptus cladocalyx. Taxonomy (NCBI): domain Eukaryota; kingdom Viridiplantae; phylum Streptophyta; class Magnoliopsida; order Myrtales; family Myrtaceae; genus Eucalyptus; species Eucalyptus cladocalyx. The sequence goes on along the minus strand of CM029522.1, from coordinate 52,569,541 downwards.
TGTTCTATTCGGGAAACCAAGATCCCGATTGTATGGGCGAACAGATTGATGGGCTATCATCGATTCCTTAAATAGCTTGGATGATCTTCTTGATTGATTCCGTCCAACGGGTAGATTGGAGGAATTCCTTTGGTAAGTGCCAACGGCTATGATGGCATAAAGGAGTATAAAAGGAAGATGTTCTAGTTGTTTTAAGTAGTGATCGATAGAAAAATTCCAGAGTCTGAAGAACCTTAATTGTTAGTCGATACAGTTCGAGCAAAATTGTATACACAGAGAGTGTTTATACTAGGTGACACCTTGAGCGAGTGTAGTAGATCATCTACATCGAGATATCAAGGAAGAACAACACTGTAACATCTCTTTGTTCATAGTGGAATCCAGCCAAATTGGCTGTCAATGCGAAGAGTGGACGTAGGCTTGGATCAAGCCGAACCACTATAAACCGCGTGTTTAATTCTCTCTTTCCTTACTCGAGTCTTACATTGATTGTTATCTTTCGCTAATCCTTGAACTGTCTAAGTATTGCGCAAGTATACAAAAATTATCGAGAAAAATCTTTGTATACCTATTCACCCCCCTCTAGGTACTCATACTAGCTACATCAATTGGTATCAGAGCTCGTGTTCTTACTTTGTTTGAAGTGTTTTACTTCAGAGTAAAAGATCCATGGCTGGTATGCTAGCACCAGGGCTGATGGAAGGGCAAAGCAATACAAGACCACCCTACTTTGATGGGAAAGATTACAACATCTGGAAGAACAAGATGAAAGCCTTCCTATGATCCAAGGATCCTCTGGAATGGGACGTTGTGGAAAGAGGAATCACTCCTACTGCTGCATCAATCTCGAAAGAGGGAAAGAAACTGTTGAAGCCAGCGGAATGTCTCAAGAAGAGATAAACAAGAGACAAGCACTCGATGCTAAAGCAATTTATTCTTTATATTGTGCTTTGTCACCAACTGAATATAACAGAATATCTTCTTGTGTTATAGCAAAAGAAGTCTGGGATAGATTACATATCACTTATGAAGGGACAGACCGAGTGAAGGAGACCAGAATTAACATTCTCCTTGGTCAATATGAAGCCTTGAAAATGAAACCAGGAGAATCTATAACCGACATGTTTAGCCGTTTTAGATATTGTCAATGGTCTTGAGAATCAAGGACAGAAAATTTCTGATCCTATGAAGGTGAACAAGCTACTGCGTGGACTCTCCAAGGATTGGAATCATATAAAGACTTCAATAAGAGAGACGCAAAGAATTATGCCATTATCTGTAGACGAGCTGATTGGAACTCTTCAGTCTTACGAAGAGGAACGAATTAATGAAGACGAAGATCCAAGAGGTAAGAAATCCATTGCATTAAGATCTAATGATGATTCGATGATACAGATTCTCGAAGAAGATCGGACGATGAGGAGCTTGCTCTTATGATTAAGGTTCGAAAGCTGAATAGAAAAGGAAGAAGGTTCAACTCAAAGAAACAAAGTTTTTAAACAGCAAACCAAGTTTGTTGATAATGAGGAACCAAGCAAAGAAGTAGTTTGCTTCGAATGTAAGAAAAAGGGACACATAAGATCCAATTGTCCTCTCCTGAAGAAGAAGAGAGGAAAAGCTGAAAAGTCTCGAAAAGCTCTCAAAGCCGAAACCTGGAGCGATATAGAGTGTCAAGAAAGTGACGAGGAATATGCCAACCTGTGTCTAATGGCACATTCGGACTCGACTCGGATTCGGATCGACTCAGACGGTGAATTTGAGGTAAGTGATTTTAAAATCCCTGTCAAAGTCTCTAAATATATTGATGAACCGTGCTTCGTCTTAAGACTTCTTTCAAAAAGATTTCCGAACTTAAAAGGAAAACTCAGTTTTAAAACAAAAGGAAAACATTTTAGAAGAAAAAGTGAAAAGTTTAAACTTGAATGTTTCCACTTTTAAAGAGAATTAAGATAAACTTTCAAAAGAAAATGCTTTCTTAAAAACTGATTTATCAAATATTTCAAAGAAATTTTAAATAGGGTCGGAAAAACTTGAAAAAGTTCTTTCGGTCAAAGACCTTACTTTAATAAGTCTGGTCTAGGTATGACAGCAGAAACAATCCCCTTGATTGATTTTCCAAAAGTAAAAGAAAGAATTAAGAAAAGACCGTCAAAAGAGGCTTACAAAAATCATTTCAAGAAAGTCTTTGTAAAATCTATAGGTCGAAACGCTCTAAAATGTTCAAAGTGTAACAGTCAAGATCATTTTGAAAAAGAGTGTCCTATGGTTTGGAAGCCTGTTAAGAAAGTATGGCCCAATAATGCTTATCCTACTAACACCAAAGGACCCAAGAAAATTTGGGTACCAAAGAAAGCTTGAGACTCTCTTTTGAATGCAGGTCTGTCAAAAGAAGGTAAAGTGGTATCTTGACAATGGATGCTCAAGACACATGACAGGAGACTCAAATTGTTTCACAAAGCTTATTCAAGTAAATGGTGGAAAAGTTTCATTTGGAGGAAATAGCAAAGGAAGCATTGTGGGATTTACGAATCGTGAAAATTGGAAATCTCACAATAAGCAATGTCTCTCTAGTGGATTGACTCAATTACAATCTTCTCAGCATTAGCTAATTGTGTGATACCGGTTTCAAGATCTCCTTTCAAGAAGGCATATGTTCTGGAATTAGTAAAGATTCGACTCAGTCTTTCATGGGTCGAAGGCATGGAAACATCTACCTCCTTGATGTAAAACCAAATGAAGCACAATGCCTAATCTCAATTCAAGATGAAGCAGTCTTATGGCACGAAAGCTTGGCCATATCAACATGAAGCAATTAGCCAAAATCTCATCAAAGAAGCTTGTTCGAGGACTACCTAAAGTGCCATATCAAAAGTCTGATTTATGTACTTCATGCATTTTGGGAAAGCAGGTAAGAAATTCATTTAAGTCAATAAATCATGTCTCTACTAATCATGTACTACAGTTGCTTCATATGGATCTCTTCAGACCAACAAGAACCCAAAGCATTGGAGGTAAGAAGTATTGTCTAGTAATTGTAGACGATTACTCTCGCTTTACCTGGGTATATTTTCTTGCAAGTAAGTCAGAAACCTTTTCATTCTTTGAGAAGTTTGCTAAAAAGGTTTAAAATGAAAAAGGATGTGCTATTTCAAGTATAAGAACAGATCATGGAAGTGAATTTGAAAATCAAGATTTTACGAAATTTTGTGATAAATCTGGTTTTAATCACATGTTTTCCTCTCCGTATACTCCGAGCAAAATGGAGTCGTGGAAAGAAAGAATAGATCTCTTCAAGAAATGGCTAGATCACTTTTAATTGAAAGTAAAATCTCTTCACGATTTTGGGCTGAAGTGTTTCAACAAAGCATACTATATCATAAATAGAGTCTTCCTAAGACCTATTCTAGAGAAAACCCCCTATGAATTGTTCAAAGGTAAAAAGCCTATTGTTTCATACTTTCATGTGTTTTGTTGCAAATGCTTTATTTTGAAAAATGCAAATGATCGAGTTGGTAAGTTTGAAGAAAGATCAAATGAAGGCATCTTCCTTGGATATTCTACATCAAGCAAAGCCTACGAGTTTATAACAAGAAAAGTCGGTCTCGTGGAGGAATCAATGAATGTCAAATTCCAAGACTCAACGCAAGATGAATCCAACCGACTCGCATGATGAAGAGTCTGAACCCGCTCTAGACCTTCCAATGTCTTCAACTCAAGAAGCATCTCAGACTCTGGAAGTCCAACATCAAGATACTCATGAAGAATCAAATAAAGAAAGAGATCATCAACCAGACAAATCAACTAGTAACTGGAAACACAAATCCAGTCATCCCAAAGATCTCATTATTGGCGAAATCAATGAAGGAATCCGCACCAGATCAAAAAGGCATGAAGAATCTAGTGTTGTGGCTCTCATTTCTGAAATTGAACCAAAAAGCATAGAAGAAGCTTTATCTGATGAAAGTTGGATCGAAGCTATGCAAGAAGAACTCGACAGTTCAACATTAATGATGTCTGGGAATTGACATCTAAACCAAAAGGTAAAACTGTCATTGGAGCAAAATGGGTATTCAGGAATAAGATGAATGAAGAAGGAAAAGTCGTACAAAACAAGGCAAGACTCGTGGCCAAAGGATACACGCAAGAAGAAGGAATAGACTATGACGAGACTTACGCACCGGTAGCAAGGTTAGAAGCTATTCGTCTATTACTTGCGTTTGCTTGTTATAAAAATTTCAGGTTATTCCAAATGGACGTCAAAAGTGCATTCCTAAATGGATTTATCCATGAGGAAGTTTATGTGGAACAACCACCTGGGTTTGAAGACCCAAAGAAGCCAAACTCAGTCTTTAGACTGAAAAAGGCTCTGTATGGTTTAAAGCAAGCACCTCGAGCTTGGTACGACAGACTAAGTAAGTTTTTATTACAGAATGGTTTTGTCAAAGGTAAAGTAGATACTACTTTGTTTATCAAAAGGGAAAACAAAAGCTTTTTACTTGTTCAAATATATGTGGACGATATTATTTTTGGTTCACCTAATGAAAGTCTATGCAAGAAATTTTCTAAGTCTATGCGGGATGAGTTTGAAATGAGTATGATGGGAGAGTTAACATTCTTTCTTGGACTCCAAGTAAAACAAATGAAGGAAGGAACTTTCATTCATCAAGAAAAATATGCAAATGATCTTGTCAAAAGGTTTGGATTGGGAAAGTGCAAAAAGACCAACATACCAATGTCATGTTCTCAGAAGATAGACAAGGATGAAGAAGGGAAGAAAGTAGATCAAAAGCTGTACAGGAGCATGATCGGTTCACTTCTTTATCTTACTGCTTCTAGACCTGATATTTTGTTGAGTGTTTGCATCTGTGCTAGGTTTCAATCAGATCCTAGAGAATCACATCTCATTGCCGTGAAACGTATTATCAAATACGTTGCCTCATCTTCAAGCATCAGTCTTTGGTATCCAAAGAGGGGAGACTTTAATTTTCTAGGATACTCAGATGCAGATCTGGCCGGTTGCAGAGTCGATAGAAAGAGCACTTCTGGAACTTGTCAACTGCTTGGAAACAGGACAGTGTCTTGGTTTTCAAGGAAGCAAAGCACTGTAGCTCTCTCAACAACAGAAGCAGAGTATGTAGCTCTTGGAAGCTGCTGTTCGCAAATTCTATGGATAAAACAACAGCTACAAGACTTTGGCATTGAAGACTCATGCACAAAAATCAGATGTGACAACACCAGCGCGATCAATCTCACCAAAAATCCAATCCTTCATTCAAGAGCAAAGCATATTGATATTCGACATCACTTCATTAGAGATCATATTCAAAATGGAGAAATCTCGATTCAATTTATTGATTCAAAGAGTCAACTAGCGGATATATTAACAAAGCCTTTGGAGAAAAATCAATTCGACTTTATCCGTGCAAGACTCAACATTTTGAAGCTTGAAGAAGTTAAAGTCTAGAGACTCACCAACTCAGAGACTCACCAACTCTGAGACTCTGATCTCTCAGGCTTTAAATCATGAGACTCAAACATTCATGGCTAAAGACTGTAAGTTGCTATTCGAAAAGGTACGAATTCTCGTTTAGTTATTTTATCTAAATTTGAAAAGGTACGATCTTTTATTTGGTAATAATCTGTGTGAAAATTCGAAAACTTGTCTTTTTAAAAGAATTAATTTTGGCAGTTATTGATGTTGAAAAGAAGTGTTCGTACACTTTCCTTATACCGATTAAACTTCTCTTTTCAAATCCGAGGTATATATATACAGTTTTTCTTCGCCCAATTTTCAAAACCCTAAAAAACACTCTCCTCCCGATACTGTTTCTACTTCTTGTTCGTCGTCGAGAAAGTGGTCATTTTTCTTGGGAAAAGCAAGTGAAGGAATTTTCCAATAGACAAAGAAAGATGTCGTCTTCGAGGAAATCATCAAGAATAGCAAGTAGGGGACCACAAAGAATGGAGAAGGGACCGACTCACTTCGATCTTGCGAGGAAGAAGACTTATCAAGTCAGCGACAAAGTCCGATTCGCTCTCCTCCACGTCATTCAACACCTCCTACCCCACAAGATGCAAGTCAAAATCTGGAAGAAGAGATAATCGAGGAAGCCGACCCAAAGCAAGAGTCCAAAGACCCTCCTTTATCTATAAGCTTTATCGTGCGCTGAAAAGCTCCGGTTCTCCATTAAAATATATAGATGACTTCCTTAAGGAAAAAAATTATGGGAATGAGTATCTTTTTCTGCGGAAAATAGAGGAATTGGGAGTTGCTCCTAAAGGAAGGGCGAGAGGAGGCTCTTGCGAACATTCCCAAGTGACCCTCGTTTGCCGGACAAAATCGATTGAAGGGAACGATGATGACAAAATGTTCCTTGAATTTAAACCTAGAATGGGTGTAGCAGCAAAGGTGAAAGGAAATCGAATGGATTTGTTTAAATCCAAGGATCAATAAAAAGTGTATTTTAGGCTATTGAAAAGAGGGGTGATAAACCCTAGAAGTGTTGATTTTGACTTCCTGGACACCATCAACATGAACTTAAGAGAGAAGTTGAATTTTCTTCAACTTGAGACTTTTTGCTCTGACTCTACGAATGGGTATGCTCAACTGACCGCTTATTTCTATTCAAATCTTAGCTTTTTGGATGCGAATAGAATTTCATTCAGTGTTCGAGACAAAGTCTACGTGGTAGATGTGAATATGTTGGCGGACATAGTTGGAGTTGAACGAGGACGTTATATTCCAATCAAAGTCTCACTTGCTCGTACTACTCTGGATCTTGTCAAAGATATGGACACAGAGAAGAAAATTACCTACTCGAGGATGAAGGCCATCAACATCGTGCTTCATAAGATTGTGATCAATCGTCTCGGACCAAGTCTACGTCAAAGACTTCGTGTCTCTTTTCGAAGCAAAGTTGATGTACGCAATCAACTCGGGACGGAAGTTTTCTCTCCCGCACACTATTCTCTTCCATATGTACGAGCAATGTCAAAAGACAAAGGACAATTGCCTTATCCCGGTCTCGGTGACCAAGATCTTCCAACACATGAACATTGAACCGCCACATACATTTTGTGTTCGACCGTGTGATAAGATGGTGATAGGGTTGAAAATGTTAATGAAGATGCGTCTGCAAGAACTCTCCAAGGCAATGGAGAAATTCAAAGTGAAATCTCAAGTTCAGTCTGCCTCAAAGAGAAAAGGAAAGGAGGCAATTGGTGCTCCATCGAAAAAGAAGAAAAGAACTCTCATCCTGGAAGATGAAGATGAAGATGAAGATGATGAAGATCCCACTATCCAACCACTGATAAGAACCAGACGTTCTGTGTCTCAACCGACAGAACTTCAGCAGAGCAGAGAAGAAGAAGAGCATAACAGAGAAGAAGAAGAACAGAGAGAGAAGGAGAAAGAAGTTGAAGAAGAAGGAGAAGGAGAAAAAGAAAAGTCTGCGATGAATCGGAGAGAAGGAAAATCAAGAGCATGATCATCACTCTTCCTCTTTCGATGTCCTAGAGACAGGGGGAGTTGGCGAGCAAGAGAGGTCTACACCTCATGCTGCTATCAGTGAAGATCTAAGAAAATCTCCAGAAGACCCAGAAGAGGTTCAAGTCTCTCAATTACCTGAGGAAGGTCACGATACGTCAGAACCAAATCTGCAAGACTTAACAAAAGTGCCATCGTCTGCATACACACCTTCAGAGAAAGCCAATGCCGCACACGTACGGAAGATTCTGCAGATTTTCGTCGTATCATTGATATTCTTCGGAAATGCGTGGCCGATATATGCTCGGGACCGTGAAATCCAAGCCATGAAGAATGTTGGACAAGCATCTTGGTCTCTCCGGAGGATAAATTCAAAGACCTCGCCGCAACTTCAAGCCAATGCTAAGGGAGAAGAGGTAGCTCAACCGAGGGAAGATCTGAAGAAGCTAAAAGGAGTAATCCAGTCCATTGGGGATTTCCAAATCGTGCGCATTCCCAACCAGACATGACTTCTTTCTCACCCTTTTTAATGATGACAAAAAGGGGAGAACCAATTTGAACCAACAACTTTTTCAATATCTTTTAAAACTTTTTAGTGGTTATGTTTATTTTTGAGTATGACTTGAGAACTTGAACTTGGGTGTGAATTTGACTGAATTGGTCGTGGATTGTGATGCTTGACTGGTTGCATTTCTTTCAAGTGTTGTTATATGGTGTTACTCATGAAAGACTAACCAATTTCTATGGATGCAGAGTCTGGTTTTTTTATTAATCTTTATGAGTTAGCCATATTGCTTGAGAAATGTTTTTGCAGGTCAAAGTTGTTCAAATCTACAAGAAAGTTTTGTCACCATCAAAAAGGGGAGATTGTTGGAGAAATCTTTCCACAATATTTTGAAGCCGACAAAACGTTTCTATCGTCTAAGTCCGGATGTTCGGAGACCGACAGTTTAAAGTCTGAAGACTTTGTATACTCAAGACTCAAGACTCATGACTCAAGACTCAATACTTAAGAATTTAAGTCTATTCTCACTGACAGTCTTTCTAATCCAGTAACAAAGGAAATCCAAAGCCGAAGTCTATGGTTGAGGATTCGATCCTATCCTCTGGAAAAGATTCCTTGGTTGGATAATCATTTCGGATTCTTTGATTCTTATCTAAGATCGATTGAAGATCCGATGGTCAACGAAATATTCTTGGAATGTTCTATTCTTGGAAACCAAGATCCTGATTATATAGGCGAACAGGATTGATGGGCTATCATCAGATTCCTTAAATAGCTCGGATGATCTTCTTGATTGATTCTGTCCAACGGGTAGATTGGAGGAATTCCTTTGGTAAGTGCCAACGGCTATGATGGCATAAAGGAGTATAAAAGGAAGACGTTCTAGTTGTTTTAAGTAGTGATCGATAGAAAAATTCAGTCCGAAGAACCTTGATTGTTAGTCGATACAGTTCGAGCAAAATTGTATACACATAGAGTGTTTATACTAGGTGACACCTTGAGCGAGTGTAGTAGATCATCTACATCGAGATATCAAGGAAGAACAACACTGTAACATCTCTTTGTTCATAGTGGAATCCAGCCCATTGGTGTCGGTGCGAAGAGTGGACGTAGGCTTGGATCAAGCCGAACCACTATAAACCGGGTGTTTAATTCTCTCTTTCCTTACTCAGTCTTACATTGATTGTTATCTTTCGCTAATCCTTGAACTGTCTAAGTATTGCGCAAGTATACAAAAATTATCAAGAAAAATCTTTGTATACCTATTCACCCTCATCTAGGTACTCATACTAGCTACATCACTTGTGCCTTCGGTTATTCGACCTTCATGCATGGCTTCTTCAATTCTCTCTCCAATGGCAACCAAACGGGTAAAGTTTCCACAGTCAGAGGTAATCATTTTGTTGTAAAAGTCTGGAGGAAGGGTATTAAGGAAAAGCTCCACCATTTCCGCGTCATCCAGTGGTGGTCGAACCCGAGAGCCAAGGCGCGCCACCTTTGCGCGAATGACGAAGGACTCATTTCTCCTTTTCTCCGTGCGCATTAACACTTTGCGCGTCGGGGCAATCTCGATATTGTATTTATACTGTAGCACAAATGCCTCTGCCAATTCTTCCTTTTTTTCCATCTTTTTTGGTTCCAATAGGATGTACCATTGCAAGGCTGGGCCGGATAGACTCTCTTGAAAAGTTTGAATCAACAATGGGGTGTTTTGTGCATAGCGCCCCATCCTATTCAAATAGTACTTCAGATGGATTTTTGGATTGCCAGTACCATCATATTTAGCGAAATCGGGAACTTTAAACTTCTCGGGAAAGTCCATTTTGGCGTATCGAGACAGATCCTCGATCATGTTAGTTTCATATCCCTGTATGGCTTTAAGCTTCTCCTCAAGCTTAGCAAATCTTTTGTTGTTCTCCTCCTCCATTCGAGCCGAGATGGCTTCCGAGATAGGATCCTGTTCCACCTCTACGGGTGTTTGATGGGGAATCTCTTCAACAACGTTCTCCCTAATGCTGGCATTACTAGCCTCAGGAGTAGGCACGAGCGTGTCTCTATTAGGGGCTACAGCCACTAGACTAGCTCGAATCTCGTTCGCAAATTGGGCAAATTGGGTTTCCAAGTCGGTGATTCTATTATCCAAGGCGTTAAGACGGGCATTTTGTTCTTCTGTATTCATCCTTGCAGCTACAGAACGGGTCTTGATGGGCGATCGTCTTAAAGCTATGTTGTCGGTACCTTGTTAAATAAAACAAAAGAACAAACAAATCAGCATACAGAAGATGAGAAAGAGAATAAAATACAATAAAAAACTTAAAACCCTTCAATTTTATATTTTCTTATAACAAAATAGAAATAAGAAACCCCTTGCATAAACCGAATCTCACATAAGTGGCTTCTTATCAATATTTTGTCATAGGAAGTTATACAATTAAAGGGGTAACACATGATGATTGATCAAAATGCCCATCTCATATTCCATTAGAATCAAAGTAATTATAAGGGAGGGAAAAACATCACTAATTACACCAAAAATTGTGAAGGAAGATCCCTATACATCCATTAAAGTAGAGGAACTCATAAACATTGCTACTAATATTTCATATAAGGAAAACCTTATACAACTTTTCTAAAAACACAACTCTAATGGAATATGACTAATCCTTTAGTTTTCCCCTCAAAGCAACTTGCGGATGCGTTTGTTTGTTTTGGTCAAACGCTCCACCTTAGTTAAGGCTTCATCCCTTTCCCTTATAATCCGCCCCATTTGGATTTCCTTCGGAGTTGGCTTCATAGGAAACTTTGGAATGACGACGGCAACTTCGGGTTCAATACGGCGATCAATATATCCTCTTGATGCGTGGTGCTCCCTCATTTCTCCTTCCAACTCGATGACCCACTCAATATCCCTCGGTGGGCAATGATGAAGGATGTTAATGATGTTTTCCACTTCTTTTTTCATGTCTTCGATTTGGTTCCCCTTGACAACCTTATCGCGAAAGTCAAAACGAAACAACCCCGACTTTAAAGGAGGAGGGATTTCTTGAAGTACTCGATATTGACGAACTACTCTTAAAGGGTAATAAGATGTAGATCATGTCAAACCTAAGAGTGGAATCGGGTCATCGTGACTACTCATAAGTCGTGCTTTAGGGAAGCGAATCCAAGGGTCTTGCCACAAGATTTGGTTTGGGGTGATATTTTCAAAAAGTTCTACCCATTTACGGAATGTCTAAGCATGGAGGAATTTTTCTATATCCTTAAGTTTGGTGAGAGGGTTTGTATCTTTATCGATGTTGATAATAGCCAAATTCCCTCCAAATACTTTTAAGTGAGAGAGAATCCAAACTTGAAGGATGCCTATAAGTGCTCTAAGGATTGAACCCTTGTCCTCTTTGAAACGATTGAGAGAGAGGAACATTTCGGCAAGAAGCATGTGTGTAAATCCCCTAAGGTGAAGGACTCTATAGACAACATGAGCAAGGCTAGGATCCATTGTCTTTTGGGTGAACGGGAAAATAACGAATCCGAAGAATGCTAGAAGGAAAATTTTAGCATTTTGAGGATTGGGGCTTGGGAGAAGACTACGGAATCTTTGTTCGATGAAAGACAAAGGGAGGCCTTTTGAATTCCTATTAAGAAGTTCTTTAATTTCAAGAGGAGGAACTCCTAGGAATTGACTCAATAGTGGGATAGGATCTACTCCTAAAGGAGGGTCGACAAGACCGAATGCAGGGACATTGCCAACAATGATTTCTAACTCCTCTAAAGTTGGGGTTAATTCATGATGACCAAACACGAATGTTGAAGTCTTGGGGTTCCAAAAATGAGCCATGGCCTTACTAATGGCACGTGGGACTCTCGATATAAGAGAAAAATAAGATAGCCGAGTTTCTTCTCTACAAAAGTCTTCTTGTCCACATCAAGTGCATCCCACATGTCTAACAATGCCTTCTTTGGGATAGGGATGATACGAAGCTCAGGGAAACCCATGGTACCTAAACCTAAATAGGCATTTTGATCAATCACCATATGTCACAAAATAAGCTAAACTTAATGATAAAACATTATATGCACAAAATACATTATTTACATCGGGGAATAAAATACTAGTACCTTTGATAGAGAGAGAGAAAAAAATGAGGCAACCACAAAGACACATCGCATGTCGACTCGTGAGGCTCACTAAAAAGTATGATTCTAAAGGCTAAAGGTTCCCATTTCAATTAGATCAAAAGAGTTTTCCCCACTCCGCACTTACGTCGGACAGTTCTCTTTATCATTAATCAAAATGAGCGGGACCAAAAGTGGATAACCATGGGTCATTCCCCACACGGGTTCCATCTTTTGGCACCTCCTATGGGCTTCCTAGTGCGATCGAGGTTTTAGATCGCGGGTTGTGTGTGTAAATGTGTAGTGCTAAGGTAAATATAAAGGCACACACAACAATTGATATCCAAACAACACTTCAATTTCATCCATATATACATACATTCCTACACCTCCCTACAAAAGAAATGGGTTAACACACACTCCACCCCTTATTACTCCAAACCTACAAAAGCAATTAACACGTTGTTAGTGGACTAACCTTGTCTTCCACGTGGCTTTGACACGCGCTATCAAATGAAGACCATGTTAGTGAACAACCAACCAAGTTATTACGGCCTAAGTCCTCTAAGGTTTGCAACCAGGTCCCCAGCGGAGTCACCAAGTTGTCACAACCTTTTTTTTTTCCATCCGGGGAAAAGGAAAGAAAGGTTTAGGGGTATTTGCCTAAAGAGACGGACCAACGGCCTTAAATTAGGCGTGGGCTCTCCCAAGCCCATACCTCGCGCAACATTGGATTTTGAATTTTAACTCTTAACAACCTATGTACTTCTAAGAGTCGCCACTAGCCTATTAGGGTCGGCTAGAAACCAACCGAGACACGGCAGTGTTGCCTCGATTACTACGCAACCAGAGATTTCTAGGAACGGGGACTTGTTTACGCTGAAGTTTCTATTAGCGCCCTTGCGGTACCACTAACTTGGAAGGTTGTTTATCGAAGTGGTCACACAATCTTGATTACCAATTATAACCTTTATGAAACCACTAAGTGTTCATGCAAATGTTTTTGTAGGTTTTTTTTCTTAGGTCTAGACTAATTCTAACCTAATTTAGAAGAGAAATTTACACTCAAATTAATGAAAAAACTATGCGGTAAGTATACATCCACGAAATTAAAATGACTTGAAAATAAATACGGAAAAGGAAAACCCGATACAAGTCGGGCAAATAATATTACATGGCCTTGTTATCACGCCCCGGGACAGGACCCCCGTGAGCGAAATGGGAATTTAAATACGCATGATATTACTCTAAATGCATGAAATTACTCTAGATAATTTTAATCTATGCAAAATGGATTATTTACAAAAATTGTTATAAAATACCAAAATAGCATTAAATTAGGAAAATGACATTTTTAAATTACGAAAATTCCATATATGTCATTTCTATCCTAATTTGATGTTATCCAACATTTTTGATATATTTGAAATTTTCAGATTTTTCTCTTTTTTTTTTTTTATTATTTTTAAACAAATATTAATAATGATTCCTTAAACCGATCTATGCTAACATGGAGTAACACATCTCATGAATATCACAACGATTAAGCTCAAATCGACCGCTTCAAGATTGAAGCTTGGTTTCAACATTTTATCGAATACTTGGCTTACATCAAATCACCCCAAAACGGCTTCTTCGGGTCATGCTCGTGGCCTTCAATCTCGACCCATAACCAATCTCATGTGAATGTAAAGTATCAAGGATATACTAATACATGCAAAGAACGTGTTTGACTAGAAATTACAGCCTAGAACATGCAAAAACCGAACTGAAAACGGCCTCCAAGATGCGGGTTGGAGCTGTTTTGCAAAACTGGTGATGAACCCAAGTCAAACAGCCATGCCAAATGCTCAGATTGAAGCTCCGACAACCATCACATGCCATATCTATATGAAATATTACTCCATTTAGATGAAAATAGGTAACACTTACTTTCAAATGCAACAAACATCACCGAAAACGATCAACCGAACGCATCAAAATGAACTCTCCAAGAAGCATTCATGCATGATCTATGCTGGCCAACCATGTCTCAATGTGGTTTTTGGCTCATGTTATAGATGGTTTCATGGTTTGCAATGAGATTTAAAGACTAAACCGGGTTATCCTATGCATCATTTGTACTCCCATGTAACATTCATCAAAGTCACAACGAAAAAAAAAGCATGCAAATGGGAGTAACAAGTCGAGCATGTAGGGGCATTGAAGAGGTTTTAAACACTCGGAAAAATTTTAGCTTCAGAAATCAGCTTTTCAGACTAGTTTCCTTCTCGATTTTCGTGAACAAAACATGTTCAAACTTGAACAAAAATACATCTAGAATGCTTACCTTGCTTCCTAGTTTTTTTTTTCAAACAACTCTTGGCCAAGGAAACCACGAAATTGTCTTCTGGAAGCACATGAAAGTTAGTTCCTTCAAGCTGAAAGTGAGATCTGCAGAAGAAAAAGTGACAACGAAGCTTTTCGTTGACTTCCAAAGCTAGACTTCCAAACCTTCCTTGTTAGCCAAGTTAAAATCAACCCAAACTATATGTATTATAGTTTGGCGTGTAAGTCATGGCTTTCCTCATTTGTCTCTCAAGTTTCTCAAAAGCACTCGCTTTTCCTCACTCGTGACCAATCAGGCTCAACACTTAGAAAAATTTTCGGACTTTCTGGGCCCACTAGGAGGGTACTGTTTCGGGGGGCTTTAGGAGGCCTTCCCGATCTCCATTTGGGACGTACGACCTATGGTTGGAAAGATCTTTGAATGAATTTTCACTCTCTAGTTGAAGGTTTTGCGTAATTTTGGCCGTAGGTGTGTGAAAATCTCTCTTTTCTCTCTCCAAGTCAGTTTGGAATTTCTGGGTTTCTCTCTTCTGGAGTTGCTTCTGAAGGTGTGTTTGGGGAACGATTCCGAGCCCCCTCTCGTGTTTCCCGTCTTCTCCCCCTTATCCCTTGAATGAGCATGCTTCATAGATCTTATCCATTGCCTTAAGCAATCTCTTCCCCGGCTTTTTGCCCTCCTGCCAAGCCTACCAACTAAGCAGTCCACCCAATCTCTTCCCCGGCTTTTGGCTCAATTTGTTTGATTCGACTTGGCCAAATTCAATTTCAACTTAATTGATGACCAAGATGATGATTTAAGGGCTCGGGCACAAATTTTGCAAAATTTGCGAATTGGTCCCTCAACTTTTGGAAATTGCATTTTGGTCCCAACTTGCCATTTGAATTCCAATCTTACCTCTTGGGCTTGGCTAGTCACATTTAGATCATTGACCCCAACTTACTCTTCTCTTTTTTTTTTTTTTTTTTGATCTTCTTTTTTTTTTAATTATTATTTTTTATAGGAAAAACGTCTTTCATTTAAAACACTATATTAAACACCTAGATAACTTATATGCAGGAATTTGACATGAAATATTTTTGGGCAAAAATTTAGGTGTCGACACTCATCAACACCTAAATGATCAAAAAATCTCTTAAGCCAAACTCCTTCTTATACCGCTGCTGATAATGCCACGAACTCAGCTTCCATCGTGGACAAGGCTATACACTTTTGTTTCTTACTGCTCCAACATATGGTGCCATTATTCGGTAAGAAAAAAAACGCAGAGATTGATTTTCTTTCATCTAAATCTCCTCCCCAATCAGTATTGGAATAGCCTTAGAGTCGCAGATCATTTCCTTGGTAATTCAACTTGAAATCAGCAGTTCCCTTCAGATACCTCAGTATTCTCTTAACGGCTTTCCAATGTGCTGGACCAGGATTGGATTGGTATCTACTCACCATTCCAACTATAAAACATATGTCAGGTCTTGTATACATCATAGCGTACATCAAGCTCCCAACAGCACTTGCATAAGGAATATGTTTCATTTGTTCCTTCTCTTGTGGAGTCCTTGGACATAGTCTATGGCTCAATCCTTCACCTTTTGCAATAGGAGTGTCTATGGGTTTACAATCTTGCATACGGAATCGTTCAAGAACCTTATTTATATAGGTTTCTTGCGAAAGAGACAACTATCTCTTTGAACGATCTCTTCAAATCTTAACTCCAAGAATGTATGCAGCCTCACCCATGTCCTTCATCTCAAAGTTGGAAGATAACCAACTCTTGACAGTCTTAACAAACTCCATATTGCTTCCAGCAATTAGTATATCATCAACATATAATGATATGATCACAAATTGATCCTTGGATCTTTTGATATATACACAATGATCATCATCAATCATCGTAAAATCATATGCCATTATGTATTATGAAAATGTATATACCATTATCTTGATGACTGCTTAAGACCATATATCAACCTCAAAAGTCGACATACTTTTTCTTCTTGGCCTTTCACTATGAAACCAGCAGGTTGTTCCATATATATTTCTTCCTCTAATTCTCCATTGAGGAAAGCAGTCTTTACATCCATTTAATGTAACTCAAGATCCGACTAGCCACTATTGCCGAATAATGCGAATCGAGGTAAATCTCACTACGGGGAGAAAACGTATCTTCATAATCAATTCCTTCCTGTTGATTATATCCCTTCGCCATAAGGCGAGCCTTATGCCTTTTAATCGAGCCATCAGCCTTTCGCTTTATTTTGAGAACCCATTTGTTCCCAATTGCTCTGCGTCCTTTTGGAAGATCAACCAGTTCCCAGACTTGGTTTGATTTCATTGACTCTATTTCCTCTTCCATTGCATGAATCCATTTTTCCTTACTTGGGCAATTCAGAGCCTCATTAATATTTCTTGGCTCATCCTCATCTTGTGGAGCAACCATAAAAGTTTCCCCTTCAATGTCAAAACGTCGACGGGGAATCCTTTGGCGACTTGTTCGCCGTATGGAAGATTGTACACTTTGTACATCATTCTCCATCATGCTCCCACTTGGATTAGATAATGATGACGTCATCTCATCATGTGGTTGTAATTGATCACTTCTCATATTACTCCCACTTTGATGAACTCCACTAATATCATTATCTTGATCCAAGGTCTCAAATAGGTAACAATCTTCCCCTATTTAGCCCTTCTTAGGAAATTCATCCTTTAGGAATGTGACATCTCGTGATTCAAACTCAGTTATATTCCCACTTTCCTACTTACTTATGAACACATATCCTTTCGAGTGTTCTGAGTACCTTATAAAAATACTCTTCTTTCCTCTAGGACCTAATTTCCCAAATTTGTGAGAGGACTCATGTGTATAGGCAGCACAACCCCATGGCTTAAGAAAACTTAAGTCCGGTTTTCTACCTGTCCATAACTCATATGGAGTGGAAGTAACAAATTTGGAAGACACCCGGTTAAGTATATATGCAGCAGTTAACAATGCATCACTCCAAAATGTGATAGACAAGTTAGCATGCACCATTATGGACCTAACCATTTCCAGTAGGGTTCTGTTTCTTCTCTCTGCAACACCATTTTGTTGAGGAGTGTACAGAATAGACAGTTGTCTTTTTATTCCTTTTTCATCACATAATTTTCTGAACTCATCAGATAAATATTCTCGACCTTGATTGGATCTCAATGCTTTTATTTTCTTATCTAATTGATTTTCTACTAAGTTCATAAAACTTGTGAAACAACTTATTGCTTCACATTTATGAGAAATCAAATAGACATATCCGAATCGAGTATAATCATCTATAAAAGTGATGAAATAAACAGCCCCATGCCTTCCTCTCACATTCATTGAACCATAGACATCAGAATGGATTAAATGTAGAGGAAATTCAGCTCTTTTACCTTTTCCAAATGGTTTCCTTGTAGTTTTCCCTTTTAGGCAATGCTTACATATGGGCAAATAGACTTTTTCAATGTTGCCCAACAAGCCCACTTTGGCTAATCTATTCATACGTTGTTGGCCAATGTGACCAAGTCTAGCATGCCACACATTCACATCATTATCATATGAATTAGGAGATGTGATAAGGGAATAATAAACATTTGCATTAACATACTCAATATCTAATACAATGAAACCATCCAGAAAATAACAACAACCATAGTAGTTTGTATTCAAATACAAATCTACACCTCTATTATAGAAATTCATATTAAAACCTAATTTAACCAACACTAATACATACATTAAATTCCGACGAATCTCCGGAGCATACAACACATCATGAATGAACAAAGTGCGTCCACTACGCATATTCAGTTGGCATGTGTCAATTCCTTTCACTTCAGCTCTGGAGTTGTTTCCCACATAGATCCACTTAGTTTCAGTTAGTACTCGTCGGAATTCCATGAAGGATCCTCTATCCTTCGCTACATGGTTCGTCGCTCCTGAATCCACAGTCCACAAAGGATTAGACTCAATTAAGAACACAGAACTTGACACATAAGCAAAAATCTGAAAAGTACAAGGGGTGCATACCTTCTTTGGCTCACGACGGTCGCGAGCATAGTGACCATTCTTGTCACAGTTGTAGCATTTCACCCTTGCAAGCTTTTTCATGCGAGAACGCTTCCCTCTTCCATGTTGGTTAAATTTGGGTTTCTTCCTTGAAGGACCCGCTTCTTCCTTGCCTTTCCCCTTATCAAACCAGTTAGGGCGCTTGCGCTTGGAGCTCGAAGCTCCATTTGAGCTAGAACCAACATAATAAAGTTCAGCATCCGGCTTAGCCGCCAACAGGCGGTCCTCTTCCAGCTCAAGATGACGCATTGCATCCTCAAAAATTTTGATATTTTCATTATGAGTCAGGTGCACCTTCATATGCTCCCAACTCTGAGGCAAGGAACGAATCACTGCTTGCACTTGCTGCTCATCTGTGAGGACATGGCCAGCATCTTTCAGCTCGCGTTATCATGTTTGACATCTTTCTAAGATGTTGCTTCATGATCTGACCATGAGGCTTCTTATAAGAGTCAAACCTGATAGTGAGCTGCCTCAGTCTAGTTACCGAAGTATGACCAAATCTAGCTGCTAATGCCTCCCACATTTCCTTAGCATTGTCAAAACGCCGAAACTCTCGCATGACGTCATTTTCCATGCTGCTCAGCATCGTGATGCGAGCTAGAGAGTTCATTCTTTTCCACGCAAAAAAAGCTTCTTTGTCTCTTTTGTGCTATTCAGTGGTTCCCTCTTCAGGTTCTACCGTGGTCATGATAAGAGCCTCAAGTGCTTCTTGCTCTTTCAGCACATACTGGATTTTCATTTGCCAAATTTCATAGTTGTCTCCATTGAGCTTTTCACCTTTGTTCAACTCGGCAACTATGCTTTTTGTGGCTGAAGCTATTGATCTGAACAAATCAGACATATGCACGAATTATTAATGTCTATCATTTATGCTTCTCTTTTTACATAGACCCATCTTATTAATGAATAATTTCAAGTAAGGCTTCAGAATCAAAAGGTCACTACGTTTCCAATCATTCTCCAAAAATCCTAACTTAAAACTATCATTAATATGATATTGTCATATGCAAAATCAATTCTATGAAGCTACAAAAACTTCTAAAACTACCAACAGCTAATTACTCACAGCAACCAGCAATAACATAAAGCAATATATAATCGACATCCAATAAAATAATAATGCTTTCAATTAACACAATTAGGTAGTAATCATTACATAATATGTTCACAAATCACACTTAACATATATCAGCCAATACAACTAACACCGAGTCAGCACACGAACTAGGAAAGATCCTCTTTTATTCAATTTCTTGATATTTTCCCTCGAAACAATACAGTAATATTCATTTACAAAGTCCATCACAATTTTCTTATAGGAAGCAGCTCCGTTGACATCCCATATGAGATTCAACACATCTTGCCATTCAGGTGGAAGAGTGTTTATGAAAAATCGCACCATCTCTGACTGTGACATAGGACGACCATTCCATATGACCTGTTGAATTTTCCCGTTGACTTCAAGGACATGATCAATTAAGTCACCTCTCTCTCATCGATGATTAGTCAGCTCAGCTATCAACTTAGACAGCCTATCCTTTTGTTCATCGGTAACTGCACGAATAAGTGTGCGCAACCTTAGGGGAGGCATAGTTCCTGCAACAAATGCAGAACAAATAAGGGATCACATTATAATCCACATAGACTTAATTGAAAAAGAAAGACATTCTTTTCCATTTTATTTTTTTGGGTTTGGTCAACGATCAACGGTCGTCAGACGTTGGACTGGTCGAACCGGTCGGGCCGGTCGGACCGGACGGACCGCTCGCACATGCCGCGCGCGTGCGGGGATGACGTCACGCATATGTCATCCGGCACGTGCTGGGAGTGTGCCTGCGTCCGCAAGTCGGGTCGGGTCGCCGGTCGGGTCGGGTCGCCAGCTGGTGACCGCCCGGCGAAACGTCGTCGGCGATATGGGCGTGTGCGGCGTCGCCTGGCGGCACTCGACATCTCGCTAGACTCGTCTCGACGTCGCCTTTCTTCCTATGCCATCACAATTTGATTTCAACTTACGAAAACTCGGAAAAATGGCCGAAAAGCGCTCGGGTGTCGGGATTTTTGCCCCGATCCGTACGACCGAAGTTCTTTCGTGAAAAAATCAATCAAAAACTTCAAATTGATTCGGAAAAACGTGAACTAGGGCTCTGATACCAATGTTGGGAATAACGGATCCCCGAAAACCGGATTCGACACCGAATCGAACCCCTAAATCAATGCGGAAGACGAAGCCCAGGAAAAACACATATCACCAATCGTAAAGCACACCACGGATTCGAGCGTACCTTGTTAGCCACAAATTAAACACCGACGCCGACAAGAGGAAGAAAATCTGGTCCCGTTTGATCCGATGACGCCTTGAAGGGAAGAAGAAAAGTGCCGTTTGCTTACTGTTTCCTTTTGGAAGGGAGAGAGCGCGCGGGAGAAGAGAAGACGTACGTTGAATTGCAAAACGTTGTCTTCTCTCTCTCTCCTCCCTTTTATACCTTCCCCCTCCACGGGCCCTATTCCCGTGGGCCGGGCCTTTATGGGCCCAGCATAGGCGGACGGGCCTTAAGCCCATCACCAATTAAAATCATCAGATTCTTCATTTGGTCATATGGGGTACCGAGGAAACTGGCAAGCTTGCAACCTGTCTAGCTGTTTCCAGAACCTGTCAACAATTTTAGAACCATGAGAAGTAAGCCCATTTAATTCCTTCATGAGCGATTTACAGAATAGAAACTTAAAACTGATTATTTCATTAAAACAACAAAAAATGACGTAGGAAACAATGAGTGCATCAAGAAGTCATAAATTTAAATGTCTTAATTAAGAAGGGTGTCCCAATAAGAGTTGATAGCATGTAGCTCTACAATCTCCACCACCGCTATCTATCTTAACTAAATAACAAGTTAACCATCATTAACAGCATAGCTTAATTAATCTCATTTAACCATTTTTTCTCCTCTAAAATTGGTGACACATAACTACAGAGCAGAAATCTATGCAATGAGGTCAAAGCTAGATGTTACCGACACCATACGGAGGAGCATTGTCTACCTCTGCAGGGTATACAGGTAAGCGTGCATGCATATATGCAGGCATGCAGGCATACACAGCATAGATGAGGGCAACAACTGGTACACAGCAGATGCGTCTTTGATCAAGTTCTCTAATGCGTGCCCCTGTGAGAAGATGTATGTTTACAGGGGGACATGATTAGAAATATTGAGAGACATATAAGGACATGGTTCCCAACTGTGGAGAAAGACCTCAAATATAGTGGTCATATGGAGTATGCATCATATCAAATGCAAGAGCACAAGAGGACACATGTTTTCAGTTCCAGAGGAGAACGCAATATTATTCTCGTTGATAGCACTCTCTACAGTAGTGTACCAATATACAGTAGATTACGAATATATGTGCCGCTAATCCACAGTCTGAAATTGTTTAGTTGCTTTTCGAGTGCCACTTGATTCTTCCTGGACATTCTATTAAGCATTGTCATTTAATGGCATAGCATTCTTCCTCACTTTGTCTTTGAAGGTGTGCTTTCCCACGTGATCTTTTTGCTTAAATGCTAAATTTTTTCCCTAGGCATTAGGTTATGTGGGCCAATACTAAACTACTAAGACACAATTATTACCTCGGACAAATCCCCACATTTAGTAATCAAATGCGAAAGAATAATTTCTTTTAACTGCTGATCATCTGAGCTTATCTCCGACAGCGACTTCGGCGCAGCAGCTTCATCTTCTTCTGACCCATATGATTTCTTCTCCAAGATAGATTCTATACATACAGCCTGTAGCCTGATATCTTCGATTAACTCAAGGTATGGATCAATCTGCCCAATAGAAACAATTGCAATTTTTCTTATGACAATGATATTATATAATAATAGTACAAAGCAACATTAAGCATGGTTCATCTAAATATGTAAGTGAATGTGTCTGAGAAAGAGACAGAGAGGTAAGTGGACTAACTGTTCTATCTGTTAATTATGCTTTCACATGAGGGATAATGTCCGGCACATTGCCAGCCCTGGCTGAGAATATGAGCATGTAGGATGCCAAGGTAAAAAGTGATCTTCTTCGAGACGGTTGCAAACCTCCTTCAAGGAAATAACCACCATTAATTAAAAAATTTTAATACTCAACGTTCGTCCTCCTGTTTTCGAAATTTCACAAACTGCAGTGCCAAATGCACTCAATCTAAATAACAATAATAAAGGATCTCATGGAAGAAACAAAAGCAGTTCAAACAGACTTTATCAAGCTTAATACAAACCTGCCTGATTACTGTATTAACAAGAACAGAGACATTGAGAAAATGTTCTGATAATAAAGAGTATGCCTTACAATAGCAAGAATTCTTTCTACGATAAAGATGCAAATTCTAGTAGCAATTAGGGAAAATGACACGGTCAAACAATTACTTTAATATTTAAGGAATCTGATCGTTGAAATTATTAAGCTTTTAGGCATGTCACTAAATTTTTCTTCGCACTTCTTTAAATCACACGTTGGAATGCTGACACGACACTTAATCCATTTGCTATGAGTCTTGCTACCTCAAAATTCCGCTACTTTTTCCAGGAATATTAGAAAAGTCACCTGATTGAATGTATACCCAGCAATTCATGACTAAAGAAATAAAAGTAAACTACCCGTAATTTCAGATTCAACATCACAGAGTGATTGGAAGAAGGACGCATTATTATTAAGACATCGTTCATGACATCCCGTAAATTCTTTGGTTTTTCTTTTGCATATTGCACTAATTGAAGAGATGTTAATTTTATTGGAATTATAATGTACGAATATATAAATTACACTCATCAAGCATCTCCCATTACCTCTGAAATGTCGGAAGAATCTTTTGCTCAAGTTGAATATTCTTACAAAATTGAACAGGTGGTTCTGTTTTGGTGAATTGAAAATTTGATTGGCTAAATTTGTCTGTTTTATGTTCCATCCTTGCTTCGGTGGAAATACTTTGTACGGTTTGTACCTTCTGTTTTGTATTGGCTCCTCATTTATTGACTAACTATTGGTACTTCCTTTCTCAAATTTAACATAGCATCTCGGAGTGCCACTGGTCCTCAATGTGGAAAGAGAATTGTAGCAGGCCATATAATCAAAGAAAGCTATGGTGTTGCTAAGCAACAGCATACTTTCACTGTGAGTTTCTGCATACCAGATGTGATATATAACTTCAGCAAACTCGAGCTTTTCCACTTCACTTTTGAGCAAGGTTAATCACATCAGTGTAGACTGGTTAAAAGGATATTAAGTACCTAGTATGTTATGATATTTTGATCCTAGTGCAATGGGATTTTGCCATTAGGTTTAACTCCATAATGCCACCAGAGTTGAATCAGAAAGCTGAAGACTTGCTTAAGACGTCAACAGATCAAAGGACGTTAGAAAGTTCTCATCTCACTCCAGATTCAATATAGACTCGTGGTCTGTATAGTGAATCTATTTGTCTCCACTGAGCATCTCGTCTTGTCCAGAGAATTATTCTTTAATGTGAAATCATTGGCTGTGTATTTCTTGCGTCAGTTTATCTTTCATTTCATCCATTCAGCTAATCATCTTGTGGGCTGTAGGCTTGTGTTGAAGGTTTTTTTTTTTTATTCTTTCCATTAGTTATTTATATGTTAAAGTATGAGATTACTTTCTGTCTCTTTCCTTTCCTTTTTGGATTGTTTAAAAGCTTTGAACTCATTGACCAGATAGAGATTCGTTCTCTGGAACAAAGGAGAGAAACCACTCCCTCCCCTTCATCCCCTGCTCATCAAGGGCCGAAATCTTTACTGTTACAACACCATGAGACAGGTCTGGACCATATGGGAGATCTGATTGCATGCTGATAATGTACTAATTTAAGCATAATAACTCTGGCGTCAATTTCAGAGACGGGAAGATGAAGGAGAGAGGGCCAAAGCATTGATGGAAAAGCATTTGAGGGGCTCATTAGCAAGGTCCGATTTAGAAGCAGAAGCGCGGATCCAGGAGAAGGAAAGGAGGAAACTCATGAAGGAAAACAGGTACGAATCTTTTTCCCTAGAATATGGCCAGATGATCCTGGGTAATTCCTGGATTCTATCGGGGAACATCATAATGATTATCAGGTTGAGTGTGGTCTAGAAAAATCAGTACACAACTTTTGCTACACTGTTGCTCTGAATGAATATTATGTTGGATCTCAAAAGTATTTTACTTTTACACTGCCCAGGACTTCCAGAAAACAAAACACTAACAAGAACTGGGCTCTGCCTATGTCAATCTCAACCTCAAAAACAGGTAATGAAGCGGGGCAATTAAGAGGATCATCTATTGCCATTGTTGGGATGCCAATAGTTCGGCCTATATAGATGAGTTCAACAGAAAACCATTATAGCAGAGACCAGTTTCAAGAGAAATGTAGGGACTCATAGAACAGGGGAAAAGTTTGAGCTCTATGAATAGAACTGAGCATGAACTTTGGCTTTCTCGGAATGATGCTAATTTGGGTAACCAGAGACCTAATCATAATTTTTCAAATGTAAATGGAGCAGTGCAAGTACAATGCCCGGGAAGTAATGGAGAGAGAGAGTGGCTTCTGTGTGGGGCCAAATTCTGCTCACGAAGGTCTGACTGCATTCATGTTACCACACTGGGTTCGAGAGAGGCAGCCATTGGGAATCATGAATCAACATCCAAGGAACGTCAAGGAGGAGCTGAGCAAGGCCCCAGGAAGCAACAACGTTGCCGCTATTTTGAGCAAGGAAGATGCTATTTTGGGGACAACTGCAAGTTTTTGCATGAGCATGGAGCACATGGGCAAAGGTTTTAAGGGAAAAGAGAAAATATTATTTTTTTGGTTTGCAAGCCAACTTGGAAAAAGAGAAATGTGGCCCTTTTAGAGCGGTCCATATAATTCATTGGATTAAGATCACAAGAGTAAAGTTGCATCAATTGAGACTTCGAGGCAATGTCTTCTTTTTCAAGCGAAGGCCATCTAGTGTTACTACTAAGCAGGGTCTAACAAAAATATTTTTTGCATCACCTGGTATTAATATCATTTTTTCACAAATTTTTATTTTCTATTTTATTTCCCTTATTTCACACTATTTTCGGATAATTATTATTATTTAAAAAGGGAGAGGCCCACGCGGGCTGGGCCTTAGCGCCCAACCCCCTTTTTTCTAATCTTTCTTCCTCGTGGGTTCGGGCCCATCTCGCCCCCTCACCTTCGCGTCCCGGCCCGGCCCGTCCCCCTTCTTCTTCCTCTTCTTCTTCGTCTTCCTCTCTTCTCTGCAGCACATGCGCGGCGACGACGGGGCGCGCCCGGACTGCGCCCGCCCGTGGAACAGTGCGGTGCCGGCAAGAAATCCGGAGGAATAGGACGCAGATCGCACGCCTTCAATGTAGAGCAGGGCGTGGAGCAGACGGCCGAGGTGACGCCGGTTCAACCAAGAGGAGGCCCGGTCGGCGTGCCGAGGACCGGCGGCCGACCCCTCCATCGATGGGACCTTCCTCGCCTATAGATTAGGATCTGTTCTTCTTTTCACCTTTGAACTTCTCTATATTTCGGCCGTAAGTTGCACCAGCTATTTCCTTTGTGGAGTTACCAGGATCTGACATTATCAATTGATGAACTTTGACCGGAACCAGTCTCTTTTCGGGTAAAATTAGTGATGTGTCTGAAGTGAGCAAGCCGGAGAGAGAGAGAGAAATCCGACCCATCCCTGTTTTCGCTTTCATTTTTTGCGCCCTAATCGGGCTCGCCGGCCCGGGCCGCCGTTGCCCGGTTCACGCGAATCTCCCGACCCTGTTCGTGTGTATAGGCCGCAATTTTTAGATGTTACTCGTCCACTGCCACGAATTCCAGCGCGATCCCGGGAATAGTCCCGTTCTGGGTGTTGGTTGGCCTCTCGACCAGCAACGTTGGGGTTGACGAGAGCTGTCGCTGCCGAGGCTGGCCTCGGGAGCGACAGTTTATTCCCCTCCAGGCGTCCGGCGAGCAGAGATCGCGGCGCCGTGAGGGTAGCGAGGAAATGTTGAGGCCATGAGCGGTGGTCCTGGGAAACCTCCGTTTGAGTTGGTCGAAGCGACGCCGACAAGGGCACACGGCCAAGCGGAGGCGACAAGCGGCGCCGCTGGAGAGGGAGGAGAGGCGCTCGGGTTGCATAAGGAAAAAAGAAAAGTAGAAAAATAAATAAATAAATAAAGGAAGGAAAAGATATATATAAAAAAAGGGGGGCAGCAATTTTACAGAAATGAAAAGGGGATTTCTTGTCTCTTGATCAATAAAGTACAAATAGTGGGGCTACTCCCTTCTCGGGTCTGCCCACGCGCGGAAAGGGCAAAAAGAGAGTGAGGATAACACAAAAAGATCCGTAAAAGAGAGCCTAGGCTGAGCCTAATAATTAGCAAATCATTAGCCTCTGCACACCCGCACGTACGGGCGCCCACAATCTTTCTCCAGCAATATGTATTGGTGGGATCATCCGTTTGTGATAGATTCTAGGCTGTCCAAAAGAGATCTTCGAGGCTTGGAATGTTTGGAATTTACTTTATGACTCACGGGTGAAAAGGGTTGATCGTTGGGCTCATTCTTAAATCTCGCTTGCATAAGTTTTCCATACCATTGAATTAGTTTTCTTTCTTGTCAGCTCCCATAAAATTTCTATTTTGCAAGTATAGGGCTTTCAAAACCTTAACTCCCGACTTGGTTTCATCAACCAACATCCTCCAACCGAGTTTGCGTAGTAAACACAGCCAGGGTTTTAGAGTTGGGAACTGGGTTTTTCTCCTAAGTCTTGAGGGATGTTCCAGTGAAACTTTCCAGCCACAGCATCTATTATTCAACATACAAAAACTTATGATGAAATGTTGACAGGTTGTTAATCGTTATTAACTGAGCCACATATCTAATTAAGGTTCATCTAACTGCCAAGAGGTGATAAGTCCAATTCATCATGAAAACTAAAACCATAGATGTGCTATCTTGTTTGTTTAAAGCTAGACCAGTCTGAGCTTGTGAAGCAATATTACACTTGACATGAGTAATGTAACATCACCACATCTTTGTGGATTCTTTCTAGTCTCTAAGCTACATTGTAACTTTCCATTTCTATGGGATCCATTCCTCAAACAATAGAGAAGCAGACTGATGCAAAATTGGCCAAGTGATGGTGGGAAGGTGAACTTCACTCATTTCATTTTCTTGTATTGTGTTCCAAGTTATTTAACTTGCTGGTTAGGGCTAACAATGGTAGAAGTATCAGCTAATTAACAGAGATTTCAAGGCTGCAAGAGCAGAGCAGAGGATGAGTAGGGGCAAAAATGTGTTCTCAGGACTTGCACGACCACAAGAGCATCCAATTCATTAGTAACTTCCAAAAAGCTCTTATGTATGTACTTAATTTTGCCCAGCCTTCTTGTAGTGGGGAAGACCCGTTCTTCCGCATCATTTAGAGGGGCATTCGTGATGATATGGACTTGACAAGGTTCATTGGAAGGTAGTAGAGTCAGAAGATGTGTATCAATTTCATTTCTTACAAGGATTTTATGATAAAAGATAGTGGCATTCATGTCTAATGCAACAATGCATAAGATAGTGGTCCAGCCGCCTCAATGATAAAAGAAAAAGATGAATATGAAGAAACCAAGATCATATCAATAGGTAAATGAGGTCGAAACTCCTTGGTGATCAAACAAAAGTTAAAAAAAAAAAAAAAATCCAAATCAAGCCAGCATATAAATGGCGGTGCAACCTCCTCAACAATCAACCAAAATAATCTGAAGAGCATAGGTGTTGACACCTCAATTTTAATTAGTTTTATTAATTAAGTTTTTAATTTTGTCTTTCCGGATAAATAGATGATAAAAAGATAAAACAACAAAAAAACAAAAAGAAAACAAGAAAAAAACAAATAAAAAACAAGAAAAGCAAAAAGCAAAAAAGTTGCCAACCCCTTTTTCTTTTTCCCTTCGCACGACCAAGCCCCCCCCCTTTCTTCTTCTTCCTCCTGTCTTCTTCTTCATTCGCCTCTGCAACTCACGCGCGCAAAGGGTGCCGACGCGCGAAGGACAAGCTAGGGCAGAGAGAGTAGCATAGGCCGGTGGCTGAGAGGACGCGGCATTGATGGCGAGCGAGCCTTCGTGGAGGGGGAGGAACTGAGGCCGGTTCGGCCGGCGAAGGGAGGCGGGTTGGCGCACCAAGGGCCGCCGGCCTAGCCTCCGTCGACCGGCACCCCGCGCCTATAAATAGGGTGTCGGGGGGAAGGCCAAAGGAGCAGCGAGCTCCGAGATCTTCCCACTGAGAGACTTCGGGGGAGGAATCGACGAGCGAGCGAGAGAGAAATCGGGCCGCGAGCTCGACCGACCTCCCACTGAGAGACTTCGAGGGAGGCCACCGGCGAGCGAGTCCGAAGAGGTCAGATCTGGCCAGTGGAGGCTCGGATTTGGCCGGAGAGAGAGAGAAGCGAGGTCGAAGGAGATGCAGAGGTTCTGGATTCGCGAAGAGGGGCGGAAGAAGGTCCCACCCCCCGACGCCTGCTGCATCAGATCTCACCCCGGGCCGTGCTGTCCTGACCACCTCTCGACGACCAACCTCGACTCCTGTCCACCGCTGCTTCCTACCTCGCCGCCGCCGTTCGCCGCGCGTCGCACCATTGCGAGCAGTCTCGGCCTCGATCCCGATTGGCCGAGAGGCTCCATGTTGCCGCCGCACCGCGTCCCGTCGAGTAGTCGGCCGCTGTTGTCTTCCATGTAGCCGCCGTCGTCGCCAATTCGCCACCCGTCGCGCCACCACTGCCGAGTTGCCGTCGTCCCCGCCATCCCCTCTCTCGCACCGCAAAGAAGCACTGGAAATTGGGGTTGCGAATTCGGGTCGCGACCGGGTCGGGCGAAAACCCCGTCGGGTAGGGTTCCTCGCGGGAACCGGGTCGGATCCGGGTGGAGTTTGGGACTGGGTTGAACCCGGATTGGCATCACCCGGGTTGGGCCTACGTGCGTGGGCCGGTCTTGTTTTTAAAAAAAAAAAAAAAAAGGAAAAAATCTGAGTCGGGCCCGCAACGCGAGCCCGTCCTCATTCGGATCGCCGGACCGGGTCGGACCCAACCCGCGGATCCGACCCGGGTCATTTTTTTATATTATTTTAATGATATTTAAATAAATAAATAAAAATAAATATTTTATTTCAAAAATAAATATCAAAAATCAAAAAATGTTTTATTTTTCAAAAAATATTAAAAAATGTAAAAAATGTTTTATTTTCCAAAAAATATTAAAAAATGTAAAAAATGTTTTATTTTCCAAAAAATCGAGAAAAATCAAAAAATAATTTATTTTCCAAAAATATTAAAAAATATTTTATTTTCCGAAAATCAAAAATATTTCATATTTTCCAAAAAATGCCAAAAATCCAAAAAAAGTCGAAATTTCATGAAAAAGCCAAAAAAAATCAGAAAAAGCCAAAAAGACTTGTATTTTTCCAAAAATACCAAAAAATGTCAAAAAAAAAAAGATCCCTTTCATGTCAAAAAATAGAAAAAGACCCAAAAAAATGTTTTTCTCCAAAAATGCATGGAAAACCCTCGAGCATCCAAAATGTGTGGAAAATCCTCGAACATCCAAAAAACCTCGGGGTTTAAACAAGATTAGGTACGAAATGGCATTAGTGATTAACTAGTGTAATCAAGTCCCCGATCCTAATTTCTCTGCGGTTGCGCAGAGTGAGTATTTCTCCGATACTTCACTTGGGTTTCTAATCAACCCACCCCAAATTGATTAGTGGCGATTCCATTTTAAAAATTGATTTACAAAATTAAAATTCAGACTATTAAAGTTGCGAATTGGTGGACTTGGGAGAGTCCGGACTTTTAATAATTTCAGCCAAGCCATTAGCCTTCTTAGGCGCCCGTACCCGATTGCGGGTGCCGAAAAAAGAGAGGTCGCGACAGCTTGGCGACTCCGCTGGGGACTTTGAGGACTTAGGCCATTTTATCTTTGTTTAAATGCTTTGCTGACTTGGGTTTTTTTTCTTTTGTGTAGGGTAATAGCTTAAAGTTTTTTTATTCTGTCAAAATAAAATGTTTTGTGATTATAAACTGATGTGCATGCTTCACTGTTTTAAACACTACACATGGCACACACAACCCATGCCGCCGGACCGGGCCGCCATAGGATTTCTAGGATGGTGTTAAGAAAGATACGACCTCGAACGCGAGACTGCGATGTAGAGGTTGCCTTTCTTTTCCCCGAATTTCTTAGCCGAGGTTAGGAGGGTATCGCTAACGCGAGACTGCGACGGGCGGATATCCTTTTAATCTCACCAAGCCTTCTAAGTTAGAAATCGAGCCACACGTCCCATCTGTATGTCTTTGTGCTTGCCACTTTATTTAAAAGAAAAGTGATTTCTTTACTTTTACTCAGTCTTTTTATTTGACCCATGGCAATTTAGGATAAGCTTTTCAAGTCCCAGTTTATGTGCGATGGGGAAAGACGATATCCAGTTCATTCCTGCTCCCAAGGCGGAGCTCTTCAGATGGTGGGGCCAATTAGATCAGTTTGCCCAAGAGCGCGTGAAGGCCAAAATTGGTCATCTCCTATCGTTGATCCAAATCACTGTTCGTCCTGAAGTCATACAAGCCATGGCACATTTTTGGTGCCCAAAGACAATTACTTTTATATTCGGTAGGTTTGAGCTAACCCCAACCCTGAAAGAATACAACATCATCACTGGAATGCCTCTTGAGAAAAAGCTTGTCAAGCCATCGATAGGCGCCCTCCCATGGCGCAGGTTAGCACGACTTCTAGGGACTGAAATCCATGTCATGAGACAAATTCTTGAAGGCAACCATAATACCTGCCCACTAGAATTTATAAATGCTTGTTTCCAAAATCAGCCTATGACCCAGAAAAGTGACATTTTCCTCCTAGCCTTTTTCGGACTCATCATCTTCCCCCATCAAAGAAATGCCATAACTCCCAAGATGGCATGGATAGTTGATCGATCTTAAGAGGGGGAATTATGTCAACATGATTTTAACTGAAACATTCTTGTCTTTTAATCGTTTTAAAGACAACTCGGAGAAAATCATGCGAGCCTCTCCTGAAATTTTACAAGTCCGGTTCTTTTCTCACCTAAGCGAATTTCGAGACTTCATGCGATCACCGAAACAAATGCTTTTGAAAATCCATTACAAAAATTTATGGTTTTAGGACCATACATTCCCAATCAAAGCTGTTTAAATTGGGTAAGCTTCCTAAGAAACCCAGACCCGAGGCATTCCAATGGTGTGCTGGTTGGTTCCATGAAAAGAGGGCCCGCTTTGCTTACATGCGCACCCGCCCAATTCCGTTGCTCGGTCTCACCGGCGCCATTCCCTACTACCCATATCGGGTAGCCCGACAATATGGAGCCCTTCAAGAGATCCCACCGCCTTTCAAGATGATGGTCCCTCCAGTTCTTTTCAACACAAGCCGTGACTATGAATTCGAAATTTCTACCGCTGAGGAAACCTGGGACAAGTGCCATCGCAAAAGGATTGTGATACCTGAAGGGCTTGAGGGAGAAGAAAAAGCCCATCACGCCTCAATGTCCTACATCCACAACCATTGTATCCCAACAAAATGGAAGCCATCAGTCCCTCACTCGATTGGCAAAATCAGCCAGCACGAGCAAGCAGAGCTCATGGAGAGGGATTTGGGAATGGACTGGACATCCTCAGAGCTAGCCCAAGGAAGCAGGCATCCTCACAAGAGCAAGGCTCCCCGTCGCATATAAATTGGGAATCGTGTGCCCCTTAATGTTAATAATGTGAAAGCTTTGTCCCATTCTTTAGGGACTTTTGTTTAATATCTAGTATTTTATTATGTCATTTCAATTTCAAGTTCTAGATGTCAGAAGTCTGCGGTTTATAAAATTCTCTTTTGATGAATAAAAAAGCAGTTAGACCATTGTCATGGGTCAATTTTTGTTTACTTTCGTGCTCATTCATTATTTTCAACGAACAGGTAATTATGAATCACCGGCCACCACTCATTCGTGAATGGCCTCATCCAATAGGGGTCGATCAGAATGATGTACAAAATCGTCTCATTAACATTGAAGATGGCGTAGGACAAATGTCCATTGTCCTTCAACAACTCTTAAGACAAATGGAATCCACTCAAGTCGAACCCAACTCTGTAGTTGCCTTAAGCACCGTCATGACACCTGCAAATTTGCTAGAAAATAGCCAGTACCATAGACAGTTTGAAAAAATCATGAAAAAGTTAAGCCAGTTGTAGGAGCAGAATCCCCTGGACCTATCCAACTACACCGGCATTGAGATCCCTGAAAAACTCAAAGCACCCGAATGCGAAAGGTATGCTGATACCTCCCACCCAGAGACCTACTTGCAGGCCTACCTGGTCCGAAGGATGATTCAATCGTACCAATCGAACTTAGCAGGCCCTGCCTTGCGATGGTACATTGTTAGGAGGATTAGTCCCCTTAAAACCTGGAGGGAATTAATTCATGTTTTCCGTCAAGAATACGATATTGACATCACCCCTGACATCACCTTACCCTACGAAGAGCCAATGATCACGGAGCACAAGGAGCTGTTAGCCGCTGAGATAGGAGAGGAGCATGTCAATGAAGCCTTGCATGATAAATGGGCAGTTGAGCAACATCCTGTTACTGGAAAAATTCCCACTAGGAAAGGCAAGGAGCCTTTGTACGAGGTCAAAGACACAGAGTCTATTCAAGAGTGGGGCACAACTGGACAACTCCCCAAGCTTACTCCAAGAGCTAGGGTCCAAAGAATACCAACCCCTATCAACCTGGAAAGTGAATCAGACAGTGAAAATCTAATGTCTCTCACTTCCCTTGACAGAATCAAGTTAGCAAAGCGAAGGGCCTTACTCAAAAGGTCTGGACCAAAAGCCAAGAAAAGAAAGCCCAAGCAGATAGATTCAGCATCTACCAACGAGCCATCGCACCAAAGCTTTGAACATTCCCAAGAATACAACTTTGAGGGCCACCATCCTCTAGAGTACAATCCTGAAGACTTCCCGGCCCTAGAATACAATCCCAAGGACTTCCAGCGTTATTTTGACAATGAAACTGACGATTCATCGTATAACTGTTTCCTACTCTCATCCGGGGATGAAGGTCCGTCGAAGAGGCAAGCATACGTTTTTATCCGCTACGATCCTAACGAAGTATTAAGCTTGTCCTCTAACCATGAGGATAGCTTCAATACTTCATCCTCATTTGGAAATTTTGACCAAGAAGAGAGCAATGGGGTAATCTCGATAGAGTCCAACTCTCCTGAAACAGAAAAATTCACCACTACAACGAATATGCAAAGTGGGAAAACCGGTGGCCTAACCGGGATACATCAAGCCCGTCTTACGCTCATAGGATCATGACCCCTGGAGAGATGTGGATACCTAACCTCCGCAAATATAACGGCATGACTTGCCCCGTGGCCCACTTGTAGTACCTCCATGTTGAAATGAGTCGGTACTATGGCCCAATGTCATTCCTATGGCCCAATGTCATTCACAACTCAGGCCTTCCAAGAGAGTCTTACGGGATCTGCATTATAATGGTTCATCACAGCAGATATCTACCTTATGAGAGATTAGAATGAGCTATCTTCTGCATTCCTGCTTCAGTATCAAAGCCAGATTGGGACTGAAGCGCCTTGTCAGAACTTGGTTCACTTCAGAAGAAGACCAATGGAGGATTTTCGAGTATATGCGAGGAGGTGGGAGGCTTTTATGATGCAAACTTACCATCAACTGGCTGAAGAAGAAATGATAAAGCTGTTCATAGGGGCTTTACCTCGCAAGCATCGCTGTTGGTTGCATAGGTTGCATTTCCGTAGCTTCAATGAAGTGGTCCTCTCATGCGAATACTTCGAGTCTACGGAGGCGAGGAACTCAAAGGCGCTTAACCAGCAATATCAAAGTGCTCCTTTTCATAGGAGTTTTCATGGGTGTTGCTTGTTTTTATAATTTCATGTTTCTTATCCTTGTCTAGTGTGCTACCGTTGTATTTTCCATTTCGGTAATCTAATGTACAGTTCTAATATTTTGTTTTGAAAGCATGAGGCGGTATCCCAAACCGGCCCAGTGATGTTATCCAACCATGAAAAGAAAATATCATCCAAGGAGAATACTGAGGAAGATCATTCCCGTCCCCTTTGACTTAGTATGACAGAGGGCATTTGAAGCAAGCGCATCAGGCAAACTCGCCAAATCCGAAGACACCACGCCAAGAAAACAAGGGCAAATAGAAAGAATCATCCTACACCAAAAGAGGGTAAGTCTTATCCTCTGAATATAATTTGGAAATGATGTATTCTCTCTTCTATTTACAGGATACAAAAGATGAGATGTAATAGGTACATGCATAGAGTTGAGATCAAAGCATCCATGACATGCCTCACTCCTGCCTAGCTTCATCCTGACCAAAGAACTATCTTGTCGCACGACGCGCCCAAACGGCTAGATGTTACAGTATCAACTTCAACATAAGGAAGGAGTTCCTCCTCTTCCTTTTAAGTGATTACTGTCAACAGGGAGAAAATCTAGACAGTCAAGGCGATCTATAGCCCCACACCCTGGACAATGACTTTGGAATTTAGAAGCTTCACTCCAGACGCATATTCTCGCAATAAGTAATTGCCATAAGAGAATTGGAGGTTTTGATTGTCCATCTTAGATTCCATAGAAGCTTGAAGTACATGACTTTGCTCAATGCTGCTAATGGTCATATAGTCAAAGACAAAAGAAAAATTCCCGAAGGAAGGCGTTGGAGATAAATCGACAACCATCAATCATACATACATGGCCATGAGTGAGGAAGGCCAATCGAAAGAAATGTCAAACTGTGCCAAGACGAAAAGGCCGTCATCGACATTCAAATATCCCTAGGAGTCAGCAAATACAAACTTTGGAGAAGAGTAATTTGGTATCGTTTCCAATACTCCCAGTGTCTGAACTCACTTTTGACATATTTTCTCCTATTGACAGGAAGCATAGGATTCAAGAAACAAGCTTAAAGGTTAATTTGGACAAATCAAGTGACCCATATCGATTTACCTAACTTGGTATAAAAGGACATGTTGTCCTGGAGCCGAGTCGGTTAAATGAAAAAAACAGCGCCCTATGAACACCGTCGGCGCCTTTAACCGAGTGGTATCCGGGAAGAAGCGAAAAGGTCCAAAGTCGGGGGTTCGAATCCCCGACGCGGCAGTTAGCCGCTTGGTAAAAAAATAATAAAATTTTTTTTTGCACTTGCAAATTACGAGAGAGCAAGTGACCTAACGAAGCAAAAGACGTAGGACTTCGTGTCCCACTTGCACTTCAGGTCCATCCAATCCAGTGAAGGGTAATGTTGTATCGCTTCCAAGTTATTCGACTCTTGAAAGAGCTTCTGACTAACATGATCCCTTTTATCTGTTGCAGGATCACTTGACCGTAAAAAATGCAGATAACAAATCAAAGAAAGACATGTCAAACTCTGATAAGCTCTCCTAAAGTGAAATGGTGTCCTGAATAATCACCAAAGCAAATGACAGAAAATCTTCATACCTCAACTCATATTTTGATTTTGGCCAGACTAATTGATCTACTTGTACATCTTCTCTTCTGCAGAGGCAAAAACAGAGATGCTCGATCAGATTCCCAATCATTGGCTGATCATTCATGTATCATATCCCTAATCAATAGGGACAACCAGTGACACCCATTTGCGAATAACCCTTTTGATGTTCAAAATCTAACATATTTGGAAACACCATTATGTTAACCCCTAAAGTTGTCAATAGGGTCTTTTTTGAGTCAAAACCATTCATTTGTTTTGAGAGTACAAACTCCATCACATTTAAAATGCTGCATGGATTTTGCATGATGATTTTGTCTGTCTAAGTCACTGATTCCACTGAGAATTGTTAGAATAGACAGCTAAGTGAAGAATACAAGATTGATTGAGCATGCTGAATGAGGCACGTCAGAATGATGACAGGCAAGCTATATCCTACACACAGTCCCCCCCATCTATACACTTGTGAGATGAGTGCAGAAGATTCCATGGCTGCAGGGTAAAGAGTTCTCTCGCGAATGGTACGGTAACCAAAATAGTGAGAGGCATTCCATCGCTCACCCCATTGAGCCTCATACACTGATGAAATTTCTGTCCTATCCCTGTCAAGAACCACCCCACACTGGGGCAGATCGGAGGCGAAGCAGCATCACAAAGTGAGAAGAGAGATAGAAATTTTCTTGCTCGCTTTGTGTCAATCTTTGGGTGTCTTTATTGCATATGAACACTCGCATTAATTTAAGTGCCCTAGAGTCATGAAGAGCAATTCTTTCTTTACGCACTTGTATCTATTGTATAACTCAATTGAGTCTGTAAATTCACCTTCACGTGGAGGCAAAGCATGAGCTACTGCCATTTGAGTAGCATAATTGCTTGAACTTGTCAAGATCAGCTCTCAAGCAACAAGAATGAAAAAAAAAAAACATGGGCATAAAAAAGCAGTGTACCTGGTAAAAGCAAGGTCAATGGCCATAAATGAAGAACTGGAAAAAAAAAAAAAAAAAACAGGAGCATGAAAAAGCAGTGTGCCTGGTAAAAGCAAGGCCAATGCCCTCCAGTCAAAAATACAGCCAAGAAAAAGTTGTTGTGGTTCAATTGATAGAGCCTCCATCTGACAGTGAGAAGAAAGACCGGTGACAAATGCCAAGGCAATCACCAGCTCTCGCCCTTTTACACATGAGTCAAGCCAACATCCCATTGTAAAAGTCTCTTCAGACTAGGGACACTTCAATTAACGTAGGATTTCATATGTGCATAAGCATCGCTCGAAGAAGTACGAGCAAGACTATTCTATCTCTTTTCGCAGGACTCTTGACTTGCAAACCTGGAGATGATTGTGCGGCACTTTGTTTATGAGCCTTGACCTCGACGGTCCCATTTGATGAGCTATTGACCAAGTCTTCATCACAATTTCAACAAAGACCTCTCACATTGGTAAAGTCGTACCACTTGCGAGAATACTCGGACCCCTGCTGACATGATGACAGTAAGATAGTGTGGTCCTTATAAATCCTGCATCAATGGTCAGGATAGCCTTCTCCAAGAGAGTGAGTGAAAAGTCCTTTCAGACTGAAAGTCCCTCATCTAGCATGCTCAAAGCATCTATATTCCGAATAAATGTTGTCTTTCAAAATATTCCCCAGTGGAAATCAGATGATGCAAAATTGACAAGATTGTCATGCATAAATCTCATTTGAACTCATGAATTTATAGCATATACAATCATGTGTGCATATTGTGCAAATAGCGAGACATACTCTCAGAGATTAGAGATATTGCCAGGTAAGCATATCCTTATCCCTATTTGTCTTAAAGTACCTACCACTATCCAGGTACTCTCTTCTTGACACTCGACCTATTCGAGTCATCCCTTGAGTTTGGATGCTTGCAGCTGTCTTAGTATCCCATTGTCTTTGAGTACCGGCCCTTTGTTCGGATACTCCTTTTTTCCCGACACTCGGCCTGTTCGAGTTGTCTTTAAAGTTTGGATGCTCGTGATGACCAAGTATCCCTTTATCGTTGAATACCTACCGACCTTTGTATAGGTATCCCTATTGTCTTTGAGTACCGGCCACCGTTCGGATACTCCTCGACCTGTTCGAGTTGTCCTCGAGTATTGATACTTGTGATTGACCAAGTATCTCGTTAAATACCGCTGCTGTCTAGGTATCCCTCTTGTCTTTGAGTACCGGCCAGCCCTTTGTTCGAATACTCCATTTTCCCGACACTCGACTGTTCGAGTTGTCCCCAGTATTAATACTTGTGATCGACCAAGTATCTCTTGGAGTACCTACTGCTGTCGAGGTATCCCCATGTCATCAAGTACTCACCGTTGTCCAGGTATTTCCTTTTCATGACACTCAACCTGCCCGAGTTGTCCCCAAATGATATAGTAGTTGTTCAAGCATTCCATTGCTTTGCTTGGCACCACCGTCCAAGTATGTTTTCTAGCACTTGGACCAGCCTGAGTGGTCCCAGATCATATCATTAAATACTTGCGTTCATCCAAGTATTCCAGTACTTTGTACACCTATGGCTATCCAGGTGTTCCACCCCTTTAAGTGCCTGCGGCAATCCAAGTAAGCCTCATACCACATTCAAGTTTATAATACCAGGAGGTGAGAGACCTTCATGAATATGCGGGGCACGCCCTCAATATTCTCAACTACCAGGAGGTGAGAGACCTTCACGAATATCCCAGGTACGTCCTCGATATTCCCCTTTACCAGGAGGTGAGAGACCTTCATGAATATCCAAGGTACGTCCTCGATATTCTCATTGCCAGGAGGTGAGAGACCTTCATGAATATGTGGGGCACGCCCTCAATATTCTCAACTACCAGGAGGTGAGAGACCTTCACGAATATCCTAGGTACGTCCTCGATATTCCCCTTTACCAAGAGGTGAGAGACATTCATGAATATCCAAGGTATGTCCTCGATATTCTCATTGCCAGAAGGTGGGAGACTTTCATGAATATCCAAGGTACGTCATCGATATTCTCAATTACCAGGAGGTGAGAGACCTTCATGAATATCCCAGGTACGTCCTCGATATTCCCAATTACCAGGAGGTGAGAGACCTTCATGAATATGCGAGGCACGTCCTCGATATTCCCAACTACTAGGAGGTGAGAGACCTTCACGAATATATGAGGCACATCCTCGATATTCCCAATTACCAGGAGGTGAGAGACCTTCATGAATATGCGAGGCACGTCCTCAATATTCCCAATTACCAGGAGGTGAGAGACCTTCACGAGTATCTCATGTACGTCCTCGATATTCCCAATTACCAGGAGGTGAGAAACCTTCACGAATATATCAGGCACGTCCTCGATATTCCAACTACCAGGAGGTGAGAGACCTTCACGAATATCCAAGGTACGTCCTCGATATTCCCATTACCAGGAGGTGAGAAACCTTCATGAATATTCGGGGCACGTCCTCGATATTCCCAATTACCAGGAGGTGAGAGACCTTCACGAGTATCTCAGGTACGTCCTCGATATTCCCAATTACCAGGAGATGAGAAACCTTCACGAATATATGAGGCACGTCCTCGATATTCCAACTACCAGGAGGTGAGAAACCTTCACGAATATCCAAGGTACGTCCTCGATATTCCCAATTACCAGGAGGCGAGAGACCTTCACGAATATCCCAGGTACGTCCTCGATATTCCCAATTACCAGGAGGTGAGGGACCTTCATGAATACGCGAGGCACGTCCTCGATATTCCAACTACCAGGAGGTGAGAGACCTTCACGAGTATGCGAGGCACGCCCTCGATATTCCCGATAATCAGGAGGTGAGAGACCTTCACGAATATGCGAGGCATGCCCTCAATATTCCAATTACCAGGAGGTGAGAAACCTTCACGAATATATGAGGCATGTCCTCGATATTCCCACTACCAGGAGGTGAGAGACCTTCACGAAGATGCGAGATCCATCCTCAATATTCCCACTATCAGGAGGTGAGAGACCTTCACGAATATCCCAGGTATGCCCTCGCTATTTCCCAATTGCCAGGAGGTGGGACACCTTCACAAATATCCAAGGTATGTTCTCAGTATTTTCAATTATCAAGTACCCCTTCGATACTTGTGATCATCCAAGTATCCCCAAGAGTTTGTACCTGTGATCGTCCAGGTACCCCTTCAATACTTGTGATCATCCAGGTATCTCCAAAGAGTTTGTACTTGTGATCGTCCAGGTACCTCTTCGGTACTTGTGATCATCCAAGTATCCCCAAAGAGTTTGTACTTGTGATCGTCCAGGTACCTCTTCGATACTTGTAATTATCCAGGTATCTCCAAAGAGTTTGTACCTGTGATCGTCCAGGTACCCCTCCGATACTTGTGATCATCCAAGTATCCCCAAAGAGTTTGTACTTGTGATCGTCCAGGTACCCCTTCGATACTTGTGATCATCCAAGTATCTCCAAAGAGTTTGTACCTGTGATCGTCCAGGTACCCCTTCGATGCTTGTGATCATCCAGGTATCCTCCAAGAGTTTGTACTTGTGATCATCCAAATACTATCTCCCAACAAACAGATGCCCCGAGAAAGGTCGGTGCATCTCCCGTCAAGGCGACCGAAGAAAGGTTCGGGTCCTAGACAAACAACTTATTGCTCCAACAGGCGACCGAAGAAAGGTTCGGGTCCTGGAAAAGCAATTCCCCGTCAAGGCGACCGAAGAAAGGTTCGGGTCCTAGACAAACCAACTTATTGCTCCAACAGGCGACCGAAGAATGGTTCGGGTCCTGGAGGAGCAATTTCCCATTAAGGCGACCGAAGAAAGGTTCGGGTCCTAGACAAATCATTGATTGTTTTAACAGGCGACCGAAGAATGGTTCGGGTCCTAGAGAAGCAATTTCCCGTCACGGCGACCGAAGAAAGGTTCGGGTCCGAGACAAACCACTGATTGCTCCAATAGGCGACCGAAGAAAGGTTCGGGTCCTGGAGGAGCAATTTCCCGTCAAGGCGACCGAAGAAAGGTTCGGGTCCTAGACAAATCATTGATTGTTTTAACAGGCGACCGAAGAATGGTTCGAGCCCTGGAAAAGCAATCTCCTCATATCACCAGGTAAGATGACGCCTTGATACTTGCCAAACTCGGGGCTCACACCCTATCTCACTCACTCCCGGTAAGTAACTACAGGTATCTTCTTATCTGTCTTAAAAAATGTAATGTTATATTGCTCTTTTCCGCATAGAGTAATAGGTCCTAAATAAAATATAATCTATTGCGCATGCATGGATAAAATTGAGGCATCGTTGTCTTTGAATGCAACCTCTGCGAGCTCACCTTCAAAGAGGGGCAGCTGTTGACACCTCAATTTTAATTAGTTTTATTAATTAAGTTTTTAATTTTGTCTTTCCGGATAAATAGATGATAAAAAGATAAAACAACAAAAAAACAAAAAGAAAACAAGAAAAAAACAAATAAAAAACAAGAAAAGCAAAAAGCAAAAAAGTTGCCAGCCCCTTTTTCTTTTTCCCTTCTCACGACCAAGCCCCCCCCTTTCTTCTTCTTCCTCCTGTCTTCTTCTTCTTCATTCGCCTCTGCAACTCACGCGCGCAAAGGGTGCCGACGCGCGAAGGAAAAGCTAGGGCAGAGATAGGAGCATAGGCCGGTGGCTGAGAGGACGCGGCATTGATGGCGAGCGAGCCTTCGTGGAGGGGGAGGAACTGAGGCCGGTTCGGCCGGCGAAGGGAGGCCGGTTGGCGCACCAAGGGCCGCCGGCCTAGCCTCCGTCGACCGGCACCCCGCGCCTATAAATAGGGTGTCGGGGGGAAGGCCAAAGGAGCAGCGAGCTCCGAGATCTTCCCACTGAGAGACTTCGGGGGAGGAATCGACGAGCGAGCGAGAGAGAAATCGGGCCGCGAGCACGAGCGACCTCCCACTGAGAGACTTCGGGGGAGGCCGCCGGTGAGCGAGTCCGAAGAGGTCAGATCCGGCCGGTGGAGGCTCGGATCTGGCCGGAGTGAGAGAGAAGCGAGATCGGAGGAGGTGCAGAGATTCCGGATTCGCGAAGAGGGGTGGAAGAAGGTCCCACCCCCGACGCCCGTTGCATCAGATCTCGCCCTGAGCCGTGCTGTCTTGACCACCTCTCGACGACCAACCTCGACTCCTGTCCACTGTTGCTTCTTGCCTCGCCGCCGCCGTTCGCCGCTGCGTCGCACCATTGC